>CM031625.1:44102607-44132607 GCA_018398815.1 Conus ventricosus
GAGATGGAGGGGAGAGGAGAGGAGGGGATGAAGGGGAGGGAGAGCGAGAGAAAAAGGGGAGAGAGGAGAGAAAAAGGGATTTTGGGATTTTTTCTTTTGGGACATAAAATTTTTGAGTGCGAGAGTGATTGTGTGTCTGTGTGCGGGCCCGTGCCCTTTTTGGGGTGGATGTGTGTGTGTAATTTTGTGTGGTGGGTGTGCGCGTGCGCGGGGGGGGGGGGGCAAAAACCGCTTACACGCTAGCCAATCGTTTCACATAAATTTTTCTGATTCTCAAGAGAGGAGAGGAGAGAGAGGGAGAGGAGAGAGAAGGGGAGAAGAGGGGGGAGAGAGGAGAGAGAGAGAAGGGGAGATGGGAAGAGGAGAGAGGAGGGGAATAGAAGAGGGGAGGGGGTGAGAGGAGGAAAGGGGGGGAGAGGAAAAAAGGGGAGGGGAGGGGGAGAGGGGGAAAAGAAAAGAGAGAGACGGAAGTTGAGGAAAAGGGGGGGAGAAAGGGGGAGAGGGAAGGGGGGCACGAGGGGAGAGAGAGAGTGGGGGGGGGGGGGCAGAAAAGGGGGAGATTTTATACAGGGGTTAAACCCCGGCCTCTAAAGAAGGTCTTCTGGAAAAGAGGAAAAAAAAAAAAAGAAACTAATCAAAAAAATCCCGTTAAAAATACAAATAAACGCATGGGCCCGGAAATAAGGGACATAACCATACCTACGGGCATATTGTAGTAATTCCAAACCCCAAATTTTCCTT
Source organism: Conus ventricosus (assembly GCA_018398815.1). Lineage (NCBI taxonomy): Eukaryota > Metazoa > Mollusca > Gastropoda > Neogastropoda > Conidae > Conus > Conus ventricosus. Next base: position 44,103,349 of record CM031625.1, read on the forward strand.
TTTGGTGGGAAAAAAAGCAAAACGGGTGTTTGGGATTTTGGCTTCCAGGAAATAAACAGGTCATCAGTTAAAGAAGGTATCCCCTGTGTGCCTTTGCTTTTTTTCGGGAAACCCGGGCCCACTTCTTTTAGCGCAACTGCTGGGTTTTTTTCGTTTTGGTTTGCTAACTCGATGCGAATTAAACCCGATCCCCCGCTTTATTCAAGGGCTTTACTTCAGAAAAACAAAGGGGGAAATTCATTTTTTTTTGAGAGAGAGAAGGGGAGGAGGGGGAGAGAGAGGGGGGGGAGGGAGGGGGGGGAGAGGGGTAGGGAGAGATGGGGAGGGGGAAGAGAGGGGAGGGGAGAGAGAGGGGGAGGGGGGGGGGAAAGAGAGAGGGGGAGGTGGGGGAGGGAAGAGAGGAAGAGGAGGGGAAAAGAGAGAGGAAAAGAAAGGGGGAAGCAAAAGGAGAAGGAAGGGGGAAAAAAAGAAGACCAAAAAGAGTGAAGACAGAAGAAAGACAGAAGGAAAGACAAAATAGACAGAAAATGAAAAGTCAAAAACACACACCCACACACACCCCACACACACACACAACCCCCACACACACACCCCACACCAAAACCCCCACCAAAAAACTACTCCCCCCACGGGGATCCCTTTCAACCTTTTCCCTCCAAAACCCCTTTCCCCCAGAGAGACTGAGAGGAGGGGAAAAGAGGGGTGAGGGGACAAGGGGAGGGGAGAGACGAGAGTGGGGGAACGAGAGAGAGGAGGGGAGGAGGGGAGAGAGGAAAGGGCAGAGGGAGACAGAGAGTGTGAGAGAAGAGAGTGAGAGAGGCAGAGAGTGAGGAGAAAACAAGGGGCAAAAAGGAGAGAGAGGGGAAAAGAGAAGGAGAGAGGTGACCGAAGAGGGGGAGGAAAAAGGGGGAGGTGAAAGGGGAGAGGGGGAGAAGGGAGAGAGGGGAGGGGAGGAAAAGGGGGAGAAAAGAGAGGCAGGGCAGAGGGGGAAAAGAGAGTGAGAGAGGCCCCAGAGAGAGGAGAGAGGGGAAAGAGAGGGGAGGAGAGAAAAAGGGAAGTGAGGAGAGAGGAAGAGAGAGGGGTTTGGGGAGAGGAGAGAAAAAAAGGGGAGGGGGAAAAAGAAGGGGGGGCAGAACAGAGGAAAAGGGGAAGGGGGGGCAAAAGGGGGAGAGAGAGAGGAGAGAGAAGAGAGGAGAGGAGGGAGAGGGGAGAGGGGAGAGGGGAGGGGGAGAGAGAGAGAGGGGGAAGGGGAGAGAGGGGAGGAGAGAGGAGAGAGTGGGGGAAGATGGAGGGGAGGGGGGAGAGGATGGAGGGGGAGAAGGAAAAGGGAGAGGGAGAGCCCCAAAACAAGAGAGAGGGGAGAGGAAAAGATAGGGGGCGGAGAGAGGGGGAGAGGGGGGGGGCGACAGAGAAAGGGCAAAAGAGAGTGGGGGAGAGGGGCGAGGAAAAAGGCGGAGAGGGAGAAAAGGGGGCAGGGGGAGGGGAGGGGGGAAGGGGGGGGGAGAAAAAGAAGTGGCCCGGGGGGGAGGGGAGAGGGAGAGGGGAAAAAGGAGAGGAGGGGGGAGGATTGAGGGCAAGGGGGAGGGGGAGAGAGGAAAAAGGGGGAGAAGGGAGAAGGGGGGAGGCCAGGAGAGAGGGAAGGGAAAAAACGGGGGAAAAGAGAGAGGGGAGAGACGGAGGCGGAGTGGGGGGAGGGAGAGAGAGGAGGGAGAGAAGAGAGAGGGGAAAAAAGGCAGATGAGAGAGGAAAAGAGGGGAGACAGAGAGTGAGAGAGGGCACCCGAGAGAGGAGAGAGAAAATGAGAGAGGGGGGAGAGAGGGGGAGAGGGGGGGGAGGGGGAAAAAGGGGAAAAGAGAGACAGAAAAAGGGAGAGAGGGGCAGACAGAGAGAGGGAAAAGAGAGAGAGGCGGGAGAGGGGAAGGACAGGAGAGGGGGTGGGAGGAGGGAGGAGGGGAAACAGAGGAGAGGAGAGAGAGGCCAAGACAGGGAGGGGGGAAAGGGGGAAGGGGGGGGCAGGAGGTTTGGGGAAAAGGAGGAGAGAGAGAGGAGAGGAGAAAAGGGGGAAAAAGAAGCAAAACCCAGACGAGGAAGAGAGGAGGAGGTTTAAAAGAGAGGGGAGAGGAGAGAGAGGAGGGAGAGAGGGGGATGAGAGGGGAGAGATTGGGGGCCCAAGAAGAAGAAAAGAAGAAAACGAAAAAGGAGAGAAAAAACCGGAGAAGAGGGGGAAAAGGGTGGAAAGAGAGGGGGGACCCGGAGAGGCCCCCCCCCGGGAGGGAGGGAGGAGGAGAGTGATGGGGGGGAGATGAAGGAGGGGAGGACGGGCGAGAGGGGAAAAGGGGAGAGGTTTTAGACAGATTGACAAAGAAAAGGGGAGACAAAAATTGAGAGGAAGCGGACCTTTAACTACAAATTACAAAGTGAAAAAAAAAAAAAAACAATAAAAAAAGCAACGTATTACAACAGTGCCCTTCCCCCCCCCCCCCCCCCCCCCCCCCCCCCATCCAAAACCCCCCCCCCCCCCCCCCCCCCCCCCCCCCCCCCCCCCCCAAAACCCCCCCCCCCCCCCACCCCCCCAAAAACCCCCCCAATTTTAAAACCCCCCCCCCCCCCCCACCCCCCGCCCAAACCCCAAAAAAAGAAACCCCCCAAAAAAACCCCCCCTGCCCCCCCCCCAAAAATCAATCTGCCCCCCCGTTCCCCCCTTACTCCTTGGGACCCTGCCCCCCTTAAAACCAAACCCCCCCCCCCCCTTAAACCCCCCCAACGGATTAGATTTCGGGGGATGCGGAAACCAACAAAACAAAATGAAAAAGATTGAACGGGGGTTCCCCCGTAAGCGGAGAAGAAGAGCGGGAATGAATTCAAGAACCAGGTTTAACGGGAGCCGCCGGGAGTTTTGGGGGGGCCCAAAGAGAACCAAGAACAAACCCAAGCGCAAGAGCCGGGGGGAGCGGGATTTTTCCGGGCGGGGTTTGAGGGGGGTTGGGAGGGCCCCCCGGAAAAAAAAGGGAAATGAAGAGCCCCGGGGGCCAAACAGGAGCGGGGGGAGAAACGGGAAGGTTCCCGCAAACCACTATTTTTCCCCACCCCCGGCAAAAATAGAAAACAAGCCAAAAACCCCCCTCCCCAAATCCTTTCCAACCCAGCGCGGGGAAAAAGGTGGGTTTAAAAGAAAAAAAAAGGAAAAAGGCCCCCCTTTCACCCCCCCTCCCCCCGTGGCGGCTCCCCCTTCCCCCTTCCCCCTTCCAGCCCCGGCCCCCCCCTCAACCCCACCCCATTCCCCTCCCCATTCCCAAACCCCCTTCCACCCCCCTCAGGGCCCCTCACCCCGGGGTCCTTGTTACCCCTTGCTGTTTCGCCAGAGAACCCCAACAGCCAAGCCCGCTTTCCAAACAACAAAGGCCACAACAACACCCCCCGAAAGCGACCCCCCCCTAGCGACGCGCGAGGGGCGGCCAGAAACTAAACGAAGGGGGAGGGTTTGGGAAAAGGGAGGAGGGGGGGGGGGGGTGATTAGCGGGGGGGGAACACGAAACGGGGAGTTCCCCCCCAAAAAATAACACGGCCGGGGAACCGGGGGTGGGGGAATGGGGGCTTAAAGGGGTTGTGTAGGGGGGGGTTGGGGGGGGTTTGCAACCCCAAAAACCGACAAGGAAAAAAAAAACCCCCCCCAACCCCCACCCCCAACCAAACCCCGCGGCGGCGCGCCGACCCAAAAACCCCAGGATCCCAAAAAACCAAAAAACCCAAATAACCCCACCCAAAAAACCCCCCTCATAAAAAAAACAAAAACCCAAAACCCCCAAACAAAAAAACTGGCGGGAGAGGACGAAAAAAGGGCGGGAAAGGAGAAAGGGGCAGTTGTGGGTGTGTTTGAAGGGGGGGTGGGGGGGGATGTTTTTAGGGGGTTTGGGGGTTGGCCCCTTTTTTGGGGCTGTGGGGGTTTTTGGGGGGTTTGTGTTGGTTTTCTGGTTTTTCCCCCTGCCCCCGGTTTTTCCCCCCTCCCCCTTGGAGTTTGGGGTTGTGGGTGGGGTGTTTGTGTGTTGGGGTCGCGCGCGCTCGGCCGCGCCCGCCGGGGCCCCCCGGCCAGGGAGCCCGCGTGGGGGCGGGGAAGGTTGGGGGGGGGGTTTTGGGGGCCGGGCCCCCGGGAAAAACGGGGTTAGGGCAAAGGGGGGAGGGGGGGGCCGGGGGTGGGGTGGGGGGGGGGGGGTGGGGGGAGGGGGGGGATGAGGAAGGGGGGGGGGGGGGGGGGGGGACGAGGTGGGGGAGGGGGGGAAAGGGGGGGTGGGGAGGGGGGGGGGGGGGGGGCGGGGAAAAAAAAAAAGGGAAGAGAAAACCACCCCAAATCCCAAACCCCAACCCCCAAACACGGTGGGGGGCCGGAAAACAAGGGGAGGCAACCCCAAACCCACCAACCCGCGGGACCCAAAACCCCCCCCCCCCGGCCCCCCCCCCCCCCCCGCTTTTTCCCGCACTTTTGGGCCGAAAATGGGCAGTGAAACCAAACCTTTTTTTTTTTTTTTTTCTTTTTTTTTTTTGGGGGGGTTTTTTGGTTTCCTCTTTTTCGGGCTGGTTTGGGGGGTTTTTGTTTTTGTTGTTTCGTTTTTCCCTTCTGGGAGGGTTTTTTTGCCCCGTGTTGGGTGTTGGGTGTTTTTGGTTGTGGGGTTCCCCCAGCCCCGCCTGAAAAAAAGGGGGTTTTTTTAGGGGGGGGTTTTTGGGTTTTTGGGGTTTTCACCCGGTTTTTTGTGGCCCCAAAAAAAAACACAAACACCAAAATCCCAAACAAAAAAAAAAAAAGGAGTTATTTGGGGGGGGAACCCCCCAGGGGACGAAAACCCACATAAAAAAAAAAATACACCAAAAAACCCAACCAGGGGGGAGAAAAGGGGCCCAGCGAACGGGAAAATAACCCAAAAATTAAAACACCAACCATTAAAACCCCCCAAATGGAAATTTTTCCCAAAAAAATAAAACCCAAAAAAACAGGTTTTAAAACGGAAAAAAAAAAAAAATTTTGGGGGGAGGGGGGTTTTGGGGAGGAGGATAAAAAAATGGGAATGCAAGATTTAAAAGATTAAAAATCAGAAACAATTTAAAGGGGGAACACCAATGCCAGGGAATAAGGGGGCAAAAAAAGGGGGATTTTTTAAAAGGGGAAAAAAATCCAAACGGAAAAAAGCCCCCCCCTGGGGTTTAAAAGTTTTTAAAAGTCAAAATAGAACAAATTTTGAATTTTTTTTTGCTTTCTTAAAACCCCCCCCCCCCCCAAAAATTTTTTCACTTAAAGGTTTAAAATTTTTTTTTTTTTTTTTTTAATTTTTTTTTAAAAATTTTGAAACGGTTTTCAAAAACAAACCAAACCAAAAAAATTTACCGGCCCCTTGGGCAAAAGCCCCTTGGGGGGACGCTTGGTTGGGCCCCCCCAACACACCCCACACACACACACCCCACACACCCCAAAACAACCCCCCAACACACACTCCCAAAACCAAAACCTTCCCCCCACCCCCAATTAAAAAACCCTTTCAACAAAAAATTAACCCCAAACCACCCCCAATAAAAAAAAAAGCCCCCCCCCCCATAAAAACTTTTTTTTCCCCTTTCCAACCCCCCCTTTTTTTGGAAGGGTTTAAAAGGAAGGAAAAAAATTAAACAAAAAAAGGGGGCAGTCCCCTGTTTAAATTTTAAAAAAAAAAATTGAAAAAAATTTTTAAACCAAAGGGGACAAAGGTTCAATTTATTTAATCGGGGAAAATTTTGGGTTTGGGGAAAAAATTCCAAAAAAAAACATTTTAAATGTGTAAAAAAAAAAAAAAAAAAAAATTAAAATCCCCAAAAAGTTTTTTTTTCCCCCCAAAAAACAAAAAGGGCTTTTTAAAAAAAAAAAAGTCCCAAAATGGCTTTTTTTAAATTTGTTTTGGGGTTTTTTTTTAATAAAAAATTTTAAAAACCAGGGGAAAACGGGTTTTTTTTCTAAATTTAATAAATTTTTTTGCTATTTTCAAAAAGGTTTGAGGCCCTTTTAATGTTCAAAAACACCCCACACACACACACCAAAACACACGCACGCAAGCACGCACGCAAAAAACACACCCTACCGGGGAAATAAAAACCCCCCCCTTTTGTGTGGTGTTGTGTGTGTGGGGGGTGCGTGGGGCCTTGCGTGCGTGCGTGGTGCGGCGGGTGCGTGCGGCGTGGGGCGTTGGGGAGTTGTGCGTGGGTTTGGGGGCCGTGGTTTCCTGGGGGTTTTTGTGTGTGTTGGGTTTTTCTCTGTCCCCCTTCCCAAATTGGATTCCGATCTAAACAAAACTCCTGGGAAAATGGATTTTTCGGAAAGTGAAACTCAGGGCTTTTTAAGTATGAAACCAACACAAATGGGCGGGGGGGTTTTTTTCTTTGGGCTTCAAAAAAAAGGGTTTGATCTTGGGGTTTTAAACCATTTTTAAAAAAAAAAAAAAGAAAAAAAAAAAAAATCTATTAAATTGAAAAATTCCCCGACGTCTTTTATTCCAATTTATACTGAACGAAGGATCTCAGTTTGTGGGGCTTTCTACCAAAAAAACCCCCGCACTAGTATTTTTTGGGGTTTTTTAATTTCCTTCCCACTCATGGCCCGTCACAGCTTCCTGGTCTGTTTTCCCAGTTTTTTTGCCCATTTAAATTCGGGGCCAAATTGAAAAAGCTTTTTTCCCCCTTTCCCCCTTTAGAATTTTAGTCGTTGGTTTTTTTTTAACCCGGGGACCACACCTGGGAGTTCCTGCCAGTGTCGGTGGGAGGGGTTTTTCGGGTTAAAAATCAAACACAGTCTGCGAAAACACCCGGGACCTTGACCCCTTTTCCCCCCCCAAAATCCCTTTGAACACCTTGACTTTCTCCTTTTTACCTACCAAAATTCTTAATGAAATCCCTGTCTTCTGGCACAAATTCCCCCTGACTTTAAGACGCCCTTGTTTTTAAAAACCAATCAAGGGGGGGAAACAGGGCTTGACCCCAAAGTTTTTAAAAAAATTTTTGACCATTTAAATTTCCCCTTTTCCCATCCAAAAAATTCTTTGGGGAAAAAACATTCTTCAACAAGCTCTTGACCATCCCGGCCAAAAAACCTCCTCACACCACTTCCAGTCGCCTATCGCCCCCGGGGAAAGGGCCCGGGGAAACCCCCATCCTTTGCATTCTCAATGTTATTCAAAATTTCCCTTAAAAACCGGGAAAAAAAAAATTTCTTTCCCTTTTTTTGGCCCGTTTTTTCCGGCAAGCCCTTTTTCACCCCTTTGCCCTGGGAAAACCTTTTTCTTCCCTTTTTTTAAAACACATGCGGGGGGATTTTGGGGGGCAGCTTTTTTTAAAATTTGGGTTTTTTTCTTATTTTTGTTGGGGGGAAAAAGTTAATTTCCCCGTAGGGGACCACCCTTCTGATGAATCTTTCCTCCCAAATTTGGGAAATTTCCGGGATTTCCCTGGCCCGGGACCTTTGGGCCTTTTTTATTTTGTTTTCCCCCTTCCCTTTTTCTAAAGTCCCTCCACCCCCATTCCTTTCACACGAAATGTTTGGGGGGACCCCCCTTTTCAGGGGGCCCATTCCTTTGTTGCGAAAGACTACTCACCCCTTGTTTCTACTCTTTAATCTTGTACTTTGGAAAATTTAGACCTGGGATGGGGCACAAAAAAAGCTTAAAAAATTAAAAGGGGAGGATGATTAAAAACCATTTCCCTTTTTTTTAAAACGGTCCCCATCTTTGGGCCCCTGAAACCGCTCCCTTCTTCTTTGGAATTAGGTTCCCCGCACTATTGAAATTTTTAAAAAACTGTTCTTTACCTTTGGGGGTTTTCCTTTTATAGTGACCCCCGGGGGAAAACCGCAAAGTCACAAAAATTTGTCGTTAGCCTTCATGGAACTTAAAGAATTGTTGGGTATTTTTACCAAACTCATGAAGCGCCCAAAAAACTCTCGTTTCTTTATACATCCTTTTTAGGCTTGATTACCCGCAACTGTGTTCTCCTTGGCTTTTTCCTAAAATGTCATCCAAAACCCCTTTAATTTTTTTACAGAAAAAATGCGGGGCCCCTCTCATTTTCCAAAAACTCCTAGGGGCCCAAAAAATGCAGCCCCCTTTCCCGAAAAAAAGTTTTCACCCGGGGCTCCCCCTTTTTAAAAAAGAATTAAATACAAAAAATTGTTTTTCTTTTGCTTCAAGATTTTCCCCTGGCGAATTGCCCCCGCCTATCTATTTCCGTTTTCCTTCAAGTATATTTTCCCCTCACGTACGTCCCCCTTCCCCCCCGACATAGGACCCCTTTTCCTGCTTTTCCCAGTTTGCCCCCCCCCCTCGTAAACGCTTTTGGGGAACGAGCTTTTTTCCTTTCGCAGCTCCCAAACTTTGGAATAAACTCCCCCATGAATTAAGGGCATTTCAAACCCTTTTTTTCCTTTTAAAAAAACCCCCCTTTAAAAAAAACCTTTCCTTTTCCCAAAATTATTTAAAAAGACAGTCATTTCCAAGGGGTAGTTGATTGACTTTTGTTTTTTTTTTCGGATTTTCCCCCAGTGTTTTTGCTTTTTTGCGGGTTGTTGTGGGTTTTGTTTGGTTTTTGTGTCTGTGCGTAGGTGTGTGTGCGCGGGGGGGGGAGGAAGAAGGGGAAAGGAGAGGCCCTTTTTTTTTCATTTCGAGCCGTTTTTTTTTTTTTAATGCTTTTCTTTAATTTAGCAAAATTTCTTTTTTTTTGGCCCTTTGTTTTTTGCGCCTTGGTTTTTGCCGTGGGGAAGGGGGGCTCCCAAAAATCCCCCATTTTTTATTTTTTTATTATTAAATTTTTTGTCAGACCCCCGAAATTCCCCCAAGGCCCCACTACTAGGCCTCCTCCTAAATTTTGCTCTTTTATAAAAGATTTACCACTGTCCCTTTTTTTAATAAAATGTCACGACAGATTTGTTTTTGATTCTTTTTCAAATTTTAAAAAGAAAAGGTTTAGCGACTATTTTAACCCAAAAAAGTCTCTCCAGGGAAAAGTCCCAAAAAGAAAATTCGTTGGTTGTTAAAACAACTCAAAGGTCCCTACACCAAACCAAAACCCAAAAACTATGTTTTACCCCACAGCTAAAAGCCCCCAATTTACTCCCCTTTTCCTACCAAAAATTTTTAGGGTTCAATGGTTTCTTTTTTTCGAACAGGTACATGGTTTCCAAAGGTTTTTGGGGTAAAAAAAAGATTTTAAAGAACCCGAAATTTGGGAAACTCATCTCAAAAAATGTTTTTCAAATTTAAACTAAAAAAAACATCCCCCCCCCTTTTTATCTTATCTCAATTATAGCGCTTTGTCAAGAAAACTTTCGCCTTTTAAATTTTTTTTCGGGCGCCAAATAATTAAAGTATCAATTACACTTAAAAAAGTTTTGGGGCGGTAATAAAGTGTCTAAAATCACAAACAAAACCACAACACACACACACACCACGCACGCACGCACCCGCAAACCCCCGCACGCACGCCACGCACGCCCCGACGCACGCACCCCGCAGCACGCACGCACCCCAAAACACCCCAACCCCACACACACTCAACACACCACACACCTGAATTCTCTCCCCGGACGTTTTATTTTGCCCAAAAATTTTCCCTTTTACCCTACCCTTTAAAAACAGATTTAAAAACTAAAGCCGGAACATTAATTCCTGTGAGAAAAACAAAAAGGCATCGTTTTTTTTTTAAAAATATCGAAAAGATGCCATTGTTATATCAAAAGCCTTCTTCCCTTTAACGCGTTTTTTACAGCCCTGTTATGGAAATTTGCGGTCGGCTGGGTCGAGGCCCCGCATTCCTTCCTTTCCTTTTCCTTTCCCCTTTCCTTTTCCTTACCTTACCTTTTTCCCTTTTTCCCCTTTCCTTACCTTCTTTCTTCTTCTTTCTTTTTACTACTACTTTTCTCCTCCTTTCCCCCCCCTCCTCCTTTATTTTTTTCTTTTATGGGGGGGGGGGGGTTGTTTTGGGGTTTGAAAAGTGGGGGGTTAAGGTTTTTGTGTGTGGTTGGGGTGGTGGTGGTTTTTGGTGTGTGGGTGTGGGTGTGTGTGTGTTGTGTGTGTGTGGGGTTTTGGGGTGTGTGTGGGGTTGTGGGGTTTTTGTGTGTTTGGTCGTCCCGGGTTTTAAAGTCCTTCCAATACAGTGTTTTAGACAGTTTTATGTGGTGGGTGAATGAAGTATGTAAGTGATTGAGTGTATTAATATGTTAATGCTAGGAATATCACATCCTCCCCCCTCCCCCCCACCCCTCCCCTCTATCCCTCTTCCATTTGATCAAAACAAAATTATGTAACTGGTAGAGACAAGATCTAAAGGATAAAGGCCAATTGAACTACTTAACAAACATTTGCAAATTGACTCAGAACATAAGAACTGTTTAAAATACTTGGTAAAGGCAAGGAAGTCGATCCATCAGTGTAACATCAATACCCGAATTTGTAAAGAGTTCTCTTGCTCTTGGGCATTGAATTAGTAAATGACTGATACTTAAGGTTTCCCCACACATACATTTAACGTTTATGACAATATTTTGTTTTCAATACGTTCAAACGAAATCTATGGATTAAGCTTTTCAATTCCCTAGACGAGGAAAGAGACTTGTTTGTACGTTTTTCCCCTTGTACCCATCACTAAACTTTACACAGTTGTGATAATATTGGGACGTCTGAGTTCATCAGTAATGTTTTACCTTTTTCTCTTGACGTTGAATTTATAATTGAAAAACATTCTTTCAAATCTAAAGGAATGTTAAGTGGTATTGCGTAATTAACATTTTGAGCTGCTTTTCTTGCTAGTTGATCTACGCGCTCGTTGGGTACAATACCACAATGAGAGGGGATCCAACAAAAAGTAACAGTAATGCCTTTCAAGGATAAAAGATGAATGAGATGATGAATTTCTAATACCATATCAAGACGAATTGAAGGACATGCAGACTTAATCGAGTGGATTGCTGCTTTCGAATCAACACCTATCATAATTTGGGAATTATTTATTGGAAAATTTAGGATGAAATCTAACGACTTAAGTATAGCAATTAATTCGGCACTAAATATCGATAACTGTCTACCAAGATAGAAGAGCTTAAATCTATTTTGAAACTAGGGATTATGAAGGCTGCTCCCGTGTTATCATTTTCTAGCACTGAGCCATCTGTAAACATTTTCAAATGGTGATTGTAGTTACTTCCTAAATGATCGTAAACAGATGTTCTTAAGGTATGTGGACATCTTTTTTTGATACATCTGTATAATCTATATCAAAGGAGGCTTTACTTTGTTCCCATTTTGGAATAGGTGAATATGTGGGCTTTTGGGCAATGTTGTTTTTATCTATTTTAGTATCCTTTAGAAGATCGGAGGAAAACGAGTAATAGACCTAGTTGATAGTATATTTTGGGCACGTTTTCCGAAATCCTCCTCTGATTTTAACATACTTCTTCTGAGCTAAAATTGTTTTGTGAAAAGCTGTTTAAGATAAATTTTGAAGTAGAAGCTTTCCGAAGTTCTGCAAGAGGTAAGATTCCTACCTCATTATACGTCCCTAAGTTAGATGTATGTGTGGGAACCCCAAGGGCAATTTTTATAAGCTTTGCAATCAGTACTCTGAAGTTTATTTAACAGGTATTGAGGAGCATTAAAGAATACTTCCTGAGCATAAGTTAGTCTTGACCGTATAAGGGCAGTTGCTAAGATGGATAACGATTTCGAATCCTGTCCCCAAGATTTGTTTGCTAATTATTTTTAGGAAATTCAAGCTCTTTCTTGCTTTGTTTAAAATATATTCAATATGAGCGTTCCAAGATAAACTTACTACTTAAGATAACACCCAAAAATTTGACACTTTTTGCATAGTTTAAAACAATGCCATCCAACGTGAAAGTAGGAAGTTGTCCTGGATCGTAACCAGCATTAAAAAGAATCATATTAGTTTTTTCTGGGGAAAGAGAAAGACCATTTACATTTAAAAAATCACTGATCTTATTTAATTCAAGTTGATACTTTATTTTGATGTAATGTAATGATCTTGATGGTGTATTTCTTTTCATTGTCACTTTTGTCCATAGGCATATATCATCAGCAAATTGAGCCACTTCAGTATCTTTAGAAAGACCTTTAGGGAGGTCAGAGATTAAAATATTAAATAATATTGGGGAAATACTGAACCTTGGGGTTAAACCCATTTGTAAGGGTTTTGGGTTGGAATTACGTATTTCCTATTTTTGCTTGAATGTGCCTATCTTGTAGAAAATCTTGAATAAAATTGTATATGTTCCCACTGATTCCGATATTCTTTATTTTGGTACATTAGTCGTTTGTGCCACACTTGTTCATAGGCTTTACTAATGTCAAAAAAAGTAGCGAGGACGTTCTTACGACGTGCAAAATTGATGTTTTACGTGTGTTGTAAGTTTTACTAAGTGTTCAATTGTAGATCTGCCTGCTTGGAATGCAGCTTGGTTGATAGGAATGATGCAGTTTTTTATTGCAATGATGAATTAGCCTTTTTAACACTATCTTTTCCATCAGTTTACACGTGTTAGACGTTAATGATATTGGCCGATAGCTGTTTATATCACTGAGTGGTTTTCCTTTTTTATGAATAGGAATTATAATTGAGTGTTTCCAAATTAGGGGCATTTTTGCCACTGTCCAACATTTTTTGGAAAAACAAATGTAGAAATTTTATGATATTTTGCGGGAAAATGACTTAAAATTTCATTTGAAATGCCATCTAATCCCACTGATGTCTTTTTATTTAGATTAATAATACACTCATTGACTTCCTGCAATGTTTAGCAGAATTTAGATAGTGATTTTCTGTTGGTTTTGGGCTATCATAGATGTTTTTTCTTTTCTTCACGTTCGCGGTGTTTTTTCTTGTCCAAGGATAAGCTGTTAATGCTACTGTTGTATGCAAATAAGTCAGCAAATGCTTCAGATTTATCAAAATTTGACGGAAATTGATATTGTTTTTAATTTGATCGGACAATGTGGAAAGCTAACTCCATTTTTCATTGTTTTTAATTGTGTCCAAACTTTTTGAATGTCTTTATAGTTTGATACCTCATTTTGACATTACAGACGACCAATACTGCCGTTTTGCTTGTGCAATTATTCTATTTTGGTAATTTTTCGCTCTTTTTTTTCTCAAGAAGTTTTTCAGTTTTTTCCTTAAGATTTTTTTCTCTTTGTATTCTTTGTTTTTTCTATTTTTTCTTGTTTTGCCTGTTGACATATACCATTCCACCAGACATTACCCGAATGTTTTTTTTGATTTTTACAGATTTTACAGTCGGAATTGATTCTTTTGCAGCAGAGTGTACTGCTTTCTGAAGATGATCGTATAACGCATCGACATCTTGATTCTCAATATTTTCTATGCTCATGTTAAATGAACTGAGTAGATATGAAAATTTTTTCCAGTTAGCAAATTTATAACAATATTTGGGAACTTTGTCATGTGTTACATCATTTGTTACAGGTCTCATATTTTCAAGAGAAATCTTAATAGGTAGATGGTCACTATTTAATGTATCATCAAGTGTCAGCCAGTCACATGATATAGCTAGTTCAGGAGATATGAATGATAAGTCGATGGCACTAGGTTTATGTTTAGGGTTGTCTGGAATACGAGTAATACTGCCATCGTTGAGAAGGTAAAGAGAGGAGTCCACTATGTTTTCAATAAAAACGGTTACTGGTTATTATTTGGCATCCCTTTTCCAGAATGGCGAATGGGCGTTAAAATCACCAGTGATTAAATATTTGGTAGATGGGTCTGATTGAACAGAACGTAGCCATTCTGTATTACGATCGTTTGGGCCCTGAGGTAGGTATACAGAAACAACTGTTACTACATTATGGTCAACTTGAATTCTGGACTGCACATGAGTGCAATCCAGGAATGTCTAGTGGAGCAGGACTGGCACATGGAGCATATTTCTCATCTTCACGGACATATATTGCCACATTTATTTTTTCTTCATTATTAATGTTTTGGATAATTGGTGGAAAAATAATAATTAGGAAGCTTAGGTGTTTATTTTACTGACATTCAGTGATTGCAAAGCTAATATGTTGTATGTGACTTCAGATAGATGTTGTACTAGTTGATCTTTACTGGTTGTGATGGATCGACAATTCCATTGGAACACTTTAAAATCCTTAGCTATCATGCGTTCTATTAATAGATAAAACAAAATAAAATGAAGGTGAAAAAAGCGATTAAATACAAATTATGCACTGAAAAGTAACTAACAATACAAAAAATATCACTATGATACGATAAACAATATTAGTTATGACAAGAACGGAAAAAGAACCGTACACAGAGAATGCACTCTATCAATGAAGGAAGATTGATCACTGTCCTGTTAGCGAATGCTTTAACTAACACATCAAAAAGAAAATCCCCTAAATAGTCACTCAAGATGGGAAAGAACAGAGTCAACGGTTGAGATTTTCCGCCAAAACTACACTAACGTTATTTCTCTGTCTTTGGTTTGGGTCCGGTTCTATGTGTCACAGGGCCGTTGTGTCATAGGGCCGTTGTGTCACCGGCACACTGTATGGTCGCTGTGTCACAGGGCCGTTGTGTCATAGGGCCGTTGTGTCACAGGGCCTTTGTGTCATAGGGCCGTTGTGTCACAGGGCCGTTGTGCCATAGGGTCGTTGTGTCACAGGGCCGTTCTGTCACAGCGCTCAAAGGGGTACCCTAACCCTAACCCTATCCCTAACCCTATCCCTAACCCATAACCTAACCCTATCCCTAACCCTTATCCCTATCCCTAACCCTATCCCTATCCCTAACCCTAACCCTATCCCTAACCCTAACCCTAACCCTATCCCTAACCCTAACCCTAACCCTAACCCTAACCCTAACCCTAACCACTTTAGTTACAAAACTGGTTAATACTTAAAACCGGCCCTGTGACACAACGGCCCTATGACACAACGGCCCTGTGACACAACGGCCCTATGACACAACGGCCCTGTGACACAACGGCCCTATGACACAAAGGCCCTGTGACACATAGAGCGGACCTGTTTGGTTTAATACCAGGATGTAGGCCCACTGAGAATGTCAAACATGTTGTACCATGGACCACTGTGTACAGCGAAGGGTCCGTGTCCTCTGGGTGGTGGATAGTTCCCGGGCTGCCACTTGTTTGACGTTCTCGCTAGCTGTCTTCCTCGGTTTCTCCCAGAAGAGTTGTCGGATTATGTCTTCCAACGTTTCTTGCCAGCACGCTCGATCCTCGATGTGTTGGATGGAGATCGTCTTTGAGATACCATTTATTTGTTTGAAGGTTGGAATGAGAGACAAATGATATGTTTTTAATTCCAAAATAGTTTTGCTGTTATCAATGCATTGAACAGCTCCCGCTTGACTTCTAGTTTTGAATCTCTGACAGGTGATAGCTTGCTATAACAACCTTAACGTTGGGGTGGCTCATGACAATGTTTTTGATGCACGAGGAAAACGCTTTGCTGGCAAGTTCAGGGTCCTTCTTTTGAATGTCATTTATACCGCAGTGGATAAGCACCGCATCCAATGGTTTCTCATCCATGGAAAGAGTGGATTGAAGCGTCTGTGTGAGTTCCTCTGTTGTAAAGGTTTTGCACGTCTTCGTATCAAAACCGTAAGACTGGCTAATCTCTTTCCATTCACTCCCTTAAAAACAGAATCATGAAAGATCGCGACCCTGGGAAAGTCTTGTTTCTCTTCTTGTTTGGATCTAATATGTTCTGTGTTTTTTCTGATCGAACTCTAACGTCATGAGAACTTCTGACGTCATTTTGTGTGCGTTTGGGCCTTCCTTCCTCTCTATTGATTTCATTTTTTGATTAAAATTTTTTTTCTTTGCTTCTGATGCGGAAGCTGCTTTAGAGTTATGTTGACTGGATTTCACCGCATCAGCATACAAAGGAAAGGTGGGTCTACTAGGACTTAGAGACGCAGCGCTAGCATTTTCTGTTTGTGTATGATTGTCTGTTGGTGCCATGGTTACCTTAGATTTGCCCATGTCTGTGATCAACTTATTCTGCTTGAGAACGATGTCTTCGAGTGAAGATATGCGTTTACATAGCGATTCGATCACAGTTTTCAAGTCTCTTATTTCACTTACTGTGTCCGGTGAGTGAACATCAGTCTCGCTGTTTGCTGACTTGTCCCCTTCTTGTTTGTGCTGAGCTGCTTTCCTTGCCGATCGAATCAGCGTTTCTTTAAGGAGGCAGTCCTCGCTGATTTCCTTCTTGGCGCCGTTCCCCTTGACTTTCGGTGTAATCGTCGTCGGAGAACGGCTGCCCATGCTGCGAGAACGTGTCAGCCTTGTCATACTGACGGTAGTTCGGCGGAAAAATCAGGAGAGCCCGATACTAGGCTTTATCGCTGTCCGCCATCTTGTGTGTATCGTGTGTGTGTGTGTGTGTGTGTGTGTGTGTGTGTGAGCGCGCGCGCGCGCGCGCGCGCGCGTGTGTGTGTGTGTGTGTGTGTGTGTGTGTGTGTGTGTGTGTGTGTATGTGTGTGTGTGTGTGCGCATGTGTGTGTGTGTGTGCATGTGCGTGCCTCTGTGTGTGTGTGTGTGTGTGTGTGTGTGTGTGTGTGTGTGTGTGTGTGTGTGTGTGTGCGCGCGCATGCGTGCGTGCGTGCGCGTGTGCGTACGTGTGTGCGTGTGTGTGTGATTATTAAGAGTACTTATACAGCGTCTATCCCCGGCCAGAGACCAAGCTCTAAGCTCCTTACAATCCACATTCTCGTTTACACAACGGGCTGCCTACCTGGGTAGTGCCAACTGAAGAGCTGCTGCTGGCGCTTTGTTCAGTCGTTTCCCGCGTCATTCAGCCTATATCGTTCATTAATTTAACAACTCTTTCATTTCACGCAGAGTGCATGCTATATGTAACGTGTCATCAATGCCAACGGCCAAACTGGCCTTCTCTTCTGAAATTTTGTGTGAAGGGATTTTACGTGTGGCGCAAGATGTCCACGCGTGCGTTCACACACGGAACCCCTCGGCTTATAGTCTCATTCGACGGACTATGGAAATCCTTGACAGCGCCGCGCGTGCCTGACGATCTGTGTGCTCCTTGGTGCAAGCATACACATTATGAGTGTGCACGATGGCCTCGTACGCGCGAGCCCTTCGTGCCTTTGTAGTTTTGTGTTAGTGAGTGTTATGAGTGTGTGTGCGTGTGCTTGCGCGCGCGGGCGCGTTGTGTATGTGTGAGCGCAAGCGCGCACATAGTCAGCCTGAATGCCCTTGGTATTTTCCTTTACGCAAGAAACTGAACAGGCTTGATATATCCTTAACAGACCCAGTTGCACCCAAAACCCGTACGGAACGCTCGTGAATGGCACACAAAATAGAAACACGAGATTACGTCATTAAACCCAAAGCTAGCACTAGCGGCCAACGCTTCTTATCACTCACCCCATCCCATTTATAAGGACCGAGGCTACCCGGAATTATACATGACATCAGCGTGGATGACCCATCGAGTGCGGTGTGTTAGTGTGGAGGTTGATTGAGAGTGAGTGTGAGTGTGTGTGTGTGGGTGTGAGTGGTGCGCGTGTGCGTGTGGCTTAGTGAGTGTGTGGTGTGTGTGTGTGTGAGTGTGGAGAGTGTATGCTGTGCGTGTTGTGCGTGTGTGTTAGCGCGCGCGGTGAGAGAGTTTTGTTGAGTGGTGTGTGTGGTGGTGTGTGTTGAGTGTGTTTTGTGTGTGCGTGTGTGAGGTGCGTGTGTGAGAGTGTGCGATGGTGATAGTGAGTGAGTGAGAGATGTGTGTTGGTGAGGTGTGTCTGTGTCTTCCTGAGTGAGTCAGGTCTGTGTGTCTGTGTGTGTTTATGTTGTGTGAATTTCTACATCTGTCCAGTCGTTTGATCCTCTCTCTCTCTCTCTCCTCTCCACTCTCTCCATCTCCTCCACTCTCTCCCTCGCTCTCTCTCTCTCTCTTTCCTCTCCTCTCTCTCTATCTCCTCTCTCTCTCTCACTCTCTCTCTCTCTCCCTCTATAAATAATAAATATATCGATAATAAATACAAACAAGCTTCGCGCGGCATGTGTAGCCGCATTACTCATGAACTCAGCAGACTTTCAAACCCCATCGCGCCAAGCAAATATGCCCACATGGCAAAACGTATTGCCGCAAAGGCTTCGAACACAACAGACACACAGACACACACCCACACACAACACCACACACACACACACACACACACACACACACACTCACACACACACACACACACACACACACACACACCACACTTCACTCACAACACACACCTCACACAACACACACACACACAGACACACACACAAACTCACACACACACACACACACAAACACACACACACACACACACCACACACACACAACTCACACACACACACCCACACCCACACACACACACACACACACACACACACAAACACGACACACACACCACAAAAGCACTCCCCTCGCCTACCGCCTTACATCTAATACTACACCACAAAACCCACGCAGCCGGAGGTATGAAGCTGAATCACTTTCCACACAATCCTGGAAGACTAAAATTTTCAAAAAATGAGATTGCATGTGGTCATACCTTAACAATTGAACATATCTTTTTGATTGCCCATTGCTATCCCTGTCAACAACAAAACTGGGATAAGAAAAGCAAAAATGAGATCTTTAAAATGGAATAATCTACAACGAAGAAAAATGCTCCAAATTGCATCATTTATCTCCAGCACTATACTTGCAAAATTATTGTAAACCTTAATCATTTTATCGTTATAGTATGAATGTTTATACTTAGCCTTTCACACATGAAGTGCAATTCACACTAACCCACGACACACACACACTCACCCACAACACACATACCCACGACACACACACACACACACACACACACACATACACACACACCCACGCACATACACTCACACACACGCACAGTAATACAAACACACGCGACGCGGCGCGCCAGCGTTGGCACACACACACACACACACACACACACACACACACACGACAAACACACACACACACACACACACACACACCACACACACACACACACACACACACACACACAACCACACCACACACAACACACACACACACACACAAACACGCCGCGCCAGCGCAGTGCGCGGCGCAAACCCAGACACAAACTCTAAACGGAGCCCGATTTAAATTTTTTCAATTTTTTTTCTCTTTTTTTTTCTTCTTTGTGAGTGTGTGTTTGTGGTTTTATTTTTTATTTTGTTTTTAGGATTTGGTTTAATTTCTAGTCTAATAATCAACCATTGGTAGGGAACCGAACTTAAAAAAAATCAATCAAAATCAAATGCCTCAGAAGACTGTTTACAACCTAAAACGGCAGTCCAAAAATCCAAGACACAGAATGCTTGATCCAGCAGGCCTGCCCGAGCATCCACACCAACCGGAAGCGCTCAGCATGCTTGCCAGACCAACGGCAACCCAAGAGTGACACTTCTAAGCTTGAGCTGCAAGAGAGGCATGGGCGATAAGAAACGTTTCCAAGACGATCTCGAAACATCCATTGAAAAGCGTTATAACATCTACCCAGACACATGAAACAACCGCTAGGGACGGAGGTATAGGGCGCTACACTAACACAAAATGTGAAGAAAGGAAGGGGGACAAACGCAGCACAACAAAAGAGGACAGACATAGACAGACCAGGCCAACAAACACATACAGACCAGGCCAGGCAATCAAGAGAGCATGTCTATCCAAATCCCTGTTCCAAGCTTGTCACCGCAACAACAATCCGTCACTGCGTCCGGCATGATCAGCCATCTTGTTTATCGCACAAATCCATCTCTCTCTCACTCTCTCTCCAACCCTCTCCCCCCCCCCCCCTCTCTCACCGAACCTCAAATGACTGAAGTGGTCCTCCGTTGACATCGAACGACGAACACCATCATACACCAAGGCACACAATTACAGACGCAGCGGAGTAAATAATAGAATACCAATCTGTGATCAATGCCATTTTTTCATTCACAAGACACAAACATCAAGGAGGGCGACAGTGAAGGAGGGTGGGCTTGCAGAATGGGGAGTGGTGGGGGTTGGTAGAAGGACAGAGTGGAGAACCAAGAACGAGAAAAATGGGAGGATGGATGGGTCGGGAAGGTGGGGGCGTGAGGGGGGGGGGGTGAGTCCGTGCAATGAGAGGCTATTCAGTCACTTTGTTAGATGGCAGGTATCCAATCAGAGCGAAGAATATCACGTTAGTGCTGCAGGAGTATTGCATGAGGGGTAGTAAGGGAGAGAAAGAAAGTGCCAGTAATGCCAAAGATGGTCATGACGGTAAAAGCATAGATGTCATGATAGTAAAAGCGAATCACCGCCTCCACCCTCCCCACCCTCAGACCTTTCTATTTCACTGTTTCCGACGACAAGAGAGGAGGAAGAGGGAAAATAGAGAAGAGGGGGCACATCAGTTAGCCTGTCTACTCATCTATCTAATCATAGGTAACTAACAAACTGATCAGACTGTCCCCTGTCAATCAGTGTGTGTGTGTGAGTGAGTGTGTGTGTGGTGTGTGTGTGTGCGGTGTGTGTGCGTGTGTGCGTGCGTGCGTGCGTGCGTGTGAAGTGTGTGTGAGTGTGAGTGTGTTATTGAGAGTGTCTGTGCGGTGTGTGTGAGTGTTATGTGGCGTGTGGTGTGTGTGTGTTTTGTGTTAGTGTGAGTGTGTGTGTGGTGTGTGTATGTGCGCGCGCGCCGCGCGCGCCGAGGCGCATACATATTTGTCACAACTCACGGGAATACCTCTAATGCAGGATTTTCGCACGCAATTGGTTGATGTGTGTTGTGTGTGGTGTGAGTGTGTGGTGTGTGTGTGTTTGTGTGTGTGAGAGTGCGAGTGCCAGAGCGCAGCGCGCGAGCGATAGAGTATAAGTCATGTCTTTGCGTTCGAGTGTGCGTTGCGTGGTGAGAGTGTGTGTGTGTTGAGGTGGTTGTTCGCGGCTACGTTCCGAGCGTGCGTACGTGAGTGAGTGTGTGTGTGTGTTAGTGTGTGTGTGTTGTGTGTTTGTTTGTGTGTGTTGAGTGTTTTTTTGCGTGTTGGTGTGTGCGATGTGTGCCTGCTCGCATTTGTGATCCTTATGGGCATACACTCCTGGAGTGTGTGCTATCGTGTTTGTGTATGCGTGTGTGAGCATGCATGTGGTATCAACTGTTATTGTGTGTGTTGAGGCACGTCATATTTAGTGCGAATTGTGTAAAGTTTGTGTGTGGCATGGCGCTCTGTGTTTGTGTGGTGTGTGTGATTTGTGTGTGAGTGGTGTGTGTGTTGTGTGTGTGTGAGTGTGTGAGTTGTTTGTGTTCTACGTTTGTGCGTGAGAGATACCTGTGTGTAAAGAAGTTAAGTATGTATGTATGTATGTATGAAAGTATGTATGTAGGTATTTATGTGTGTGTGTGCGTGCGGGTACCGCGAGCGTTCGTTCTGCGTGCCGTGCGTGCGCGCGCGCGAGCGTGTGTCTGCGTGCGCGTGCGCATACGAAAAATGTTCTCTTAGAGTTAAGGACGATAAAGTCAAAACACCTTTTCCATCTGCATCGATCCTATGCCTAATCAGTCAGGCTCGACGGAATGGCACCTAACAGAACAGTGGATTAGTCAAAAACCAAACAAGCCACAGTGGCCACTCTCATAGCAACTCCCGGTCGCCATTTTAGGACCGGGCTATCCCGATCAGAAATGACATCAGATGAGATGAGTTTGATGTGTGTGTGTGTGGTGTGTTGTGTGTAGTTTGTGTGTGATGAGATTGTGAGTGAGTGTGACCCTGTGTTGTGTGTTTGAAGTGGATGATGTGTAGTGTTGAGAGTGTGAGAGACATAGAGAGAGAGAGAGCGAGAGGAGAGAAGAGAGAGAGAGAGATTGTTTATTTGTTTGCGCGTGAGTGCGTGCTGTGCCGAGCGAGCGTGCATGCGGGCGAGCGTCTCTCTCTCTCTCTCTACTCCTCTCTCTCTCCCATTCTCTCTCTCTTCCTCCTGTCACTCTCTCCACACTCTCACTCTCAACACCCTCACCTCTCTCTCACCTCTCCTTATTTCTAAAATCCGTCCTGTAGTTTGTTTATCTATAATACATCAAGATACGCGCGGCAAATTGTTGCCACATTACGTCATGCATCAGGCAAACATTTTCAACACCATCGCCGCCCTAGTATTATGTCCACATTTGCACGAAAGCCGCCAAAGTCATCGAACGTCGTCGCACAACACACACACACACACACACACACACGACACCACACACAACTACACACACAACCCACACACACACAACCCACACACACACCACAATCACACAACACACACACACAGCGCTCGACCCACCGCCGCCCTCCTACCGGGTAAACCACACACACACACACACACACAACACACACACACACACTCAAACACACACACACACACACACTCACACACACACACATACGCAGCAGAGGCGAACTGCTAGAGCGCGATTGTTGCGAGCTCAATGCATGTAAATTCTTATCATTTATGTTTAATTTGTTTTTTGCCAGAGAAACATCAGAGAGCGAAAGGATGTTAGGGACGGAAAAGCAGGATCAAGGGGTGCGATCCTGGGAGTGGGGATGAGTGGGATGGAAGGACGAGGGAGACAGCAAGGATAGAGAAGGGAGGGAGGAAAACGGGGGGGGGGGGGTGGGGTTGGAGAGGCAATGAGAGGCGGCAGGCATCTGCCCAGGAAGATATACGGAAGTATCAGCGACCCACAGGTAGGAACATGGATGGTTGAGGTGTACCATGCATCTAAGATAACCGGAGAGGGTGGAGTGGTGAAGGAGTGAAGGAATGGAACGAAAATGGAGTGTGAGTGAGGAGGTCCTGAGATGTTTTGTTCCTCACAGAAGGGATCTAACCCCGTTATTCCCTCTTCTGCCCCCCCCCCTCCTCCCAACCTCACTTTCACTCTTTTTCCGTGGACAAGAGAGTGGGACAAATGGGTAGAGATACAATGAGATGGGCACAGTGCATGCATTATCCTCACAATCTATCCTGTCAGTCCGGATCTGTCAGTCTGGTCTGTCTGTCTGACTGTCTAATCCTATCGATCTGTCCTGTCTAACGTCTGTTATGGTCTATCCTATCCAATCCATATCTAATACTAGCTATCTGATTAACTATTCAGTCCCATGATTTCTGATTATCTGTTTGTCCGTCTCTCTCTCTCCTCTCTCTCCTCACACTCTCCTCTCTCCTCTCTCCTCCTCACTCTCACTTCTCTACATCAATCACTCCTGGAGAATGCAAACGACCGGAGTGTGTGTGAGTGAGTGTGTGAGTGTTTTTGAGTGTGTGTGTTTGTGTTAAGAGAGAGCGAGGAGAGATAGAGAGAGAGAGAGAGAGAGTGTGTGTGAGTGTGGTGTGTTGTGCTGTAGTGAGTGGCGTGCGTGCGTGCGTGCGTAGCCGTGCGTGCGTGCGTGATGTATACACGTCACACTCTCACACATCTCTCTCTACTCTCCACTCACTCTCTATACATCTGACTGTCCTGTCTGTCTCTCATCACACTCTCACTCTCACTCTTACACTCTCATCAGACACAAAGTAACATTCTTGAAAAATCTGGATTGGATAGTTGGTGTTACCCAGAAGGTATGTAATGAAAAAAGTATTTTGTTGGAAACTCCGACAGAGCCCTTACTATACTCGTTGATTTCAACAAAAATGGCATGCTCATATAACAGAGACAGAAAAATAGCTTGGAACAACTCCTTCACGACAAATTCCCACCGGGGGAAATACGACACAGAAAAAACACATAAATTGCTAACGGATAACTGCAACGGTTAAGAAACTAGACCACAAGGATTTTTTAAGCTACAAGTTATGGTTTCCTACAAAAAGTATCAAACACGTGACTTTCATTTTCAAACGGTGTAGAAACGAAAGCCTCTTCTTGATTTAGACTGTAGGCAATAAGCTTTTGCGTTTGACGTCCAATCGATTTTTCAGCAATACAAATGAGAAAAAGACATACTTTTGCTCGAATAAGTCATCACCGATGGAGATACTATCAATCGCTTGCGAAGTTTATTCGCCGAAGCTATAGTCGAAGGAAATCCAAATTCTATCCACGTGAAGCCGACAATACTAATCTAAAAACATTAATTGCTTACAACTTGGGTCCCCCATAATATCAATATTTCAGCCGACCTTAGATTGCCGTCGAATGGTCCTAAAAGATCATTTACTTATGATTTCGTATTGACCTATCTTCGACATTAAGTGCATATAAGCTAGTTAATTTTCGACTGCAGAAAGAGTTCAGAGAGCATTTTCCCTTTCACAACGTATTTCCTTTCTTTGTATAAGTGTATGTATTGTCAAGCATTTTTGTGTGCTGTTCTGAAAGAACGCAGGTAATAGCCCCCCTTGGCAAGAAGGCCAATTAATCTAAATGTCAAATACAAACTGACAAATTTGGGCAATTCTCCACATCGTTCTCTCACCCTCATCTCACTCTCTCCGTCTACTTCTCATCTCTCTCTCTCTCTGTATGTGTTGTGTCGTGTGTCTCCTGGTGTTTGCTTAGCGCTGCACACAAACACTCACATACACCACGACACCACACACACCCACACACACACACACACACACACACACCCAACCACACACACACACACACACACATACTCATGCACACGCACACATACACCACGCACGACGCACACACGAATAAGCACTTACAACCTACTTACGGCCGCCGCGCGGCGCGAACCACACACACACATACCACACACACACACACACACACCCACACACACAACAACACACACACACAACATGCACACACTCGGCGCCGTGGCGCGCACACTCACATTCCACTCTGACTCACACACACACACAACACACACACACACAACACACACACACAACAACACACACACAACACTCACACACACACACACGCACTGCACCCCGCAAACGCACGCAACCCCCGTGGCACGCCACGCACGCACGCACACAAACACACACACACACAACCACCACACAATAAGAAAAAAAAAACGTTAGTGGAAACTAAACACCAAGAGAAACTGACACTAGTCTCACACCAAAATCCCGTATGATGTCGAAGACAGATAACATTGGAGGCTTACAGAGAGCACAGAGCACAAACAACCACAATTCCTTGGTGTCGAAACTGATAACATTGAGGATTACAGAGAGCACAAGCACCAACAACCAAAATCCTTGTGTCGATGACAGATAACATGGAGGATTACAAGAGCACAGAGCACAAACAACCAAAATCCGTGTGTCCGAAGACTGATAACATTTAGGATAACAGTAGAGCACAATAGCACAAGACAACCCAAATCCTTGGTGTCGAAGACTGAAAACATATGAGGATTACAGAGAGCACAAGCACAAACAACCAAAAACCCGTGGTGACGCATGACAGGATAACATGAGAAAACCGAGAGCACATAGCACAAACAACCAAAAAACCTTGAGTCGAATACTGAACACATAGAGTGAAATACAGAGTATCCCAGAGCACAACATCCAAAAATCCGAGTGACCGAAAGAAGATCACCATTGGAGGATAACAGAGCGCACAGAGCACAAACAACCAAAAATCCGTGTGGGTCGAAGACTGAATAACAATGGAGTATACAGAGAGCACAGAGCACAAAACAACCCAAATCCGTGTGTCGTAACAGCCTGGATAACATTGAGGATATACAGAGAGCACAGAGCAACAAACAACCAAAATCCGAGTATCGAAAGACTGAAAACAATGGAGCTACATGAGAGCACAGAGCACAAACAACCAAAATCCGTGTGCAAGACAGTTAATAACCTTGGATGAAATTACAGAGAGAACAGAAGCACAAACAACCAAAATCCTTTGTGTCGAAGACTGATAACAGAGGAGGATTACCAGAGCACAGAGCACAACGCAAAACCAAAAATCCGTGTGTCAAGACCTGAATAAACCCCCCCCCCCCAACATTGGAGGATTACAGAGAGCACGGAGCACAACAACCAAGACACCGTTGTCGAAGACCTGATAACATTGTAGGATAACAGAGAGCACAGAGCAACGATAAACAACCAAGAATCACGTGTGTAGAAGACAGAAAACATAGGATGCTTACAGCGAGTCACAGAGCTCAAACAACCAAAATCGAGTGTCGACGACAGAATAACATTGTAGGAATTACAGAGAGCACAGAGCACAAACAACCAAAATCCGTGTGGTCGAAGACTGATAACAGTTGGCGTAATACAGAGATCAGCAGATCACAACCAACCCAAATCCGTGATGTCCGAAGACTGATAACATTGGAGGAAATACAGAGAGCACAGAGCACAACCAACAAAAACCAAAAACCGTGTTTCGAAGACTGATCACATTGGAGAACAAAAATATACGAGAGCACAGGAGCACAAACCACCAAACTCCGAGTGTCGAAGACTGAAACAATGTAGGATAACAGATCGCCCAGAGCACACACAACCAAAAACCTAAGTGTCGAAGACGAAAACCATTTGGTGAATTACAGAGAGACAGAGCACACACAAACCAAAAAACCGTGTGACGAAGACTGATAACATTGGAGGTTACCAGAGAGCACAGAGCACGAAACAAACCAAAATCCTTTGTGTCGAAGACTGATACATGTGGAGGAATACAGAGAGCACAGAAGCCACAAACCAACCATGTGACAAGAATTTAACATACTAAAAACAATTGGAGGAAACAGAAGAGCACCGAGCTCAAACAACCAAGGACATGTATTGATCAATACTATAACATTGGAGGAATACAGAGAGCACAGGCACAAACCACCATTGACATGTATAGATCAATACTATAAACATTGGAGGATTACAGCGAGCACATAGCCCACACACAAAGGACAAGTATTGATCAATAACAATAACATTTGAGAGATAACAGAGATCAACAAAGAGCACAAACAACCATGAACAAGATTGAACATACACATAACAAAGGATGATATACAGAGAGCACAGAGCACAACCAAACCAGGACAAGTATTGAACAATACTAAACATTAGGAGGAATACCGAGAGCACAGATCCCAAACACCATGGACATGTATGATCAATACTAAAACAATGTATGATTACAGAGAGCACAGAGCACAAACAACCCTGGACAAGAATTGATCAATACCAATAACAAAGAGGAAAACAGAGAGAACAGAGCACAAACCATCATGGACAATATATGATCAATAACAAAACATTGGAGGCATACAGAAGCCGCGAGCACAAACACCCTGGACAGTATAGAAACACTAACTAACACATTTTATTATGAATACAAGGCCCAGATCACAAACATACCATGGAACAAGATTGATCCAATACTATAACTTGAGGCTACCATAGAGCACAGAGCACAAACAACCCAATGTGACCAATTATTAGATCAATCCAATACATTGAGGATTACAGAGAGCACTGAGCACCAACACCATTACATGTATAGCTCAATACTAACCCATTAGGAGGATTACAGAGAGCACAGAGCACAACACCCAAGGACAAGTATTGATCAATACTAAAACCTTGGAGGATTACAGAGAGCACAGAGCACAACCAACCCATGTACATGTAATTGATCATACTAAACATATGGAAGGATTACAGAAGCACATGAGCACAAACAACCATGGACATTATAGATCATACAAAAACATTGGAGGATACAGAGAGACACAGAGCACACACCACCATGGACATGTATAGAAACCAACCAAAAACAATGGAAGATTACAGAGCGCACAGAGCACGAACCAACCATTGACCTGTATTGATCAATACTATAACCTAGTAGGATTACAGAGAGCACAAGCACAAACAACCATGGTGACAAGCTTAGATCAATACAATAACCTAGGAGGATTACAGAGAGCACAGAAGCACAAACAGTACCATGGACATAATTGATCCACACTATAACATTGAGGATTACAGATAGCACAGAGCACAAACAACCAAGGACATGTAATTGATCAGATACAATCACATTGGAGGAATAAAAGAGAGCACAGAGCACAAACAACCATGACATGTATTGAACAATACTATAACTTTGAGGAATAACAGAGAAGCACAGAGCAACAAACAACCATTGACATGTATTGATCATACTAAAACATTGGAGGATAACAGAGAGTCGACAGAGCACAAACCACCAGCACAATATATGATCAATATTATAACATGGAGGATTACAGAGGCACAGAGCAACAAACAACCATGGACAATGTATTGACAATACTATAACAATTGGAGATTACAGAGAGCACAGAGCACCAAACCACCATGGACATGTAAGATCATAACTATAACATAGGAGGAATACAGATAGCACAGAGCACAAACAACCAATGGACATGTATTGATCCATACTAAAACATTAGGATGATAACAGGTCGCACAGAGCACAAACACCCATGGACATTATAGAACGAAAAAAAATACATAACATTGAGGATTAACAGAGAGCACAGAGCACAAACAATCATGGACATGTATTGATCCAATACTATAACACTGGAGGATTACAGAGAGCACAGAGACAAACAAACATGGACATGTATTGATCAATACAATAACAATGGAGGATACAGAGAGCACAGAGCAACAAACAAATCATGGACCATGAATTTTAGAACAATACAATAACATGGGAGGATTACAGAGAGCACAGAGCTACCAAACAATCAATGACATGTAATTGATCAATACATAACCTTGGAGATTACAGTAGAGCACAGAGCACAAACAACCAATGACAGTTTGATCAATACAAAAAACATTGGAGGATTACAGAGAGCACAGACAACAACAAACATGAACATGTATTGATCCATACTAAAAACATAGAGATTACAAGAGCATCCAGAGCACAAACAACCATGGACTAGTAGTGATCCATACTAATAACATTGGAGGAATACAGAGAGCACAGCGCCAAACAATCAAAGGACTGTATTGAACAATACTATAAGCTTGGAGGATAACAGAGAGCACAGAGCACAAACAACCATGGACAGTATAGAACAAAACAAAACATTGATGATTACAAGAGCACAAGCACAACAACCAATGGCATGTATTAGTTCAATACAATAACATGTAGGATTAACAGAGAAACAGAGCACAAACAACCCAAGGACATGTATTG
>CM031625.1:44135107-44144136 GCA_018398815.1 Conus ventricosus
TACCTTTCACTCGAACTTTCTGTCCTACGGCCTCTCGCCTGTCTTTTTAAACCTGTCGCACCGTGCTTCGTTTCTTTTAGTTTTGAAGTATGCTCACTCTGAGACGCATCATGGCATGTTGGCCGCCATTGCTGAGGAGGTTAGCTTCTTCACTCGAGCGGAAAGATGTCTCTTGCGCCTGACTCCAGTCCTGGGTCTTTACCTTATCGTCCGAGAGTACATCAGTACTTTCAATTCCTGCAGTCGCCTGTAGGAGAGTACAATCATATCTATCTGTCTCCGCATCCATCGCCTCTGACTCACGACTGGACAGAGTGTAAGAGAGACCTTTGACCCCGCCTCTTCGGGTCACCCACGGGGTAGCTGGTAACATCAGTTCGTGTCCTAGTGTATTTGATTTGTCGTAGGTATCCGGCTTATTCTCGCTTTTGCGGCAATTTTCAATTTTTCGAAATTGTAAGAGAAATAATAGTGTGAACCTTTTTCTCTGGTTAATTCCAACTTAACCCTGGCCATTCAAAATTATTTCAAAATTTCCCATTTCTCCTGTTTAGTATCAGTGTGGGAAATGCGGTAGTCGGTGGGGAAGGGAAGAACCTGGTGATACAGGGTTGGAACTTGTTTGTTCCTCGCCTCGCCGCCCCTGTCACTTCGCCGACCCTTTAATCCATCGGCCACCGACTGTTTGAGTGTGCACAAATAGAGAGCGAGATTAAAGTTATTCACGAGCGTGCGTTGCGCCTGATTAAGGTCGTCGATGCGTGGTTTAAGAGATTAGTGTTATTTGAAATAGAGGTTTATAAAATGACAGTTTATGCATTGACTATTATTATAGCAAATAGTGGTGGCAGTTATTAAGCGAGGACGCTGTGTTGATCTAATTACCAAAGGAAGGAAAAACGTAATCTGAGTGAGAGAAAAGGGTGAAGATAATTCATAATTGTTTTTATAACCTGTTGACTTTAATCAGTCATTCACCTGCATCGAGTAGAAGACTTGATTCAATGGGTTTTTACTGTGTGCGTTGAATACCTTCCCCTCGCCCATCATGCGAGTGGCAGTTAAGGACATGACAGCAATGGTCAACGGTACAGACTGCAGGGATTTCCAGTACCCTTCATCCTTCTCCCTCCTTCCTTCTTTCATTACCACCACACCGACTCTCTTCCCAGCTACTGTCCACCCCCCTCCCGGGGCATTAAACCTGGAGTCACGAAACTGGAAGGATCCACGAGCTGGTCGAGGCACGTTTCTGG
Organism: Conus ventricosus; assembly: GCA_018398815.1. Classification (NCBI taxonomy): domain Eukaryota; kingdom Metazoa; phylum Mollusca; class Gastropoda; order Neogastropoda; family Conidae; genus Conus; species Conus ventricosus. The sequence goes on from CM031625.1 coordinate 44,136,364, forward strand.
CTGAGACCACGGACGTGGTGCACGGCGGCTGTCAAGGGGCCACGCCTTAGGTCAGACCGAGACTGCTAGGGGACCCGCCGTCTTGACTGGCCGGCCTTACCCCCGACCAGGACCTCCAGTAACAGACTACGCCCACCCCCCCCCCCCCCCCCCGTGACACGCTCTTCATCTTTTTCACCGCCGCTGGGAGTCAGGTGACGGCTTTGTATTGGGCGACACCCTGCGATAACCACCCGGCCATCGGAGCACCTAGTGCGACAGGGTGCTCCCTGCCGCAACTTGACAGGGGCATGGTGAGGTCGCACTATAGGAACATGGAATACCACTTCCAGGGCCACTTCCGCCCTCACCCGTTTCTCGGGCGAAAGTAACCCAGTGATTGGTAATTCCCTGATCCAGACAAGATAAATTCAAAACCAAAAAATAACGATTCTCTACAAGCAAACATAACTGTGAAGGATTATCCTTTATAAAACTGAATATTCCTAAACATTTCAGATTTAGTTTTTAGAATAATCTGTGTTTTTTTCCTGATCAATAACAATAACATCATTATTCCCGCAAACATTCATCTAATGAAAGTCTCTGTTCCTATCATGTTGAAATAAAACTACAGTCTTAACTGTTCTCTAAGTCCTATATAAAACGGAGTTAATTTATTTGCCATAAAACCACACCCTAATTCCACATGTCTTCCGCCTGACAAGCCAGTTATGGACAAAGTGTTTCACATTTAACTAAGACTCTTCAGCAGCCGAGCATTCCCACTATAATAAATATGTCTGCGATCCCTCAAACCGTCCTAAAAAACGTATCTAAACACTCACTCAGTTTATAGCAGGGATCAACCAAAATATAATTCAACAACTGACCCATATAAACCTTCCACATGATATGCATTAGGTTCCATTAATAGATGACAGAAAATCACAATATAAACAAAATTAATAACGATAAACAGTTTGTTAATAGGTTTAGGACAAATCTAGATTTTCCCACAACCAGTCTGCCCACAAATTAATGAGCAATGAGGCAGTTTTAGTCATAAAGGTTTAACTGCACCAAAGTTATATAACAGAACTTCAACTAATCCGGTAATTGTATTTAATCATACCCTCTGTTTAAAACTTTGTTTTCATATACATAAAACACCTCAGAGGCCAAAATGCGTTAAGATTAATCCAATTCAGTGCAGTAAGATTGTTTCTATTTAGACAAAAATTGATTTTTGTATGCATGTAGTAAAGACCAAAAATAACCTCACCATTGGATAGAATGACAACAGAAACCTTACGAGACTGTGTACAACGTCTAAGTTTTGCCAGCATAATTAGAAATTCTTTAAAAAGGCGGCCGACCACTAACCGCCCACGAACCCCATCCCTCTCCTTATCTTTTAAACAGAAATTACAAAAAAAATTGGTGAACGTTTCCCCTACAAACATTGCGTCCAGAACATAATTTTGAAGTAAGCAGCTTTTAAAACCGCTTCTCTTCAGTGGGAGGATGTACTGATTTTTCCCAAACGGCTTTATTTCAAACTCATTTCTGACTATTGTCCACTGGCATAGAGATCATACTTACAGGGCCAGAGATAAAAGTTTATCTGAAACTTTATGACGCCAAAACAAGAAAAAGGTCTTATTCATTCACAAATATATAGTATACCCCATCTAAATAGGTCAACGTGCCAATTGAGTCAGCAAACGCCCAATATAAATATTCATACAGGCCACCATAATTGGCCTCTAGATTGCGCAGTGATAACAAGTTTAGGAAACTTTTTTGTTGTCGCCAACCTCTTTAGCGTTTATAATCACCATCAATAGTGTACTCAAAACCATACAAAGCGTCCTATCTCACCGTTCTGATACAAAGACCGCAACATCTGCAGGTTCATTTAATTCTAGAAGTTTATACACCTCAACAGGCGCTAAAGAAACTCCTGGTTTCAACTGGCCCCCGAGACATTAATATTAACACTTAAAATTATTTTTATTTCCAAACAATTAGTAATTGCATTTCCACAACTTACCCGCTATGATCCTACAATTTAAATATTTAATGATCCAACCCTCCCACAAACTAATCATTTAATTTGAAACTGTAAATTAAGGAATAGTATAATTTCACTAAACGCAAACTGCACTTTCCCCCCGCCGGAAATCACTTAAAATACATGTTGATGGCATTCCAACCAATAGAGTTTATCATCAGTGCTCAGCTCATCCAAAAGAACATAAAGTAAAGAATGTAATGCAAGATCGAGCGGATTTTACCCCTTAAAAAAGGTTACAAAAAAGATTTTATTTGTTTGGCGCAACAACAAATCATTTAGTGATCGAGTTGTCTCAACTTTAAAAGCCAAACATTATAGCTAGCTCTATAACCAATAAGTAACTCAGCAAATTTCAGTTCGAAAGTTTAATATTGTTTTTTTAGAATAGCATTGATAAGATAAGAGAGTAATGCCGAAATTACACATTGCTTCTTATTTTAGAGGAGCAAAACCCGTAATAACCAACATGAATTGAAAACATGGATATAGCTTGAGCCCCCGCACATTTTATAAACTAATTATTAACCCCAAGGTTATCGCTTATATAAAACCCTTCGACTATGAAAACTATTAACCATGGATCGCGACCGTTTGCCCCGCAATTGTTAATCAATAGCAAGTCAAAAAACGAAGGACAGGTCTTGAGTTGTTAATGTTACAAACATATTTTTAAAACAAATAAAAATGAGCATTCCCCAAAAATACTACGCAAAATAATCAGTATTGGGGCCGCACTACAAACTTAAAATAAAGCAACAGACCCCTCGCAATGCAGTGACCCCGACTGTCGCTTTTCATAAAAAAGGAGAGAACACCATAGCCCAAAAATATTAACCCCCTATTGAAAACGAGCAACAACCCATAAAGCTGGTATAGTCCATCCGAAGCTAGTTATAACACAACCAGTAAACATAGCTGTGTATTGCGCATCACTGGGTGTGGAGTGACGTATTGCTGATCATTTAAATCACCATGAACTTAGGAGAGGCAGTGTACAAATTCATTTTTATTACACCCTCAGACGTATTTTGTCTGAACTGCAAAAGCGCATTAACCAATGACAAACCATTTCAACCACACAGCACAGAATAGACATGAAGGCTTAGAAAGGATCATAACGAATTCAACGTATAACATCAAGACAGGCTAAAATACAAAACTTGGATCCTTAAACAATGCAAAGGGCGATCCCTTAAATTTTCAGGGCAACGCACACGAAAGTATAACATGACTGGCGTTCTCCTTTCAAAATGATTCGCCCTGGGTCCATAGAGCAAGGCTAAAAAAACAGCATGGACCACATTTATCTTAGACACTATCAAAGGGCCTAACAAGAGCGTGCAAAGACGCTAAACGACTCTTATTACGTACTTAACGTTTGTTGTTTGCTAAGGTTCGCAAGTCACACACAGAGATCGAGCAAAACTGCACCTTCTACAGCTATGACTCAACACAAACAATACAACGCAAAATTATAGGACTCCCTTAAATCTACAGTTGTTTACCTTCAAGTATCCAAAGGTACCAACAAAGTATTACAATACGCCAAGATACGAAAATAGACTTAGCAAGTTGCAACTGGTTTAACAAGCTGCCTTCTGACCTCAGACTCCAGGTAGGAAATAATAATAAACAATAAAAATGAAATTCCATAAAGCAGGCCACATAACAGAAGGATGGGAAAAACGACATTAAAATCTGGCCAGAATATTACAATCAGTAAAAAACACACCCAAGATTAAGTCAACCAATCCCCAGAAGTCCGAACCCCCAAAGTCATGAATACCACAGCAAAGCTCGCGGACTCTGTTCGCGGAGACCATGAATATGACAAGACCGCGCATGTTCCTGGAATAACTGGCAAACGATTACATGGTCTTTATCTTACTAAATAGTAACCAAACAATTACGCAGAACTAATGTCCAAAATTGCTCGTCCATAAAGCCACTACATTGGCTTGCAGTAGACAAAAGCCAGCAAACAATACCCCCTAATATACCCCGGTAAAAGAGTCAAAAAGCTTAACTTGGCTAATTTATTAAAATAAAACGCATGAATGAACAAGCGTTAATTTACCCATGTTAAATAGTGTGTAGGCATGGCGGCGGGTTAAAAAGAAACTGACCACCCCGCCTGTAATAGCCAACACCATTGGACTTAATGCAAATCCTAAGGCTGGTTTTAAAAAACGCTTGCTAATGGTGACACCCAGCCTCTAAACAATTACTATAATACGAACCTGCTAGCGTTGCCGTCATCATATACAATTTTCGATAGTTTCTCTAATTCTAAACACGAAGTTCGTAAAAGGTCTCGGTTAGTAGTCGTCACTTACAAGTCTTGCCAGACTCTCTGTTCAAGATCTTTTAGTCTATGGGCTATTCTTTCTTTAATCTCAGCCCAAAGTTTGGCGTCATCAGCCTCAACGAGTTTTTCTTTTACTCAAATTAATATGCCCATCTAGTTCACCATAGTAATTGCTAAATTGTATTGTTAATTTCGCCTCAGATGTTTCATAGTACGAACAAGGGCCATATTTCTCGCATGGTAGCGTGGAGATACGTGTAAAGTCCCCTTTAAAAGCTGTATCAACTGAAAGAACTGGTTCTGCTTCTATTGCCTTTATTAATTCGTCTGCCGTTTGAATTAATTCTTTAAGTTCCATGTTTTGGGCAATTTGGTTATCTGTCGGGAGTTCCTAGCATGGGTGTTTTTGAAGTTAGAAACTAGCCTCCGCCCATTAATTTTGTCTATCAAAGCCAAGGCGATTTTGATCTTTCACACGGATCTATTTCTAAATGAACCCAACGGACTAAAAACTTTGATGGACCGTGTTTAGTTTTGTAAGCCGAACAAGTTCCCAATGATCGTTTTGTAACAGACAAATGACCATCTTTTTAATTCAAATCAATTTTGGTCTATAAATTTCGGGATTCATCTCTTGCCTAACCTTCTGGTTCAAAAATGCTCCGACCTTACTTTCTGTTAATTCACGCTCATTGAGAGCTTTTGAGCTCGAAGCTGTGTCAAAGGATCTTTCCACTCATGTCGTCCCCACGATCAAAAACAACATAATCTTCATCAGCTTCAATTCCTGCCAATGTTTTTTTAATAAATTAACTATATAATTTTGCTTCATAAAAATCCACCAAACAAACATATGGCTCGATTCTTTGACCCGCAATAGAAAACCAAGAGCCCCATGGCGTTTGAAGGGGAAATAAACGGAATATTATTGTTCCCAAATAATCCATCTACTAGTTGATGCCGATAAAATCTTACTGTCACTAACAGACCAAGGAGCGATGAATTGCTTGTGCCAGGCCTGCACGCCTTACTTTCAAAATAGAACTCTATTACAAACAACAGACCCCCAAACAGGACATTTTTACAGAAACTGGGGCGGGCAAATGTTAAGAAAATTACTATAAAAACTTTGAGGTTGCAAGAAATATTTTGTTCTTTACATAATGCAGACATATTTTTAACCTATTCTGATCTATGGCTAACCGGGAATGAAAGGGAAGATCTGCGTTTCAAGGATTGAAAATGAATAAGCCACAAAAACATAGCATAGGCGCTGGAGATACTAAAAGACTACAAAAAGAAATGTACTGTAAAGTTTAGGCGTATGGAATCGCATTTCCAGTCCCTTAGATTTGATTTGTTAAAAGCGAATGCCCATACTTTCAAGAGCATTAAAAGACAGATTGTCATATAACTAACTTTTAATGAATACAAACGGGTTATCAAATCATCAGACACCGAAGCAAAGTACAGCATTTCTGACATCTCGTTAGAGTTTGACGTTGTTAGCAACTCTAATTTAGCAAGGCTGATTGAGCGCCAATATCAGTCAGATTAGCAATATATTACGAAAGAGTGATTCATCATACAACATATCCCAGAAGCAGGGCAGACACTATATGGAATTTTAGTTTTAGTGTTGCAGCAAGATCGCTTAAAGGTATTTTATTGCTGTGTGAAGATGAAGAACCATTCAAAAGAGGAAGTGAAAAGTTTTTAATCCAAAAATAACGAAAGTACAATGTTCGATTGAGGGCAGCCCTAACCAAATCTACGCTAGCGGCTTAAACCTTATCAGCATTTTGATGAAATAAGAAAAACTGTTTGGAGGCGGGGGGTAGAAATCCAACAGCAGACCTAGTGTCTAAAGATTTACATCTTCACAATGTTAGGCTTGATGATTATTTAACAACGAAATACGGTTTATGGATTGACCTAAGGTCAACAGAGGATAATCAGTTGCATGGAAGCGGGAGAGCTGTGAGAGACGTAATAAACATTCAAATTGATAAAGAAGAAGAAGCCGATAAACCGCTTAATGTACATTTGTTTTTATATATGATGCGCAGTTGAATATTGTAAAGAACAGATTACAAGATGTAGTATACTAAATTATTTTTATTTTAAAAAGCATGTCTGTTCAGGTTTATCCAAATGTGCCTACAGCGCCGCCAAAAGAAGAGATAGCAGGCAATTACTGCTGTTATAGAAACCCCTAACATAAAAACCTTCAGATTAACCAAACATTACACAAATGCAGCAATACTAGAGCAGACCTTTCAAAATACAGCAAAACCAAACGAAGGTATTCTGCTGCCTTTAATGCTGTTACATATGTTAATACTGGAGCATCGACTATAAGTGCTCTATCAGCAGGAACGAGTGTTGGTCTCTTAGCAACGGGCATAGGCGCACCCGGGCTTTACCTCTAGGTGGTTTGTCTTTAGCTCTCGGCCTGTGTTCATTAGCCGTAGGTGCTGCTAGCAAAAAAAAAAAACTAAACTCCAAAAGCACACAGCTATGGTTCAACTAATAACAGCTAAACTTAGCTCGTTTAAACTGACAATAAATAAAGCGCTAGTTGACTCAAACATCACGGATGAAGAATTTAATCGTTTACAGGCCGATTTTGATGACTACAAAAGACAAAAGTTTGATCTTCAAAGAAAGGCGGGACAAGTTTTTCTCAACAGCCAGACCCCGAGCAGATAAAAAAGGAATGCTTAAAAAAAGTAAACGAGACATTAAACTCTGTTCTAAACAGCTCACATTAACAACACCAAAAGTGTTTATACTTTAGTTTATGAGTCCAAGCACAAAAAGACTGTTGATATTGATTCTGATTAAGTATTTTTTTTTAATTTAAATAAATATTTTGGCTTAGAAAAGAAAGACAGCATGGCTAAGATATAAGAAGGACAAGACGAATTGTTTGAAGGAATGCTCGAGAGAGAGCGTTTATCAAGAGCACTGAATGATATTGATTTAGAAGTTATTGACCCAACAAACGTACAGGCAAGCGTTGTACATGCAATTTCTCAAGTTCCAGGCAAACAACAATAGACCCGCCAGTTAAAGTAATGTTAGCTGTTTTAATCGACTATGTAACAATAAATGAAGAAAATCTAGAAGTCTGGGTCTCAACTAAACAACAGACTATTCTTTCTCATAACGACTTAACACCGTTGGGCAGACGAACTGCTTACACAGTTTGATGTGGCCGCTGAAGAAGCTAAAATGAGAGGCTCTGGTTGGTCAGAGGGCGAAGTCTTAGAGATCAGATTAAAACAGGCTAAGTATGCACCGATAGGCAAGGCTTCTTCCGTACCCGGAGTTGTTTTAAAGACAGTTTAACATAAAAATTCAGACAACAAAGTTCATGTGGTGCGTTCTTGCAAGCTGCATC
>CM031625.1:44144236-44151736 GCA_018398815.1 Conus ventricosus
CACCACACACACACACACACACACACACACACACCACACACCACAACCACACACACCATCACGCACACTTATCACACTCGCAACACGAACGCACGCGTGCGCGCGCGCACTCACACACACACACACACACACACACACACACACCACACACACACACACACACACACACGCACACCACACACACACACACACGCCCACACTTCAGTCTTTACCATTGATGCAAAAAGACATTAAATAAGGAACTAACGAGAGAGAGAGAGAGAGAGAGAGAGAGAGAGGGAGAGAGAGAGAGAGAGAGAGAGAGACAGACAGACAGACAGTTTAGACAGACAGACAGGCAGGCAGACAGACAGACAACAGACAGAGAGACACACAGACTGTTTCAATTTTAAAAAGGAGACAAGAGAAGAGGAACTTTCGCGAAAGACGTCATAGCAATAATGACGAATTGCAAGCTTCCCTTTAGGCTACTTATCGCTTTTAGATCTCTGTATTTTCGGTCAATGTAGAGCTGTTGTTGATCTATTGTTAAAGCATTTGGAAAGTGAACGTATGCTAATTGTTCATTTTTGTTTTTGGATCTACTGATAATGCGATTGGAACATTCGAGATTTATGTTAGAATGTTTACCTGATGTCCGTAAGCTGCTAGTGCGTTACCGAAGGTTCGAGAATGTTGTAGAGCTAATCAAATCACATTCGCATACGCTTGTCGCAATTTCATTGGTTGAGCTCACCGATATGCAGAATATTCTAGAAACGAATGATCGAGTATGTTCGAGAATATTCTTTAGATAACAAATAAAAGGATGAGAGCTGTGCGACCGGGAAGAAGAGCGAAACGAGAGTGGTTGAAGAGTTCTAGTCATTGTCGAACACAGAAGTGTTCGAGTCTTCACTCAGTTCGAGTCTAGTCGATGAAAAGCTGCCATTAGCAGAATATTGGCTGCTGCATGTACGATTGAATTCCTGTACGACTTATTGAACCTGAAGGTCAGTTGATTGCTGTTTGTTGTTCCTATATCCTTCAACGTTTGTAAATAAAAGGTTCCGCTTCATTTCAATACTGCCTACTGTATTTTGTCGTCTGCAAGCTGAACACCTACCACAGGATCTACAACGAACTCTCGCAAGCTAGTGCACTAACCTGTACATCGTCACTTACCATGTACTGGGGAAGCCAGCGGACTAGCGTGTTACAGAGAGAGAGAGAGAGAGAGAGAGAGAGAGAGAGAGAGAGAGAGAGAGACAGACAGACAGACAGACAGACAGACAGAGCTAGAGACAGACAGAAAGAGACAGACACAGACAAACAGAGAAACAGACAGAGTACAATTACAGCATGTAAACAATATATGGAAGCAAACTATCTGCAGAGAGAGAGAGAGAGAGAGAGAGAGAGAGAGAGAGAGAGAGGCTCAAGACTCAAAAACTTTATTACTCAAGGATAGAGATTTTAGGCAGTGCCTATTCTTCCAATCTGTCCTTGCTATTCTACAACATTCAACTAAACAGACTGCACATATTAATAGAGAGAGAGAGAGAGAGAGAGAGAGAGAGAGAGAGAGAGGCAGATAGACAGACAGACAGAGGGACAGACAGACAGAGAGACTGACTGACACATGCACAGACAGACAGACAGACAAACAGACAGAGAGACAGACAGACTGTTTCAATTAAAAAGGAGACAAGAGAGGAGGAACTTTTCGCGAAAGACGTCATAGCAATAATGACGAATTGCAAGCTTCCTTTTAGGCTTCTTATCGCTTTTAGATCTCTGTATTTTCGGTGAATGTAGAGCTGTTGTTGATTTATTGTTAAAGCATTTGGAAAGTGAACGTATGCCTAATTGTTCAAGCTGAACACCTACCTCAGGATCTACAACGAACTCTCGCAAGCCACTGCACTAACCTGTACATCGTCACTCACCATGTACTGGGGAAGTCAGCGGTCTAGCGAGTTACACACACACACACATGCACACACACACACACACACACACACACACACACACACACACACACACACACAGAGAGAGAGAGAGGAGAGAGAGAGAGAGAGAGAGAGGAGAGAGAGAGAGAGAGGAGAGAGAGAAGCGGTGCAAAACACTACGAAGCTGTTTTATATATGACAAAATGCTAGAGAGAGAGAGAGAGAGAGAGAGAGAGAGAGAGAGAGAGCGAGACAGACAGACACACAGACAGACACACAGACAGACACACAGACAGACACACAGACAGAGCTAGAGGCAGACAGAGAGAGACAGAGACAGACACAGACAGACAGAGAAACAGAGTACAATCACAGCATGTAAACAATATATGGAAGCAAACTATCCACAGAGAGAGACAGACAGGCAGACAGACAGAACGACAGACAAACAGAACGACAGGGGAGGCAGACAGACAGTCAGGTAGACAGAGAGAGAGACTTCAATCAAAAAAAAAAAAATGTAGACAATGTATGGATGATTCAACAACGACGACAGCTAGAACATCCACAACAAAAACAACAGCAACAACGAAAGGGAAGCCATTCTGGATAAAAGTTACTGCGCTTCAACCATGAGAATGGATTTGAATACCTTTGATACAGTCAATAAATTAATAAAGGAGACTGTGTTCCTAATTTCCTTTTTTTCTCATCCACAATGAACACTTTCTTCGATGGGACGTTGGAAGGTTTCATGGTTGACTTCTATCTTAAAAGAAAGGACACGTTGTGTCATTAAGACCTCTACTGTACATAAGGCTTGATTGAATATCTGTTGCGGGGAGGCGAACCAGTGATTTATGAAAATGCTCCAATAACGAATGAAACTGCGTTCCCTCCGGGGAGAGAGTTTGTCTTTATTCACTTTCCTCGATTCTCTTTTGTCATTTTTTTTAATTGAGTTCCTTAATTCTGTTAAAGTTATTTGCAATTTTCTTTCATTTGAAAGCAAAATTTATGTAAACGTTTGATGTTTTCCAGAATTTTTCTCCCACTTATCTGTGGTTATGAGATGCGTGTGTGTGTGTGTGTGTGTGTGTGTGTGTGTGCGTGCGTGCGTGCGTGCGTGCGTGCGTGCGTGCGTGCGTGCGTGCGTGCGCGCGTGCGTGCGTGCGTGTGTGTAAGAGAGAGAAAGTGCGCGCGCAGAACACTATGACTCGACCTTTCTGATTATCCCCTGGTTAAGACCTCATCGAATGGTAAAGACTGTATGATTCTAAAAAAAACGAGTTTAACAACATTTTCAATATAATAAAACATTTTCATGGAAAAAAAGGTTGTCCGTTGAGCTACACTATATCCATTGACTTAAAAACTACTCATGATATCTGGATAAGTAATGCAAGTGACTAATTCGTGCATCAATACTGCCTAACTTTATTTTAGTCTTAGATTAACAGGAAGCACATGAATTACTTTATAATCATTACGGAGACAATGAACTAGATTTACAAGCACAAGCTATAGAGTAAGTTTGAATAATAATAATAATAATATAATAATAATAATAATAATAATAATAAGGAACATTTAGTGCGCTTAATCTTAACAAAAGCCCTAAGCGCTTACAGCAATAAGCCCTAACACACACACACACACACACACACACACACACACACACACAACACACACACACACACACACACGCACACACCCACACACCAGCGAAGGGGCAGAAAGATTATGTTTTGAAGAGAGTTGTTTTGAGAGAGGACTTGAAAGAAGAAAGACTGTTTGAGTTACGGAGTGCAGAAGGGAGATTGTTCCAGCAGGAAGGAGCCTGAAAAGAAAAAGAACGTTCACCAAGTGTTCTGGCCCGAAAACGAGGGATCTGCAGAATGCGAGTGTCAGAGGAAGAGCGAAGCTGTCTAGAAGGAGTATAGGTCGACAGAAGTTTAGAGAGGTAAGATGGAGCGAGGCCATCCAATGCCTTGTAACAGAGCAAAGAAAGTTTGTACTTGATGCGTTTTTCAACAGGAAGCCAGTGCAAAGATTTAAGCAAGGGAGAAACATGAGAGGTTTTCGGAGATTTCGAGACAAGGCGAGCAGCATTATTTTGAACTTTCTGCAATTTTGCAAGAAGATTCTGTGGACAGCCAGCAAGAAGAGAATTACAGTAGTCAAGTCTTGAAAGAATGAAAGCAGAAACCAGAGTCTTGGTGGCTTCTTCAGACAGAAGGTGGCGCACAGAACTGATTCGCCGAAGCTCCGAGTAGCAAGCACGGCAGATAGAAGAAATCTGATTTTGAAAAGAGAGTGTCTGATCAAGTACAACGCCTAGATTTCGCACAGTAGTAGAGGTCTGAATGAGAGAGGTACCAAGTTGGACAGAAGAAGGAACAGAGATTGTAGACATGAGCCGTTTTGGGAGAATGAAGATCAGTTCAGTTTTGTCATTGTTTAACTGAAGTTTGTTGCAAGTCATCCATGCCTTTATGTCAGAGATGCAGAGCTGTGAGTGATCGATGATGGAGGAGAGGAAAGAAATGTCACCAGAAATGTAGATTTGATTGTCATCAGAGAAGCAGTGGTGTGAAATGTCATGATGGGCTACAATATCAGAGATGGGTTGGGTATATAGAACAAACAGAATGAGACCAAGGACAGAGCCTTGGGGAACACCATAATTCAAGTCAGCAGAGCTTGAAGAAAAACCATTGACAGAGACAATTATGGGTTCGACCAGAAAGGTAAGAATAAAACCATGCCAAAGCATGAGAAGAGATGCCAAAAGTATGTTGAAGTCTAGTGAGGAGGGTGGAGTGATCAATGGTATCAAAGGCAGCGGACAAGTCAAGAAGAGAGAGCAGTGAAACCTGACCGTTATCCAGAGCAGAGAGAAGATCGTTTATTATTTTCAGCAGAGCAGTTTCTGTACTGTGTCCAGTGCGATAGGCGGACTGCAACGAATAGAGCAAGTTGTTTTGGTCAAGATGGTTTTGGAGTTGGAGAAGTGCTATCTTTTCAATTATCTTTGAAAGAAAAGGCAAGTTGGAGACAGGTCGATAATTTTTTAGGTTTTCAGGGTCAAGAGAGGGTTTCTTCAAAAGAGGTCGGACAACAGCAGCTTTCAGTGCAGGTGGGAAACAACCAGAAGTGAGAGATTCATTTACCACACAAGTGATATATGGCAACAAAACATCCATGCATGCAGATAATAAGTAGATGGAAAAGGATCCAGTACACAAGTTTTGATAACAGTCTTGTCGATGACTTCTTTGACAACAGCAAACTGTCACAGGTTCAACGTCAGTCAATGAAATGACGGAAAAAGAGTTGTATGGAATATCAGGTTCAGATACTGACTGAGCATCCAGACTTTCACGGATAAGTCTAATTTTGCTAGTGAAAAAGTCACAAAATTTCTGTGGAATGTCTAGCGGTTCTAAGACATGTGCACTGGTAGAATTCCTTTGTCGGTGCGTAATCTAGGACAGACTGGATGTGCGTTACGGAAAAAAAGTTCACAAGAAAGGATTTTACAAAAGTACTTTATTTTCGTTCGTTAAATTAGCTTCTGTAATATTAGTTTGGACAGGTAGGCAATATGACCAGCCCGAGATTAGATATTATCAATGGCAGTCCCTAAAACCTTATGTGTTCTATCTTCTAACCTGTTCATTCCCGAAATGAAGACAGAAGGTGAAGTTGTTGACATTTTCTGACGTTTTTGTTTTGTTGTTCTTCACATGCATTTCGTCGTAAGAAAATGTAGAAACATCAGACTTAAGTTCTGCCCATTGGATCAATCTGTTCATGTCCTGCAGATCAGATGTTACCTGTAAGAGTTATCAACATAGATCGATCTGTCATCTGCAAACAATTCACAATCCTTTTTTTATGGTAAGGAGCAAATCATTAATCCACAAAGAGAATAGCACAGGTCCAAAAAACAGAGTCTTGGGGTACACCATATTTTACTATCACAAACACATATTTAGAAGGTGTTTGTATGAATGGCTTGTTTTAAACAAAGTGGTGAATACATGTGGAAAGATTATTGGTAGAAAAAAGAACAAAAAACAACAACAACAAAACGACAGTTAGATCAACTGTATGAATGTCTTGTCACACAAACAGCTGTGACCATTGCTGCCGACAGTTCTCATGTTCTTTGAAAAAAAACTACAATGTTCTATCATCTGGACGAAGAATCCAACTTCCAAAATTCAAAACAAATAAAGCTAAAAACAGTTTCGTTCCCAATTCCAGCACACTCCTCAATCAAAACTGAACTTTTAGATGAGATCTGGTTCCGAAAGCTTGTTTGTGTATATATATATATATATATATATATATATATATATATATATATATACATATATACATATATTTATATATACAACAAACTAATAAATTCCAAGGATAAGTACCGAGCACCATTCCAGCAACTTACAGAGCAGCTTGGTGTTGCAATGACTGCAAGAAATATTGAATGCGTATCTCCCCCTATTTCTTCAATCTAAGACATAAGAGCAAGCTTTGTTTATAATTGAATATTTCTTGCAGTCATTGCAACACCAAGCTGCTCTGTAAGTTGCTGGAATGGTGCTCGGTACTTATCCTTGGAATTTATTAGTTTGTTGTATTTTAGTCCCTTGCGGATTCATTCCAAGAACTGTCCCTCAGCACTTGTGTCTTAGAGGATATCTTTTTATATTTTCTACTTTTCACAAGAAAATGTAGCTTGTTTTGCTCTTTCATGATTTTCTTTAGCTTCTTAGATGGCACCTTTGGTTGGTTTTTTGAAAACTCAACAAACATACTACGGTATTGCACACCAGCCTTTTCTGGGATTGCATTCTTCTTAAAACTGAAAGGGCAGAGGAGTCAAATTACCACTTTCCGCGGTCACTGAGGAGAAACCACCAAGTTTTGAAATATCGGTATATGACCAGGAGTTATATGTTAGTGAGTTTCCCTCCCTATTGGAGGATGTCTCCCCCTTGGAGAATATAAGCTTGCTGAAGGCTCATTTTGAGAAGCATTAATTTCATTTTTTCCCCATTCACCCACTCAAGCACATACTGTTAGTTAGGCAGAATCATCATCTACCACTGCAGATATGAATGCGTATCTCCCCCTATTTCTTCAATCTAAGACATAAGAGCAAGCTTTGTTTATAATTCAATATATATATATATATATATATATATATGTGTGTGTGTGTGTGTGCGCGCGCGCGTGTGTGTGTTATTCTGTATGTGTGGGTGGGTGTGATTTGTGATTTGGTAAATATAGCTCCATAGTCATGTTTGTATGGCCACTCTTAATTTCTCTTTGGAGATAATAAAGCGTTCTTGACTTGACTTGACTTGACTTGTGTGATAGGAACGAAGAAGGCTGACAAGTCTAAAGTTTTGCAAACCCAGCTAAAAATCACACCTGTTAATTCATTGATATTAATATTAAAAAGCCGCCTGTTGTTATTTGTGCCAGTGCTGCGTACCAGGAGGGAGTTTCTAGACTGACTAGTCTACGCCCGTCTTGCGCCGAATTTGACAAGATA
>CM031625.1:44161736-44186328 GCA_018398815.1 Conus ventricosus
TTCGTCGAAAACAAACAACTGGCCTTTCCAAAACGTCATCGAGACATCTATTCCACATCAGCATTCCACATCAGCATTCCACATCACCATGTCAATCTACAAAGTGACACTGGGACTGTCCTATCATGCAGTCATAGGCATAATCCACATATGATCCAAACACCACATCGCATTGACAAAAACACACATATAGATCATGCATTTCATTTCATTGTATTGTTTGTTGAATGTTATGTACATCAGTTTTATGGTATCATTTGCTAAATACTATCTATATCAGTGTATAATAGACACCCCAAAAAATCTCCGAGACTGAAAGTTTTCCTCAACAAACTGAAATATAGATATAGTACTGAAGAGTATATTGCCCGAAAAAAAAGGTTTGTATACGCTTTCTAGATCGCTCCCCTATAAACCGTTGTTGGCAGACCCAGACTTAATCGTGAATACATGCTGACCTCGTACATAACTGTTATGATCGTAGCCCGCTAGAACTGTGATGATGTCACCCAACACAACACTAGTGGAAACCAAACTAGGTCAACTTTCACTACACACTGGGCTTACCTCTCTATCTCTGTCTGTCTGTCTGTCTGTCTGTCTGTCTGTCTGTCTCTCTCTCTCTCTCTCTCTCTCTCTCTCTCTCTCTCTCTCTCTCTCTCTCTCTCTCTCTCTCTCTCTCTTCGAGTTGTAATTATGAGTGATATGCTATGTATCTTCAGGTTTCCCTTTTTCTTACCCTTTTTCTTTCCTTAAGAATTATTTTGAGAAATACCTTGAATAAAGATGCCCCTCCCCCCCCCCCAAAAAAAAAAAGAAAAAAGAAAAAAAAAAAAAGAAAAAAGAAAGAAAGAAAAATCAGAAAACAGAAAAAAGTAGAAAAATCAGAAAACAAACAAACAAACAATACAGAAGTGAAGATGGGTTCTGTTAAAAGATTTTCATTGCCCAAAAACATCTCTGGTCAGTTCGTTCGGACGTCATTTCTTTTTCTTCTCTGACACGGAAAAAGACTGTTGAGTTTCCTACCTCTTTCCAAAACACTTGCCAGTATTTCGGATAACAAACACTTCCAGGTCCGTTCAAACCTAAAAGAGTTCCTCTCATCTACCTCTGGCGGTCGCACAAAGAAGAAACTGACTGCGCACTGGCCATTCGTGTTTAACTCATTCATATCTTTTAAAGAGTGAAGAGATTGCACGTTGCGTTCTATGTGATGAACGTCTCAGCATGAGACACGTTTAAGTTGAATGTAGGGAGCTACATGATCTCGGACATAAACACTTTACAGCAAGCTCAATGAAGCTCGAGAGGTTCCCCCGGATTTGATTTTTTGAGTTTTTGAAAGAAATCGATGCTTTTTTTTTTTTAAAAGAGGATTTGATTTTAAATTGAGTGTGACAGACTTTTTTGTGGGTCTTTTGGTGTAACAGAAGTAACTGGTATTGGGTTTTAACTGTGTATTTTAATTCTCCCACTTTGTTCTTTTTTAGTTGTGTGTGTGTGTGTGTGTGTGTGTTGTTTCAGCCACGATATGGCTTTTGTGGTTGTCAGGGCTGAAAACAATATGAAAATGATTTTTGGATTGCCGACATCTGTGTCTAAAAGTCCTTTCATTGACAAGATTCGAGGGTTTCCTTTACACCCTGAGTATCTGTAGTATGCTGGACGCTACACACACCACACGTGTTTGAATGTTTCTTATACTCACTCCGGATTTATGCTCTGTCTCAGTCGCCCGCATCGATTTGAAACAGATTCCATAAGGTCATTTTCACGCTCTGTTTCGCATCCTTCGGCATTTTTCTACACCACCAACCCTCGAAATTAAACCTGTCTCTGCCACATGGTTTTCCTCGTGGATCACAGTCACCGACAGTCACACAGTGTCGTGTGTGTTTCACTGTGCGACACAGAGACTATGACACAGAGGGAGGCAGATGATGTTCAGTGTCTGCTGTTACATGTTCGCATAAACAACGCTCTCACTGTTTGTATCAGCATCAAACTGGGAGGAGTTTAGAAAGCATTCAACAGACGGAGAAGAATAACACTAACTTGCATGATCTTGGGTTTTTTAAAAAAAAAAATGTTTCTCAGCCCTTCGCTGACGCCCCTGTTAATCTGGGATGGAGAATTTCGGTTACATACTTAGAAAAGAAACGTTGAGGTACGGTGACAGGGGAGCGGGCGGTATTGCGTTGTGTCAGCCTGAGGACAACGATAGACAGATTCTCTCTGCCTTCAACTTTGTGTAACGCTAACGTCATATCCCGCAGTGCCGCATCAGCCATGCCCTCTAGAGTTGATGGAATGCCTCCACGGGCTTGTCTAGAAGATTGTTAGAGATAACGGTTGTATTTTTTACTTACTGCAAAAAAAAAAAAAATAAAATAAAAAAAAATAACGCATTGTCGGAAGCCAGACAAGGGAAGCTACTCCAAAGAGAGAGAGAGAGAGAGAGAGAGAGAGAGAGAGAGAGAGAGAGGAGAGAGAGAGAGAGAGAGAGAGAGATTCATTGATTGATTGATCTTTAATACACAAGGGGAGAGAGAGGAGAGATTGATTGATTGATTGATCTTTAATACACAAGGGGAGAGGAGAGAGAGAGAGAGAGAGAGATGAGAAGAGAGAGAGAGAGAGAGAGAGAGGAGGAGAGAGAGAGAGAGAGAGAGAGAGAGAGAGAGAGAGAGAGAGAAATGAAATGAAATTTATTCAGATAGGCCACAGCCCCTTCTGAAGGGGGATTACTTACAATACCTTACATGGTGATTACAACACCAGCAACAAAATAATGCATAAAAATGATACAAAAAAACATGATTGCGTGGAGTACAATCTGTTGTACAAGTGCACAAAGTACAATCTACTGACTCAGATACTAACGTCGACTTAGCAAATTCATATAACATCAACATAACACTACATTTATTAGCTGAGCACAACAGATCGCCTCTTAAAGGCTCTATACAAATATATGCACAAATTCCTCACAATACTTTGATTTCTGTTCGTCATTAATAGACTCATACGGAACTGACATGGGTTTGCACAATATTTAGATGGAATAAATTCCTGCCGTAGATCACTGAGAGCAGGGCAGAGGAACAAAAAGTGTAGTTCGTCATCGTTTACCTTTTGACATAGTGGGCATATGAAACTGTCATCCTGAACTCCATTATACCTTTTACGATGTACTGCTATATCTGAAACCCCAAATCTGAACTTTGTCATGTAATTCTTAATATGTCTGTCAATATCGAGCGATAGATACGTTTCACAATTATTAAACGACTTAAATGTTCTGTACCATGAAAACCTAACACTTTCCTGAATATGTTCATGCCAGTTTTGCCATCTGTTATCAATAAGTCTTTGACGAAATACTTGCAAAAAATCATTTCACATTTTCCACACCCTGGTTCAGCCATACAAATCCAAAACCATTTTGAAATAGTATCTTACGAACACCTGACGCCCACGTGGATTTACCACGTGTATCTAACCAGAATAACATTTTGTAAGCCTTCAAAGGTAACCTATTATCATTCATCCGCGATATCTTCAGCCAGTATCTGATACACTGCACACGCGAATTTATATAAATAGGCTGACGTCCAGTATCTCCATAAACTAAATCATTAGGTGTTTTAACGTGGACGCCTAAACATTTTTTAGAGCATACAAATGAACCTTTTCAATATGGACAGCGGCAGCATCCAACCCCCAAAATTCGCCCCATGGGGGAAATGGGTTGCCCGGGAGTATAAAATCTTTAAAAAATTTTATTTTTGGGTAATTATTCTTAAGAAAGTAAATTTTTGCAGAACGCATAAAAGGAGCATTTTTTTCCCCCCGGGCTTGAAGATCTGTACAAGCAGCACAAAATAACCCGGGTTTTGTTAAAAAATTTAAATCCCAAAGATATTTAAAACCCAATTAAAACGCCATTTGGTCCCCATTAAAGACCCCCTAAGAGAGGGGAGAGAGAGGGAGGGGAAGAGAGAAGAGGGGGAAGAAGAGAAAAGGGGAGTGGGGGGAGAGAGCGGGGGGAGGAAGGAGAAAAGGGAGAAGAGAGAGAGAGAGTTTGAAAAAAAATTGGATGTTTCGTTTTTCATATTAAAAAAATGAACAAAAAAAAAAAAAGCATTTAATGTGTCAAATGGGTAAAAAGGAGCTTGGGCTCCGAGAGGGGGGGGGTGGGGGGAAGAGAGAGAGAGAGATGGGAAAAGAGAGAGGAGAGAGAGAGAGAGAGGGGACGGGAAGGAAGAGAGGAAAAGAGAGAGAGAGGGGAGAGAGGAGGAAGAAGAGAGAGAGGGGAGGAAAACAAATTTTTTTTATCAAAGGGGAAAAAAAAAAAAACGAAAAACCCTTTCTTTACATCGGGCCCTCAGAAAAGGGGGTTTGGCCCAAATTACACAAAAAAAACAGTGGGGGTCAGCACAACCGTGCAAGGAAAAAAAAAGTGATAATGAGACGTTGGGAAATTCCCAAAAGGGGCCAACATAAATTCAATACACATGAAATTCAGTTCACGGGGAGGGTGGAGGAGACAATACTTGGAGGGGGCGTAGTAGTGAGAGGGGAAAAAGTAAAAGGGTAGAGGGGGGGGGTGGGGGTGGGGTGGGGGTAAAGGAGGGGGGTTTTGGGGTGGGGTTGGGGGGGAAAAGGTGGGGGGGGGGGTTGGGGGGGTGGACGGAAGAGGAAGATATATTGAGGAAAAAAAAAGAAAGGCACAATGAATTTTAATCACAGGAGGAGTTGAAAAACGTAGGGGAAAAATGTAAAATCACTTTTAAATTTCAGGATCCCCATTTACCCCACAGTAAAGTGGAAAAGGGGAAAAGAGAGAGGGAGAAGGGGAGAGGAGAGGGGGAAAAGGGAAGAGAGAGAGTGAGAAGAGAGAGAGAGGGAGAGAGAGAGAGAGGAGAGAGGGGAGAGGAGAGAGAGAGACGAGGAGAGAGAAGGGGGGGGGGGGGGGGGGGGAGGAAGAGAAAACGGGGAAAGAGAGAAAGATTTTTTTGGTGGGGTTGGTTTTTTGTGGTGTGTGTTGGGTGGTGTGTGGTGTGTGTTTGTGTGTGTGCGTGTGTGCATGTTTTGTGTGTGTGTGGGGAGGGGGGTGTGTTTTTTTTTTTGGGGGGGGGGGTGGTTGTGGGTTGGTAAGTTGTTTTGGTTTTGTGCGTTAAACGGACCCAGCCTTATTGAAAAGTTGGGGGGGGGGGGGGGGGCAAAAAGGGGGGGGGGGACAAGAAAGTTAAAAAAAGATTATCAATATTATTTAGAAGACTTTTTTGGGGGGGGGGGGGGGGTTTAGGGGGGAAGGGGGGGGGAAATAAAGAATGAAGCCAAAAGATTGTTTGAAAACACTTTTAATTAAAGGATTTCCCTTAAAAGGCGGAAACTTTTTCAGGGCCGTTTTAACGACCCTTCCCCCCCTTCTTTTTTTTTAAATTTGTCTTTCTTTCTTTTTTCCCCCCCCCAAAAAAACCCCCCCGCCCCCCCCAAAACCCTTTTTTTTTAAAATGTTGTCTTTTTCCCTTTGGCCCCCAAAAACCCCTTTTTAACCAAAACCCGTACCCAAAAATTTTTTTCCTTTTTTCAAACCCTGTTAATTTCATTTTAAAAAAAGTAACTGGGACTACTTTCCCTTTTGCTTTTTTTTTCCCCCCCCTATGTTACTACTTTTCTTTTTTTTGCTTTTGTTTTTGTTGTTGTTTTTGGTTGTTGTCCAATTATTGTTTTGTTTTTTTTTTCCTGCCCCGGGAAACAGGTCAGAAAGGGTAAAGGGTTTGGATGACCCCAGTTTTGTTCGTTCTTTTGGCGGGTCTGGCTTTATGAAAATGTTCATCCCTTTTTAATTTGAAAATGATTGGGAATCAGTCTTTTCCAGCTGAAAGGTCGCCGGGGGAAAATACATTTTAAAAAAAAAAAAAAAAAAAAAAAAAGGCCAGGGGGGCGAGGGGGGAAAAGAGGTTGGGGGGGGGGGGGGGTGGGGGGGGGGGAAGGCTCTTTTTCGGCATGCTCCCCCGTTGTTTATCTTTGGGGCGGAGACCGTGAACCGTGGGGGAAAAGAAAGGAAAGGGGGAAGGGCAGGGGTTGAGGCAAGCGTTAGGGGGAAGGGAGAAGGGAAAGGAAAAAGGGGGTGGGTGAGGGGGGGGGGGCGAGAAAGGTGGGGGGGGGGGGGGGGGGGGGGGGAGGGGGGGGGGATCGACAGGCTCAGGGGAAAGGGCCCTAACGGCAGGGGCACTGTTTGGGAAGAAAACTCCTCAAAAAAAATTTTTGAGTCTGCACGAAAGTAGTAAATCCCATGACAGTGAAAGGGATCCCAAAGGAGACATTTTTTTGATGCTGATCAAAGAGGATCAGGCTAAATGAAGAGGGGCCCCATATAGCCCCCGTTTGGCACAGCTACCCCAAGACGACTGCTTCTGTGTTTCTTTTCGTGGTTATCTCCCCCTTGGGGTGTTCTGTGTTGGTCGTGTGCCTTTGCAGTGCTGGGGGGGTAGGTAGGGGGGTGGGGGGTAAAAGCTCGCCTTTAATTGAAAGTGAATATGTCGTTGGGTGTCTGAAAAAGTTTTTAAAAAAACTATTTTTTTTTCTTTCTCGTCATCTCCTATACTATTTTTTTCGGGGGTGTTTCTTTCCCCATTTTAATTTTGGGCCCACAGTCTGGAATGGGAAAAAAAAACGAACTGTTTTATGGGGGACAAGATAAAAGGGGGGAAAGCGGAAGGGGGTTGGGG
The DNA here is from genome assembly GCA_018398815.1 of Conus ventricosus. Classification (NCBI taxonomy): domain Eukaryota; kingdom Metazoa; phylum Mollusca; class Gastropoda; order Neogastropoda; family Conidae; genus Conus; species Conus ventricosus. The sequence continues at coordinate 44,168,480 of CM031625.1, forward strand.
AAGGGGGAGATGGGCGGGGGACAAAAAAGGGGAAAAGGGGGGGGGGGGGGGGGGGGGGTCATTATGATCAAAAAACACTAAAGTGTGAACACGCTTTTTATTTTCTGTGATATATGTTGACACGTTTAAGAAATTCACAATCCCATCAAAAAAAGCTCTCTAGTTGAAAGACGGATCGGGAGAGAACATTTAAATTTTGGGGTCACAAAGGGAGGTGTTCAGGCCGGGGAGGGCGAAAGAAGGGGGGTGTCAGCCTCTTTTGGTTCCCATTGGGGTCTCGTAAGCCGTCCCCCTCCTCTTTCAGGTCTTTGTCAAACAGGTAAGAACTTTAATTATAGGGGCCCTTTTTTTTCCCTCTTGTTAGGTGTATTTTTTGGCCAAAATAGGTTGTTTAAAGCGTGTTTTCTTTTTGCGGTATGTACAAAGAACACCAAACCATGTAAGGATGACAGCGTCCAAAGAGAATGTAAACTACGAAACTTCCAACAAAAACATTTTTTTTTTTTCCAAACAATGTCAAGCACACACACACAACACACAAAAACACACAACAAAAAAATAAAAATAATATTTATATATATATATTATATATATAAAAAAATAAAAAATTTCCCAAAGGGATAATTTACGAGCACCGTTCAGAAACTTACAGAGGTTGGGTTTGAAATGACTGCAAGAAATATTCAATTAAAAACAAAGCTTTCTTTATGTCTTGATTGAAAAAATTGGGGGGGGAAAAACGAAATTAAATATCTGCAGTGGTAGATGTTTGCCTAACTAACGTATGTGTTTGGAGGGGGGTTTTTGAAGGGGGGGGGAAAAAAAAAATTGCTTTAAAAATGACCCTTCGGGAATTTATATTTTTCCAAGAGGGGGGACATCCTCCAATGAGAGGGAAAACCCACAAAACATACAACCCCTGGTCATATACCAATATTGAAAATTTGGGTTGGGTTTTTCCCCAGTGACCGCGGGGAAAAAGGTAATTTGACTTCCTCCCGCCTTTTCAGTTTTAAGAAGAATGCAATCCCAGAAAAAAGGTGGGTTTGTGCCAAAACGTAGTTTTGTTTGTTTAGTTTTCAAAAAACCCCAAACCCAAAAGGGGCCCTCTAAAAAGCAAAAAAAAATCAAAAGAAAAAAGCAAAAAAAAAACTACATTTTTTTGTGAAAAATAAAAAAAAAAATTATATTTATAATTTCAAAAAATTACAAAACAATAATACAATAAAAATTACAATACAATAAAAAAAATAAATTCCAAAAAAGGAAAAAGTACGGCACCCTTCCAGGGAAAATTACAGAGAAACTGGTTTTGCAATGACTGCAAAAAAAATTTTAGTTATAAACACATTTCTCCCCTATTTCTTCCCCTTAAAAACATAAGAGGAAGCTTTGTTTTTGATTTTTTTAATTTTTATATATATATTAATATATTAAAAAAATTTTAAATTTGGGTTTTTAATTTATTTTTTCAAACCCCGGTTTAAACGGTTTAAATACTTTAAAAGCGGCCTTTTTTAGTTTTTTGACAATTAAAACTTAAAAAACCAAAAAAAAACGATTTTCTACAAAAAAATACTGGTTTTGGGGGGTTTTCCGGTTTTAATCTAATTTATTTAAAATTTTTAGGAGGAAAGTAGGGGAAAGCAGCAGTGGCTGAGAACCCCATAGAGTAATGTGGGGGAAAAAAAGCAGTTTCTGAAAAACGCCCCCCCCAAAGTTGTCGACCTGCCCAAGGGGGCTTGACTATTTCCCATTTCTTACCGGTGAAATGGGCCAAAGACCCATTTTTTCCCAAAGCCCAAATTTATCAAATTAAGTGCCCGGGGTTACAACCCAGCTTGCCCCGTCATTTCTAAATGCTGGGGGTTTTCAACCAGCCCGCTCGTCATTTCCATTGCTGGTGTTAAGCTGTGAAGTTTTTATTTTGTTTTCTGGGACTTTAAAACTTTGGTTTGGTGGTTTTTAATATTTTATATTTTTTTTTAAAAAAAAATGGCAGCACGCGACAAACATATATATTTTAGATAAATAAAAAAAAAACAATTTTTTTAAAATAAAAAAGAGCAAAAACCCCCCCCCCTGGGGATGGCCCATTTTTGATTTAAATTTTTCTTTGCAGGCGTCTTTTTTTGTCGACCATGCTTTCAGGGGGGAAACCCCCGGGAGTATGTTTGCCTGGGATTTTTTTGGGTGGGGGGGGTGGCCTCTGGGCTGGAATGGTGGGGACCGGTCTGGATGGGGTGAATTTTGGGCCCCCCCGGGCTTGGTGGGGGGGAACTTGACCCCCCAAAACTTGGTCTCACTCGAAACTCGAAACCATGTGACCCAAAATGAGGGAAGCCCAGCCCGAATCAGCAACTCCCAAAATGAAAGTGGGACCCCCTGCGGTGGCCAACCCAAAAACCAAAAGTGAGGGAAATTTTAATTCTTATATTTAAGCTTACTTTTGAGGTGGTTTCAATCCGCGTGGCCCCCGGTGCCCCCACCCCACACACACACCACATGAAACCCCAATTTTACTATTGGGAAAACACACACACACACAAAACACCACACACCCCACAAAACACACCCCCACATTACACAAAACAACACACACACTTCCCACACACACACACACACCACACAAACACACCCCAACACCACCCCACACGCCCCCAAAAACACTGGGTATCAGTTTTAAAAAACACCCTGAAAAAGAAGCACTCACTCACTTTTTGGTGTGCGAAAGAGCGGCCCCCAGAAAAGGAGGGCAAGGTTTCGGGTCGCGAATGCCCGGGCCCCCTGCACCCGTCGCGGGCACACCCCTGTTCCCCCGCGCCCGCCCAATACACAAAGGCCCCTGAAAAGGTGGTTGAGAAAAAAAATTTTTAAACCCATTAAGTACCCCCAAATTTTTTAAATTTAAATTCCTTTTTGTTTTTTAAAAAGGTTTTTTTCAAGTTTTAAACCTTAGGATCATAACTAAAAATCTTTATGTACAACCCACGTTCTTATTCAAATTTTTTTTTATAATTTTTTCAAAAAAAACAAAACCCTTAGTTTGTTAGTTTAAAAATAATGTTTAAATTTTTACCCAGTTAAACAAAACCCTTATTTTCAGGATGGGTTTTCCAGCGTTTTTTGGCGCAAAATTGGGGCGCAATTCTTTGGTTTTTTAACGAAGCAAACCGCCTTATTTTCAATTTTGGCAGGTTTTGGTTAAATTTTGACCCAATTCTTTTAAATTTTTTGGGCTTCACAATTTTTTAAAAAATAATTAATGGGGGACCTTTTTTTTATTAAAAATTTTTAAATATTTTCCCCTTTTAAAGGATGAAAAGACCGGGGTTTTTTCGGTTTTCGTGCTGTTGTCCTTTGAAAAAAGTGGAGAATTTTTTGGCCCGCTTTGGGTTTTTGGGGGCAACAAAATTTTTAAAGTAATAAGTGAAAGAAGAGGGGAAAATTTGGCAAAGGGGGGTTTTTTGGGGGTTAATTATCCATGAAAATTTGGGCCTTGAAATTCCAAAATTTTTCTTTTTTTAAATGGATTGCAATCAAAATTTTTTTTCCTTTGGGGGGTTTGTTTTTTTATGTGGGTTTTATTTTTTGATTGAAAAAATTTTTTTTAAATTTTTCGGCCCAAATCTTTTTTTTCTTCAAAAAGCCCAGGGTTCTTTAGCTTTTTCCCTTTAAAATTTATGATTTTATTTTTTATTTTTGTTTCCTGAATTTTTTTTAAATTTTTCCCCCCCCCTTTTAATTTTGGAAGGGAAAAAACCTTTTTTTGTTAATTTTTTGGGATTAAAAGGGTTTTAACAATTTTAAAATTTTTAATTAGTTTTTAACCCAAAAATCTAATACCTTTTAAAACTAATTTCTTATTCAAGTTAAAACTTTTAAATTCCCAAAAAAACTAACTATGTTTTTTTTTTAAAAACTAAAAAGAAACCTTTTTTCCCAAAAAAGGTTCCCTCTCGAAAGCTTTTTGGGTTTTCCGGTTGGGGATAATTTAAAATTTTCTTGTGGGGCCCCCTTGTTAAATTTTGGCATGGAAATTCTTTTTAGGGCCCCGTTTTTTTTACATCTTTTAAAAATTAAAAGCCTTTCTTTTTTTCAAAATTTTTAAAAAAAATTTCCCTTTTTTAAAAGGTAAAAGGGCTTTTTGTTGGTGTTTGGGGGCTGTTGTCCCCTTTTTGGGTTTTTTTTAATTTTTTTTGTTTTTTTTTGGCCCCCAAAAAAAACCTTAAATGCCCCCAAACGAACCCAAAAAAAAACCGTTTTAAATTTTAATTTAGGGAAAATTTGGTTGCCCCTTTAAAAAAATTTAAAGGGGATTTGGCAAATAAATTTTGGGGGTTTGGGGAAAATGTTTTTTTTTGAGTTCTTTTCCCTTACCCTTTTTTTTTGTGAAGGAATTTTAATTTTTTTTGGTTTAAAAATTTTAAAAAAAAATTTTTTATAAAAAATGGCTTTTTCCCGTAATTTTTTGATTAGGGTTCGCCCGTTTTTGAATTTTTCCTTTTTTAAAGGGAAAAAAATTTAAATTTGATTTAAAATAAAACCCCCGGGGGGCCCGGGGAAAAAAAGCCAAACTTTTGGGGGCAAAAGCTTGAGACAATGATTTTTTTAAAAAAGGGGTTTTGGATTAAAAATTTTATTAAAGAAACTTTTTAAAAAAAGGGAGCAAATTATACTTTTAAAAAGGGTTACAAAAATAAAAAGGGTTTTACATTTTAACCCCCCGGGGGCAAACCTTTTAGAAAACCAAAAATTCGGGGGATTTTTTTTATATCAAAAACAAAAGAGGAAATGTTTTGTTTTTGGGGCCCCCTTTGGAAAACGCCTTTTTTTTGGGCCTAATATTGGTAAAAAAAAATTTTTAACCAAAACTTTATTCCGCCAAAAGGATTAAAATTTAAGGAAATTTTTAAAAGGGAAAAAAAACTTTGCCAAGAACCCCGCTTTTTGGGGGTAAAATGAAAAACCAGCAAAAGGTGGGTTAAAATTTTAAAAAGGGATTTGGCAAATTTAATTTAGGAATTAGCAAAAGAGGTTTTTTAAAACAATACCCCACGACAAACCCCCTTAAAAGGAAAAATTTTTTTTAAATATAATTGAAAAAAAAAATTTTAAAAAATTCGCACTCTAATATTTAATGGGCTTTGGGGTCCGGTTTTCGGGAAACCCATTTAAAACAAAAAAAGGCGCGGCGGGGAAAAAGCTAAACAACCGGGGCAAATAACTTCCTTTGCCTGGGGTTAAGTTGTTTTTGGGAAAAGAAAAAAAACGGGAAAGGTTTTAATTTAAATTTTTAAAAAAAAAGGGGGTTTAAAATTTTAAAAAAAAGGGAAACCAAGGAAGCCCAAAAAAAATTTCCCGGTTTTTTTTAAAAAACAAAAGATGAAAAAACTTTTTTCCTTTCCCTAACGAGGTTAGTTTTTGGAAATTTGGGAAAAAAAAAGAAAATTCCTATTTTCGCCAAAAATAATTGGGAAAGGGGAAAAAAAAGGGGTTAAAAAGTAACCCCCAAGCAATCAAAGAAAAACAATAAATGTTGCTGAAGGAGAGTCTTCATCCAGCAAACTATTACCATTTGGATTGAAAGTAAGGTACCTTTATTTACCGGGGGAAGCAGAAGGGGACACTGCATCAGGGCAACCGATCAGTTTGGAGGTGTTGATCCGTATGAAATAAAAAGAATTGTAAAAATGAATCCGCCCGTGTATTATTTACGAGAAACTGACACAACAAAACACCAGCCCCCAAAGATCTTTTGTGAAAGAAGAACTGCAGATAATCCCGCCAGACACAGTTTGCTTTAATTATTTTTACGGTTCTATAATGTCCACTTGCATATGAAAACTCTGGATTAACAAATACTCGTTTTTGTGTTTGTTCTATCTAATGACTTCTTGTTACAACAGTTGTGTTGATCTCATGTAGATTAGATCGCAGCTTTACGTTGTCATGATGAAAAGTCTTATTGCCAACAATGCTTCTTTGTAGTTGTCATGTGATATGCTGACTGCACAACACTGCGAGATATTCCCTTTGCTTTCTTAATGGTTTTCACCTGGCTCGAAATACTGTACATTTTTTACCTTAACCCCACATACTCTTGAATCACCTTTCCAGATAATTCATCCTTCATCTTTCCTAAAACCTTCTTGTTAGTAATTGAATGCAAAGGCGAATCTTTAGGGTAATCGGATGTGTCATACCATCCTGCATTCATTAGCTACTTCTATTTCCATGTCTTTCTAGATGTCTTCAGTAGGGATATCTTTAACAAACTGTCTTATTGTGTAAAAGTACTTTCTGGACTAAGGATTCGAGGGTTTAAGTAGTCATAAGAAATTATAAACATCAAAAAGCTTTGATAATTCTAAAACAGTAACCCAATAAATACAGGGTTTGTACAATTGACTTTGTTTTTTTTCATCATTATACCGAAAAGCTGATCCTGGAAATCTTCTGAAGTCCTGATAATTAGGTTTTGAAGTCAGGTATTTGCTTCGTTCTCTTTTGTGACTAAATCTAAACATCTTTGCGCTTGTATGGATTTTCATAGTGCCTTTCTCAAAAACGGTGTTGTTCATCCGCTGGGAAAACGTCTTTTCTGAAGCATCTGCGATTTAGTTCTAAGACCAGTGTTCTTCATGAATGTATGGTATCATGAACTGTTCTTGATATTTAAAATGCAAATTACCCGATGAACTGCTGTCATCTTTAAACCATGTATTAAATAAATTGTAGAAAAGAAGGTCTGTATGACATACATAATGTTTTTTTTGCCGAAGCTGAGGCACATGTTTTGGCAGTTCTGTTTTCGCCTTCTTTTGCTTTATGCTGCTAAGGGATAGTCATTATGCGGTCCATGAGGTTCATTAGGATATTTAAGTTCAATTATAGAATTGTATTCACGTGTTGACCAGGCGTCAACGGCTCACCACTTAATGCCTTTTGAATATTTTTTCGGATTGTTTCTGGTACATTTTAAAGTGCGTTATGGAAGTGATTGCGCCATAGCCCAACCATACAGAATTGTTTGCATCTAAATACATGATATCAGTTAGACCTTTTACTTGGATCATAGTTGTCGAAGTTTTTGTTGTTTGATTGCAGTATTGATGCCGAACGCCATTCCTTTATTCTCCACGCAATCGTTTTCAATCATCTGAATCATTGGTAGGTTAGACATAAATCAATCTGTACTCCAGGAAACTATAAAGAAAAGCGTCCCAACTCTATCCCGGGCGCAGGGAAATGTAATGCGCGGGATCAAGGCTTAATGTTTCATGCCAGGTCTTTCTATAATTTTCAGGACGTCCGCCAACAAAACAAACGCGTTCAGCCATCAAGTAGGACTACATGATAGTCCCCATTGTATTACACATCTAACTTCTGCCAACGCTTCTTGAGCATTGTGGGTAATCTAATCACTGATGGTCCTTTCCTCTCAGACTAGAAAAGATCGGCGCCTTTAGGAGGATGTGTATCTTCATCAACCTTTCAACTGTCATGTACTCATAAGGGTAAACGCCTTTCTAACGAGAGTTGGTGTCAAATTTTCTTCCGTTTTATGGGCAGGACTTTAAGGACATAGCAAGGCGACTCTAATGAACCATCATGTGTTGCATAGAGTCATAAAAAGACATGTTATTTTAAGTGAAAACACATGTACTTTTTGATGAGGTGCAATGCTGACACCTGAAGGCATTTGCACCATGGCTTTTCATTATAAGATGAGAGTCGTAACCTCGAATGTTGTGAAGATACAGGCAGCTTTCCATGTCTTAGGATCAACTAGTTGAAGATTGCATTTACTGTTGTGTTGCTCCTCTGAACTTCCCACTAATGTGATCATGGATCTCTTACTTTTGGATTGGTTCCTCCACTGAGTCTAAACCACAATCCAAACAGTGAGTGGCTGATTGATTCTGTTGTTGGTCTTAAGGCCGCGTCATGATTTCAGATAAATCAGGTTTATTAGAACATCATTAGCACTTGTGCATGCGCTGTAAAAATCTTCTAAGCGCATTTGGTCCTCTGTATATTCTGGCCGTTGAATGGAGCTCCATCGACTGACAATATGAAGGAATGAACAAATCTGATGAATTAATCATTGAGACTGTTTTTTCGAAGTTTTTGTGGCGCTGGGCCCTTCATAAGGAACAATGAGTGATTCAAAAGTTGCGTAACACAAACATATGGAGAATTTTCGATCCGGTTCCAGTTCTTAAAAACTAACTTTTAGATCAGGTGGGGGGTAATTTGTTCTGTTATTCAGTCAACTGGGCCGATACAATGTTTCTTATGTTCGCTTGCGGCCTTGGCGGATGGATTCTTGTTAAACATTTTCTACAGAATTCTTGTTTATGGATAATGCTTTGAAGTTTTGCCTCAATAATCTACTCATGGTTCGTATCAATGTGTAATGTGGTAGCCCCGATGGCGAAAACATCAGAAGTAATCCACATGATTTTTGTCTGGCTCGCTTATTGTTGGGGACTGTTCTTGGCACTTTAAATCGGTTGTTGATTTGTTTCCTCAATCCCATGTGTAGATATTGGACAGTTATTGTTTGTTTTGTTCTTCAAACTGATCATTTGATCTTCACTACAGGAAAACCCCCTTTCCCTATTCCATCCGAAGTTAAGATCATTTATGTAATCCCATTAGTTAGATACTCTCCTCTGCGTTTTTTACGGGCGTAATGCCGCGTGCAAGGAACGCACACATAAAACATTTGTCGTCTGTATTCTTTATGTTTGGAATGCTCTTTTTGCAACTAATGCTGGCGGTAGTGGATGTAAAGCTTACAACAACGGCGGCATTACTTCGCCTGTTTTAATTATATCTCTAAAGACTTCGCCCTTGACCAACCAGAGCCTTCATTTTGGCTTCTTCAGCGGCACACATCAAAACTGGTAAAAGCAGTTGGTCTGCAACCGGCGTGTTTCGTCATTTTATGAGAAAGAATAGTCGTTGTTTAGTTGAACCCAGACTTCTGATTTTCTTCATTTATTGGTACATAGTCGATTAATAAAGTCTAACCAGTACTTTAACTGGCGGGTATATTGTTAGTTTACCCGGATATTGAGAAAATAGCATGGAGCAACACTTGCCTGTACGTTTGTTGGATCATTGACTTTCTAATCAATATCATTCAGGTGCCTTTGATAATAAATCTTTTGCATTGTTCAAACAATTCGTCTGTGCATTCATATATTTTATCCTGCTGAGTTTCTTTTCTAACTCAATATATTTATATAAATTAAAAAATAATTAATCAATATCGTTGGGTCTTTTTGTGTTTAGATCATAAACTAAGTATAAAACACCTTTGGCTTGTTAATGTGAGCTGTGTAGAACAGAGTTTTATGTTTCGTTTACTTTTTTTTAGCATTCCTTTTTTATTTGCTCGGGGTTCTGGCCTGCTGGAGAAGAAAACTTGTCCTCGCCTTTCTTTGAAGATCAAAAACTTTTGTCTTTGTAGTCATCAAAATCGCCTGTAAACGACTAAATTCTTCATCAGTGATGTTTGGAGTAGCTAGTGCTTTTATTTATAATCAGCTTGAAAGGAACTAAGTTCGCTGTTATTAGTTGAACCATAGCTGTGTGCTTTTGGAGTTTAGTTTATTTTTTTGCTTGCAGCACCAACGGCAATGAACAAGGCCAAGAGCTACAAAGACAAACCGCCTAGAGGTTAAAGCTGCGGTTCGCCTATGCCGTTGTTAAAGAGACCATCACTCGTTCTGTGATGAGCTCTTTTAGTTGATGCTCCAGTTTTTAACTTATGTAACGGCATTAAAGGCTAGCAGAATTACCTTCGTATAGCTTTGCATGTATTTTGAAAGTCCCTGCTCTAGTTTTTGTTGCATTTGTATAATGTTGGTTATCTGAAAGGTTTTATGCAGGGGCTTCTACTATCTCATCTCTTGGCGACTCTGGCGCTGTAGAGCACATTTGGATAAACTTGACAGTCATGCTTTTTTAAAAATGAAAAATAATTGAGTATTCTACAAAAGTTCTAATCTTTTCTTTGCAATTTTCAGCTGCTGTTGCATCAATTAATAAAAAACAAATGTAATTAAGCGGTTTATCGGCTTCTTTTTCTTTCTCAATTTGAATGTTTACGTCTTTAACCGTTCTCCCCTTCCATGCAACTGATTATCCTTGTTTGACCTTTAGGTCATCCATAAAAACAGTTATTTTGATGTTAAATAATATCAGCCTAACACAGTGAGGTGTAGATCTTAGACGAAGGTCTGCTGTTGGACTTGCTGCCCTCCCACCCCCAAACAATTTTCTTATTTCGTCAAAATGATGATAAGGTTAAGTCCGCTTAGCATAGATTTGGTTAGGACTACCATCTATTGTACATTGTACTTTCGTTATTTTTGAATGAACAAACTTTTCACTTGCTCTTGCGAATGGTTCTTCATCTTCACACAGAATAAAATTACCTTTACCTTTACATGCAGATTTTACCTGCGTCATAAGATTAAAATTCAATATCAGCGTCTGCCCTGCTTTTAGCATATGTTAAATGATGACGCACGTTTTCGGAATATATTACTATTGTGACTATATTGTTCGTCAATCAGCCTTGCTATTATTCTTTGCTACAACATCAAACTCTATCGAGTATGTCATAAATGCTGATGTACTTTGTTCGGTGTCTGTTGATCTGATAAAACGTTTGTAGTCATTATTAAAAAAGGTTAGGTTCGTATGGACAATCTGTCTTTTAATGCCATTGAAGGTATGGGCATTGCGCTTATAACAACTCAAAATTAAGGGAATGGAAAAGCGATTTCCATACGCAAAATTAGAGCTAAAGCCTTTTTGCTGTTTTAGCACTGAGGCGGTTCGGCGCCTTTTCTAAGTTTTAGTGCGCTTCATTGCCAATTATACTTGAACTCGCAAAGTTTCTTCCCTTTCATTCGCGGTTAGCAATAAGATCAGAATGGTTAAAAATATGTCTGCATTGTTGAAAGAAAATATTTCTTTCCTCAAGTTTATAGGAAATTTTTTTTCTTAACGATTGCCCGTCCAAAATTCTGGAAACTGTTTTCTGGTGGGGTCTTGTTGTTGAAGGCCAGTTCTATTTTGAAAGTAAGCCGTGACAGAACCTGGCACAAATCCAAATTCATCGTCTAGGTCTGGAAAATTTAACCAGTAAGGGAATGATCTGCATCCAATAGTAGATGGATTATTGGATCATATTATTCGTTTTTTTACCTTCCACGCCATGGGGTTCTTTCAGTCTCTATTCGGGTCAGAATCGAGCCCTATACTTGTGCATTTTTTTATAAAACAAAATTAAAAAGTTAATTATTAAAAACATGGAAGGGAAGGAATTGGAGGTGAAGAGAATTATGTTATTAGTGATCTTGGAGACGCCGACATGGATGAAAGGACTCCTTTGAACCAGCATCGCTCGGCGCTTCATTAGCGGGGTGAATTGTAGAAGGGCAGCAAAAAGGCGTGAATTAAACGAAGATAAGTCAGATCATTATACCAAAGTTTAGAACTAGAACCTACCGGACCTTATATACCTGATGATTTTGACCTAAAAGATAACCATTTGTATTTTAGAAACGACAAAGGAGATCGTGTTCGATTAGTATAAACGAGAACCATCAGGTTTGTAGGCGTGGATTTTACAATTAGACAAAGGCTAGTGCAAGCGAGCGAAATTCCGCTTGGCTTTACTAAACCAGTATTAGTACGGAGGGCAGTTGCTACTTCAAAACACACTACAAGAACTCCAACAGAATATCCGATGCATAAAATCAGAACTTAAAGATTTAAGTCCACAGTAAACAGAATAATAATTACATTAGAAGCAGAACTCTCTGAAGAAGAAGAAACAGCATTAAAAATTTAAATGATCCGCCGCTGCCCATGCAGAAATAATAAGGCGCCTAATAAGAGAATTAAAATCCTTGATCGTACTTTAAGAAAACCTTCAGAGGAGAATTAATAACAATTTAGATAAACTGACTAAACTCAGATATAAGGATTAAAGACAAGGAAGAAAAAAAAACTAGCTGTGGGAGAACAGGCCAACTTAGAACATGATGTTAAAGAAAGATTATAAAAAATAAAAGAGCTTAAAGGACTATGATTGGCAAGATAGAAGCGTTTGTCTTCTAACGTGAACAATTAGAACTCAACGTGAGGCAGAATAAGAGAAACTATTCATAGAATTTTATATGGAAAACACGACGCCAGCAGAACGGAATAAGAACATTGTTTAGGAGAGCAATAGGCGTCCCATTAGCAAGCGTTATAACAGCCTTAAGGATTGCAATAAGTACACTGGTGTTGGCTATTAGGTGGCGGTGGTCAAAGTTAGTGCTCCGCGCCAATCGCCTCATCGCGCCTGATAAATCTTGGGGTAACAAAACAGCTTTGATCATCTGCGAGTTTATTAAAAAAAAAACTTAGCCGCTCTAAAGTATAGACTCTTACCTGGTATATTAGGGAGTATCGTTAGCTTGGCTTTTGGTCTACTGCAAGCAAAGTAGTTGCTTTATGGACGAGCATATGGGCATTAGTTGTCTTAATAGTTGGGTTTACTATTGTAAGATAAAGACAAGTAATCAGAGGGCAGTTAATCCAACAATAGCGTGTCTTTTCTTATTCATGGTCATTATTTTTTTTTGACTTCTTAACGGTCTTTGGGCTTGCGGACCTCGGGGATTGGATGTCTTAATCTTGGGTGTTTTTTTAATTGTTTGTTCTATTATCTGGACCAGAATTTATGGTCGTTTTCCAACTTCTGTTCACTGCCTGCACATGATTTCATTGTTTTAGTTTATTATTGTTCCTACTGGAGTCTAAGGTAAGATGTGCTGTATGTATAAACAGTGCCCACACAAAGTCTACTTTCGATCTTGCGTATTGTAATTCATTTTGGTACCTTTTTATACTTGGAATCTAAATCAACTGTAGAATTAATGTCGTTCTCTATATTTGCCAAGTATTGTTTTTTGTGCATCAAAGACCAGTAGAAGAATTAGTTATCTCGACCTTGTCCTGTGCTTGCGATACCTAGCAAACACAAAACGGTACGTACGAATAGAGTGATTATCTAATAATATTCCGCTTTAGTTAGGCCCTCAGATATGTTCTAAGATAAATGTTGTCCATGCTGTTTTCTTGCTATTGCTCTATGGACCGAGGTGAAACAGTTGTGCATGAAGAGAAAGTGTGTTAAGGAGGAATTCAGTCAGAGTTATACTTTCTGTTGCACGCCCAAAAAATAAGGGGTTGCCTAAGCCATGATAAGATCCAACTTTTGTCTAACGTCTGGCTTAATTTAATATTAAATTCGTTACAGATCCTTTCAAAAGCCTTCATGTCTATTCGGTTGCTGAATGGATTAATACGTTTTGTCATCTGGTAATGCGCTCGCTGTTCAGCAAAATAGTCTGAAGGTGTATAAAAATGAAATCTCTACACATACCTCCCAAAGGATCAGGATGATTTAAATGTCAGCATACGACACTCACACCCAGTTGATGCACCATAAACACAGCAAAGTTTAACTGAGTTCTGATAATACTGCATCGGCATGACTAAAACTCACTTTCGCGATGTAGTCTTTTTTAATAGGGGGAGTTTAGATATCTGCTTATGGAGTACTCACCTTTTTATGAAAAGTGACAGTCTGGTTACAGCAATGTCAGAGTATCAGATGCTATATTTTTAGGATTGTAGTGCGGCCCAACCGAAAATTTTGCATTCTTTTAGTATATTTGTAGCACTCATTTTATTTCGTTTAAAAAAATGTTTGTAACATAACAACTCAGACGTCCTTCGTTTTTAGAAAATGCTGTTGAGAACAATTGCGGAACCAAAAATGACGCACTCCTGAATATTATACAAAGTCCTATGGTTTAATATAAACTGATCGAAAGAATAATACTGCGATTCTAAAAGTTGACTAATCAGGTCCAAAGTTGACAGGTATCATACCTGATCGGTTATTTAAGGGTTTGGACTCACTAAAGAAAGCAATGAGATTAACTATGACATTGACTCTCAACTTAACCAATGCCAAATCTAAAAACATTGTTATCATTCAACCTGATGAAGAAGTTGATACATTACTTTTTGATGTAGAGCTAGCTAAAAATGTTGGCTATACAACTGCGCAATCAGGGCTGTTCATAGTTTTAGAGGTACACCACAACCAAATAACTTATGAAGGAGATAATCCCGCTCGATTTGCATAGTACATGCATACTCTATGTTTCATTTGGATGAGCTAAGCATGATGAAAACTTATATGATGGAAGGCCCTCAACTGTTTTAAAAGCTCTTCCGTCAGGGGAAACAAGGATAGCTGAATATGCGATTATGAAATTATACAATTTAATTACAGTTTAAACATTAGTTTGTGGGAGGGTTGGATCATTTATTATATAAATCAAAGACAACGAGGAAAAGTGTGAAAATGCATACTACCACATTGTGTTGGGAAATAATATATAAGCTGTACTAAAATGTAGCGTGGACCAGAGAATCCGGAAGTTACATTTGCGCCTGTGAGATGTATAACTTTAGAACTTAAAAGACCTTGCTGACGTTGTGTGGGACTTTGAACAGAATGGTGAAATAGGCTACCTTTGTATGGTTTTGAGTACACTAAGATGGCGATTATAACCCAAAGTGGTTGGCGAAAAAAATGTTTCTAAACTAGAACAGTGCGCAATCTAGAAGCATAATGTTGGCAGTATGAATAAAAATAGGTTCTGAAAACCTGACTTAAATGGCATATAGACCATATTTAGGAATGGGAAATAAAAATTTGAATCTAAGCCCTTTGACATTTTTTTAGCCGTCAAAAAAGTTTCAGGAAAATGCATTCAACTCTGGCCCTTTACACATAGTCTTATGAGCGGACGACAATAGTTCGGAAAGAAATTGATAATAACGCACGTATGGAAAAATCAGTACATCCTCCACAGAGAGAAACGGTTTTTAAAAGATGAATTCTACAAATTTTACGTTCATTCGCAAATGAAATTAGGAGATGCGGTTCACATGTATTTGAAAATTTCGGTCTTAAAAGATAAGGGGAGGGAAGGGGTTGTGGGCGTTAGTGACGTCCTTCTAAAAGGAATTCTTATTAGCTGGCAAAACGTAGGACGTTGAAAAACTTAAGTTACCGTCGTCATTCTTCACAATGGTGAGGATTTAAGGTATAACAACAAGCAACAAATCTATATTAGTCTAATAGAAAAATCTTACAGAACTGAATTGGATAATCTTACAATTTAGACCTTATAGGATTTTATTTATATTGAAACAGTTTTGACGAGAGATGATAAAAAAATAACTGATTAGATTAAGTTCTGTTATAAACCTATGGAGCAGTTAAACTTTTGACAACAAAACCCTTATTGTTCAATTAATTTGTGGACAAAATGGTTGTGGAAAAAAAACACTATTTATCCTCGACCTGGTCAAACAGTTTATCGTTATAAATTTTGATATATTGTGATTTTTCTGCCCCACACTTAAATGGAACAATGAAATTCATGCTAAGAGGTTTATATGGGACTGATGTTAAAATATCTTTTAGTTAATCCCAGCAATAATCTAAGTGAGTGGTTTAGACCTCTTTTTTATATTGTTTGAAGGAACGCAACGCTATTTATTATAGATGAGTTTTCAGAGAAAGAGTACATATTTAAAAAGAGAAAACTTTGTCCAAATAGCTTTCAGTGGAAGACATGTGGGATAGTGTGAGATTTTATGTCAAAAATATAACTCGGTTGATTTTAAACGACTTTAGAGAACAGTAAAGACTGTAGTTTTATTTCACATGAAAAGGGACAGAGATGAATTTGATGATATGTGCGTGAAACTGATGTTATGAAAAAGATCAGGAAAAAACATAGGATTAAGCAACATACTAAATTTCTGAAAAGTTTAGTAAATTAGTATTTGAAAAAGGATAACCCTACCACAGTTTTTTTATGTTTTGTTTGTAGATAATCGTTATTTTTTGGTTATTGAAGTCTTACTTGTCAGAGAACTATAAAATGCCGCTTTTAGGTCACTTTCGCCCGAAAACTGGTTGAGGCGAAAGTGAGTTAAAGCAGCATTTTATAGTTCTCTGCCTTCCTTAGATTGAAAGTCATGTATCTACAGGGTTTGTGGATGAGTCTTTGTTGACTGACTCACAGAGAGCAACTGCATGAGGAATGTTACAGACAGCACTGATTGTTTGAAAAGTTAGGATTTATCATTCACCCAACCATGTCGGTTATTCAGCCCACAACAAGGATTCAATGCCTTGGAGTCATCATAGATTCCGTCTCCATGAAAGTCACTCTTAGCACTGAAAGGACTGTCAGCATACTGTCTAGTTGTCAAACGCTTCTTGATGAGCAAAGTCACACAATCCGTGGAGTTGCTCAAGTTATAGGGAAAATCGTTGCTAACTTTGCTACTGTCAAGTATGGAACGCTCTAGAGAATGTAAATATGTTTGTTAAGACCACCCATCTTATTTTGCACGAAAACCCCCTTTTTTCACATACAAAACACGTCCTTCTCATATCAGTTTTGGCCAAAATTAACACCTGTTTCTAAACAAAATTAACATGTCAAAACTTCCAAAATCGACGTAATCGTTATTTTAAAACGGGGGGTTTCCGTGCAAAATAGGATTTGGTGATCGTGAACAAGTACAAACATATTTACATTCTCTCCCTCGGATAAGTAAAGCCTTTAATCAGCTAGACAGAGCGATCTCACAAGAAACGTTTGGCCTAGTTTACTGCACTGCTTTGCTGCGAGCGATCTCACAAGAACGTTTGGCCTAGTTTACTGCACTGCTTTGCTGCGAGCGATCTCACAAGAACGTTTGGCCTAGTTTACTGCACTGGCTTTGCTGGCCCAAGCAATCTCACAAGAACGTTTGACCTAGTTTACAGGGTTGGCAATTAGGTCAAACGTTCCTGTGAGACGCTCTGTCTAGACCGCTGCTGTGTTCCTCTTTTCCCAACCAGGCTTGCAACTGGCTTTGGCAGAGTTACAGCAGTTACTGCTGCAGCCGAGCTTTTATGGCGGCTCTAATCGCCAGTAGTAGTACATCCGTCATTGTATATTTGGAGCATTTATCACAGTCAAACACTTATAAAAATTGACCACATCTTGTTCAATATTGCTTTCAGTGTTTTCATTTTCTTGAATAAACAAACCTTTAAGATAGGCGTGCATTTTCAAAGCAGTCGTGTTTGCTTTTTCCTTTTCTCCGCCTTCTAGAAATAGCAATGCTTCTTTTGGGTTTCACTGGTAGAGAACATGCTTCACCTAGTTCCTTTTTTGACAAACACTCTAACATGCAGTTAAAGTAAAACTTGTGATCTTGAATAGCGCAAGCCTGTTCTCAGTAAACCTGTTAGCCATTGTTAAAATAACAGCCAAACACAGTAGTTGGTAGGAGCACAGTCAAACACAACCTTCTCGCACGACAGTCAGAGAATGATGAATCTACCTTCCAGCACTGCGCATGCGACAATAGATTTTTCTGGAAGATTGCTCACGATCACGTCACCTATGAGTTCACCACCTGACATGTGCGACGATTGCGCATTGCGACAATAGATTTTTCTGGAAGATGCACACTGGTCGGTCACATATCGCCAAACGACTCAGGCAAAAGCGTGCACTTAGCAGCCCTGTATTGATTTCCTCTGATTCTGCGCAAACAAGAGGAACACTAGTTAATTATTTTTAATTGTTGTTTTTATTCTGTTAAAAATGACCGAAGTAGCTCGAGCTTAATATATACTTTCGAGTTGATTGGGAACATGGCGCATTTGGAAAAAAAAT
>CM031625.1:44201599-44205039 GCA_018398815.1 Conus ventricosus
GCGGACCTAGAACAGAACCTTGGGGCACTCCAAAGTTTGTCATCTTTGTAGACGAGAAGTTGCTATTGCTAAAGACAAATTGTGTTCTGTTGGTCGGATAGGATTCAAAGAATGATATTGTGTTCTGGTCTCGGGGATACAAAGTTTATTTTTTTAAGTAGTATTTTGTGTTCGACAAGATCAAAAGCCTTTAATTCAAGAAAGACAGCACCTGCTATTTTGCTTTGATTCATCGCGGATAACCATGTATCGCAGAGACGGACTAAGGCAGTTTGGCAAGTGTTGATGGCGGAGACCCGATTGAAAGGATATTGCACTGAAGATATTGCATGAGATGTTTGTGGACATGTTTTTCAAGTCGCGTTGATGCCACAGAGATGAGAGAGATCGCTTTAAAATTGTTCAAGTCTTAGAAGTCTCTTGGCTCGGGCGCTGGAATGATTTTTTGCCGATTTAAGAACAGATGGGACTTTGCCCTGTTCTACACACATGTTCTATGGAAATGGTAGGGGTTTGAACTAAATAGGGGGTGCAAGTTTTAAGAGGGAGGCGTTTATTTTGTCGGGTCCCATTGATTTTTTATTCTTGAGGCCGGTAATGAGAACGCCAGCTTCATGGACAGCAAGCGGAGGTATTTAGTGAATGACCCACTTTGAGCCTGCTGTTGCAGCACGTTTGGAGAGAAGAAGGAAGCAGTATAGTTTTCTGCGGCGTGTGCATTATCCGACTCTGGTATATTTAAGAAGTGATCATTGAAAGAGTTTGGTGACCACTGATAGTGGCTTGGTGATATTATCATGTGGTCTATGTGTTATTCGACTGATTGATGGCCATAGCGAAGCTATGTCTTTATTAGCCGTTAACATGCTGTTAACATATTGTTTCTTAGAGTTTCTGATAAAATCAGTAACCTGTTTCTTTGCTTTCTGTATTTCCGCTTTCTTGTTTTCCTTTTCAGCATGTTTTGTACTCTAATTTCTTCTAATAAATGAGCCGATATTTTTCTTGAATGGTTGCTTTCTTTCATGTTTGAGCTGATCTTGGATTTGCATGGCCTCAGTTATATCTGGAGAGAGCCAACCAGGAAGTACCGAAGATTTGACTCTCTTTTGACGTAGTGGTGCGTGTTTCTCTTCCACAGCTAGAAATGCTTCTAATGCTTCACTAGGATCTGTAAAAAATTCAAACACTGTCGAGACGTGCCAGACTTAACTCGTGGCAAAACACATTTTCATTGAGTGCTTGACGATCTATAGTAAATTGTGATATGGTCTTTGTCCAACTATAACCAGGCCTCAAGAATTCAGAATCAGGCATACCGGATCATTACAGGTGCACTCAAGTTAACTCTGATCCAAGCCATGGATACTGTAACAGGACTTCAGAGCCTCGAAAACAATTAGATATGCGCTCAACAACAATTAGATATGCGCTCACAACAATTAGATATGCGCACACACACATAGGACACGGATGATGAAATGGCATATCTTAGTACGCAGCTATGTAATAGGAAGTGTCTATAAAACATATGCACACACATAGGCGATTTCATGGTTGTAAAGTAAAAGACATAAGAGATGGAATTCTAGACTTTTGCAGAGACAATTATAAACTAATGGATTAGGAATATAAGGTGGAACATAGGTGACAACGTTAATTTGATGAGGACATGGGGAGAGGAGCTGAGTGGTGTTGCTGTGACAGGAACTGAGCAGTCATTGTGTTCAGCAACTGAACAGCAAATGGATGTAGCGGGCTTGGGGGTGTGCTGACGCAATGGGATGTGTGTTATGGTGGGGGGTCGGAAGTGTAATGTGTTGGGTGGTGGCAAGCGTGTTGTGTTGGGAAGTGTGAGGTGGGCATTGTTTGGAGTTGGTGGGATGTATGGGGTGTTAAAGGGTGGTAGTTGTGCTGTGCTGGGAAATGGTATCCAAGATGTGCTGTGATGTTGCAGCTGTGACGTGTTTGGAGGTGGGGTGTGTTGGTTGCTGGTAGCATGTGGCTTGGACATGGGAAGGGTGATGTGCTATGTGGGTGGACGGCGCAGTTCATGTTTCTGTTCTCTTTATAATTTATCATTGCTGTTTGTCATTTCTATTTACTGGAGAAGATAAGGAATACATGTAGGAGGGGATTGTAGAAGGGGTTGCTTTGTGGGGCGCTGATGCCGACCTAGTATGTTTATACATACTGCGAGGGTCAGGATTTTGGGGAGTGTTCTCTGGGAAATATGTTTCAGAGTCAAAACTAGAGGGACTGTTAGTGGTCACTGGGGCATCTTGTGTTGCAAGACGGCCCCTTCTTGCTCTTTGTGTGGTGGGCCTGATGTGGTTGAAGGGTTGGGTCCTGTGGTTATCAGAGGGACAGATGTTGGAGGCAAGGACTTTCAGCCATATGTACTAGGATGTAGTCTGTCTCGGTACATGGCTTTTGTGGCGCCCTAGATCTAGCAAGGAAGGAGGGGGCGTTCTTTATGGAACTGACCCCCTCTTGATGGCAGGGAGCCGAAGACTGGCCGTGGATCGTGACGCCATGACCTTAAGGGGGCGTTGGCCAAGGGAAGGAAGAATGGGGGAGACCTGTAGTGAAGCGCTGGGGAGCGCGTGCCTGAGTAGGTGGATGAACTTAACCCAGTCTGCTTCAGGCACTGACCTTTCCCCACAGCTGTTGATCCCCACATGAAAAGTGACCTGTTGGATGTGGGGTGATGGGGGCCGTGATGACAGCCATTGACACAGGTGGTGGACAGTCAGGCCAGACACAGAGAGATTTTTCACCCTGTAGCGTTCTGTTGGCATTTGCTTCTCATCTACCCCCTCTAGCACAGAATCTCCTAACTGCAGCATGTTACAGTGTTCTCGGACTGCCTTTTGTCGTAGGAATGCCAGAGGAGAGGGAGGGTGTTTGGTGATGGCAGTGGGGATTTCTGTCATTGTGTTGGAGTCTTGTTTGTTCTCGTTGTGTAGAGATGTTGTCGGTGGAACAGAGGAACCCGTGGTTTGCTAGGTAGAAGTGTCTGACAGCACACTGTATGTGTTTGATGTCTCGACAGCTTATTCCACCTGGGTAGATGATCCAGTTGAAGCGTCACCATGAATCTGGTCGGTTCTGGTTATCTGACGTTGTGTTTTGTTGGATTGGTTTGAGGGACTGCATTTGTTTTCTAATGTCAGTCTTGATATTGTAAACACACACACACACACACACACACACACACACACACACACACACACACAGGAGAGAGAGAGAGAGAGAGAGAGAGAGAGAGAGAGAGAGAGAGAGAGAGAGAGAGAGAGAGAGAGAGAGAGAGCCAGACAGACCGACCGACCGACAGACAGACAGACAGACAGTCGATGACAGATAGAGAGGAGAGAGGAGAGAGGAGAGAGAGAGAGAGGAGAGAGAGAGAGAGAAGAGAGGAAGGAGAGAAGAGAGGG
>CM031625.1:44213539-44218958 GCA_018398815.1 Conus ventricosus
AAGTGCCAACTTAACAGCCTTACTATCTATGCTTTGTAATTTTTTTAGCAGCGTCTGTGGAGCTGAGAAATAAACCTCTTGACCATAAGTTAATTTCGATCGAACTAAACTGGTAGCAAGGTGTAAAAGTGTTCGAGTATCTTGTCCCCATGACTGAGCATTAATTATTTTGAGAAAATTTAATCTTTGTCTAGCTTTACTTATTATGTGTTCAATATGATATCGCCACTTTAACTTTGGGGTTAAATAGACTCCTAAAAATTTTACAGCTTTTGAATATTTAAGAGTGTTGCCTTTTATAACAAGCTGAGAGGATGCTTTGGAGCATCACCATTAATAAAAAGCATTAATTGTGTCTTTTCTCCCGAAAGTTCTAAACCATTTTCTTTCATGTATAAATCTAACTTATCTAGCTCAAATTGGTATAGTTTTTGAACATGTGTAATAACTCTCTTATTTGTTTGTTTTCTGACGTTTGTATTCATCCATATAGCAATGTCATCAGCATATTGAACGAGATCCGTGTCCTATGTGTGTGTGCGCATATCTAATTGTTGTGAGCGCATATCTAATTGTTGTGAGCGCATATCTAATTGTTTTCGAGGCTCTGAAGTCCTGTTACAGTATCCATGGCTTGGATCAGAGTTAACTTGAGTGCACCTGTAAAGATCCGGTATGCCTGATTCTAAATTCTTGAGGCCTGGTTTATTTTTGGACAAAGACCATATCACAATTTACATAGCGTAAGCACTCAATGAAAATGGTTTTGCCACGAGTTAAGCGGCACTCTCGACAGTTTTTTGAATTTTTTACAATCCAGCGCATTAGAAGCTTTCGCTGTGAAGAGAAACCCACCACACTCAAAAGAGATCAAATCTTCGTACCCCGGGTTGGGCTCTCTCCAATAAAAACGGGCCCCATGAAAACCCAAATCACTCAAAACATGAAAGAAAGCAACCATTCAAGAAAAAATCGGCTCTTTATTAAAGAAATTAGATACAAAACATGCTGAAAAGGAAAAAAAAAAACGGAACACAGAAAGCAAAGAAAACGGGGTTCGTTTTTATCAAAAACCAAGAAAAAATATTTAACAGCTTTTAAACGGCTGTCACGACCGACCCCGGGAGGTCTGCCCTGACGGGATCGGCTAGGGGGGAGGGAAGGGATGACTGACCTCACACCCCCCAAGAGCCCACACAATAAAGATACAACAACACCCCTTTTATTCACACCACAAAATAAACATTCCAAACCCCACACCATGCAACGACCCAAAAACAACACTCCAACCACACAACTGCCAATCACAATCAACACTCCAACACCCACAACATCACGATTATAAAAAACTTTTCCCATACGACGACCAATCAAAATTTAACAGCTTTCCCAGCAATGTAACATAACAAAATTTAAAAAAGAAACATTTTCCCCATCGACCCCTTTCTACACCCTGCCCGGCGCCCAACCCCCGCCCTGTCGGGCCTACGGAACCCCCGTCGCACTAGTGCCCAAACCCGGGGTCGTTTCCGCAGGGAGCGCTAAAAGCCACACCCTCGACTCACAAGCAGGCAGTGAAGAGCGTGCCCGGGGGGGGGGGGGGGGACGGGGCGCTGTTACTGGAGGCCTGGACGGGTCGGGCCGGCCTTTAAAGACGCGGGCTCCTCACCGCCCACGTCCCGACCAGGGCTGGCCTCGACCACCCGGCCCATCCAGTCCGCGGTCCCACCAGAGTGTGGCCTAAACCACACGGGCACCATCCATCCGGGTCTCACCCAAAAGGCGTGGCCTAAACCAGCAGGGGTACCATCCATCCGGGTCTCAGCCAGAGCTGGCCTCAACCAGCACGTGGCACCATCCATCCGTACCCGTTGAAGCCCCCGAAAGGGGGGGGGGGGGGAAACGTACGGAGGAAGAGAAAGGGGGAGGGAAGGAAAAGGAAGGAGGAAGAAAAGGGTACGGGAACCCCGCCGTCAGAAACATCTCCCCCATGCTGCCCAAATCTTAACAGCCACTCGCATGATGGGCGGGGGGAATCTTTTAAATCACCCCAATCCCAGCTCAACACAGACCTGACAAAACACAGAAACCCATCGAATCAGGGATATTCACTGGGGTCTTCTCACACGATGCGGTAAAAGACTGCATTAAATAAACGGTTATAAAACAAATAAAATTTATCTTTATCCTTCCTCACTCTGCTTTAAAATTTTCTTCCTTAGGGAAAAAAATCAAAACACGACCATCGCTTTTTAACCCCCCCCAATTTGCAAATAAAAATTCAAAGGCATAATTGTCACATTTTTTTAGCCACATTTCAAAAAAAACAAACTCCAGCCCCGCATCCAACGACAAATCATGCTACGCACCCGCGAACATAAAACCGTTCCCTTGCACACAAAACAGACGGGGGGCCGAAGGATAAGATCCGCGAAAGTGACGGGGGGGGAAACGAGACCAACATTCCAACCCCCGAAACCCAGGGTTTTCTCCCACCCCCCCGACTACCGCAACACCCGATGAAAACGGAAAAGAATTTCGGAAAAAATTTTTAAAAGGCCAGGTTAAAATTGAATTTAACAGAAAAAGGTCTCAAACAATTTCTTACAATTTCAAAACAAAAGAAAAATTTCGCAAAAGAGGACAACCGACTAAAAACAACAAACCAAAAAAAAACAAACCACGAAACTGATGCTTACCACTACCCTGGGGGACCCAGAAAGGCGGGTCAAACACTCTCTCCCCTCGCCCCCTCGAGAGGACAAGGGGACAGGGGCGGAGAAAGAAGAAGTGATGTCCCTCTCCACAGGCCATGTAGGGAATTTAAAGTACCGACTGTACTTTTGATGATACGGTGAAGAACCAAGACTGGAGCAGGCCCCCCCGAGACATCTTCCGCCGAGGAAGAGCTAACCTCCCTCACAAAGGCGGGGCCCAAAATGCCCTTCTGGTCACAGAGTGAGCATACTTCAAACTAAAAGAAATGAAACACGGCGACAGGAAAAAGACACGAGAGGCCGATAGACAGCAAGTTGAGAGAAAAAGATACCCACCACCCGTAACCTGCAGGGTGAACACGGCGTGGAAATTAAGAGGAAAAGAGAGAGAAAGCAAACCCAAGTTGAGCGAACTACACAAGGTGAACCGCACCACAACCACATCAAGGGGCGGATAACAACAACACAACACAAAAAACAAATAATAATTCCGCCACCCAGGTGGGTCGAACGTCGAGCCTCGTGACAAACTCGTGAAAGGGTAAAAAAGACATACTTTACATGGCCATCAATACGAAAACACATAGACCAATGATATATCACCAAGCCACTACAGTGGTCACCAAAACCCTTTCAAAAGATCACTTCTTAAATATACCAAGGGAAAAGCAATCCCCAGAAAACTAACCGCCCTTCTTCTCTCCAAACGTCTACAAAAGCAACCAAAGTGGCATTTACAAAATACCTCCGCTTGCTGTCCATGAAGCTGGCGCTCACATTACCGGCCTCGAAATAAAAAATCAAGGGGACCCGACAAAATAAACGCCTCCCTCTTACAACTGCACCCCCTATTTTAGTTGAACCCCTACCATTTTCATAGAACAGGGTGTGTAGAACAGGGCAAAGTCCCATCTGTTCTTAAATCGGCAAAAAAATCATTCCACGCCCGAGCCAAGAGATTTCTAAGACTTGAACAATTTAGACCGATCTCTCTCATCTCTGGGGCATCAACGCGACTTGAAAAAAAAGCCACAAACATCTCATGCAAATCTTCAGTGCATATCCTTTCAATCGGGTCCCCCGCCGTAAACACTTGCCAAACTGCCTTAGTCCATCTCTCCGATACATGGTTATCCGCGATGAATCAAAGCAAAATAGCAGGTGCTGCCCTTTCTTGATTTAAAGGCTTTTGATCTTGTCGAACACAAAATACTACTTAAAAAATAAACTTTGTATCCCCGAGACCAGAACACAGTACCCATTCTTTGAATCCTATCCGACCAACAGAACACAATTGTCTTTAGCAATAGCAACTTCTCGTCTACAAAGATGACAAACTTTGGAGTGCCCCAAGGTTTCTGTTCTAGGTCCGCTTCTATCATTTTGTTTATAAATGACTCCCTATCATTTTCACATCCAAGTGTCTTATGTGATCTTTATGCTGATAAACACTTCCCCTCATCCCAGCGCAGTGGACTAATTGACAGTACCAAAACGTTATGCACAAATTTAAACAATGTCTGGGAGTGGTTTTAAATTATGATTCCATGATGGTTTATCGGAAGAAGACAAAAAGCATGGCAATCACTTCTAGACAGAACACCAAACAGAAACTCCAAGTCTCAGGCTGACTTTAGATGGCAACGCATAGAACAAGTGCATAAGCACCGAGTCATGGGAGTGATGGGGAACGCAGAACTAAAGTAGCAATTCCACTTTCAAACTGTTTGTTAACAAGCTGGCTCCAGTCTCTTCATGCTTAAACAACTGAAGCCTTACATAGATACAAACACTCGAAAATGTTGGGTTTTTTCAGGCTCCCTGTCTCTCTCACATCAACTATGGGGGTCTGTAGTCCGGGACTGTGCAGCAAAACAATCACCATGAAAAAAAAAAGATTCAATATACAGAAAGCTGCAAAGATAATTCTGCCAGATTCTTTCTTATCAACCTCCGAAAAGCAGGCTAAATCAAACATACTGCCCCTGCAAACACAACTAATTTCAACAAAGCTGTACTTGTGTATAAAATAAACCAAATTTTGCGGCCCCCCCAATACTTCAGAGATTTACCAAGTCCTCGTGTCGATATGGGTCTAACAATTATGTTTCTACCAGGACTCAAATTGACATTCAAAACTAGTTTTGCCTTTTCAGGTTCAGCCGTTTTGGGAACTCTCTTCCCCCAAACCTGAAATTGTACCGTTCACGAACACACCTTCATAAAAGACTTTCGAAAATATTCACAGACTCTTTGAGATAGATGACACAGTCTCATAGAAGTGTTTTGGGAGCAATCACTTATAACATCAACAATCACAAAAGTGTACGTTATTAACGTACTAGTTATGTCAATAAATGAAACTGCTAACTGCCCTTCCTCGGTTAGGAAAACGCTTCTCTCAGAATACTGTCTTTTGTTTCATGCCAGTGCCATCATCATCATAATCCTCGTCTGGTCGCGAACTCCACCAACAATCACAAACAGACAGCAAACATTGGCATATTGAAACCTCTTTATCTAACCACCCTTTTTTCTTCCGTTCCCACCGCTGCCCCACACTACACCCCCCATCCCCATCCTCCCCCCGTCTCACGTCACCTCCCCCCACCCCCATTTTGTTGGTCTTTTTGTCTGCATCTTAGCATTTCGTAAATATATGCATACTTTTGTCAAACCCTTTGGGTGCAAATGTGTGGTGG
>CM031625.1:44226335-44231335 GCA_018398815.1 Conus ventricosus
TTATGTTAAAACACGAAATAGTCAAGCTTACAGTATTAAGTATGTCAAAAGCATCCACATTCTGCAAATTAGTGATATGTATCAATGTAACACTTCTTGGTGGTGGTTGTTATTGCGGTTTGTTTTGGTTCGATGTCGTTTGTTTGTATCATCATGTTTTGATGCATACGTTGTATCATTTAGTACTAGCTTGGTAGAATAGTAACGGCAAGTACGAAATGTGGCTAACATCAAACCAAACAAGCCGCAATACAAACCACCACAAGAAGCAAGTACCGACCAAATCGTGAAAACAAGCAAATGAGAGTGACAACGACAATGACAAGAACAATGGTTATGACAGCAGTGAAACAACCCTAATTCAAGGGAGTAACAAAAATCGCGCAATTTCCACTAGTGTTGCAAAACTCAGCACAATAAAACTGCGAGTCCAAAAAACAAATAAACGTGCACACAGAAAAACAGGTTCAAACACTACAAATTACTAGAAAATAAAGAAGAAGACTCATTCATCAAACCATATTCTCATCCAATAACAAATTCACTGCATATTCATAATTTACAAACACAGCCTACAATTAAGTGTTTGTTTTTCTTCAAAATTTCGAAAAGCTCTTCCGCCACAAATGACTTTACCATGTCTAACATTTTCAGAGGTTAAAATACCCAAAGAGGTTTTGAGTTTGAACGAAAAAGGACTTAAAGCAGAAACAACCATTTATAAATGATAATACTCTGGCATCTAGAAACGAAGTGTTTCATCGTCCTTCAATTTCTTTTGAACAGATGGAGACATAAATCGGCTTTTACTCCTGCGGCATGAACCAACTTTTTCTTGCTTTAAGAGAGAGGAGAGAAGAGAGAGAGAAGAGGAGAGAGAGAGAGAGAGAGAGAGAGGATAGAGAGAGAACAGAACAGACAGACAGACAGACAAGATGCAGTAAAGTATGGAGTACAAACCCGTCTCGCGAACCGACCTATTCCGCCCCTTGAAAAAAGCTATCCCTTTAGTGAAAAGGAGACTACAAAGGCAAGAATGGTCGCTTTGATTCCCGCAGCGCTTCAGTTCGAAAGAACGGCACAAGAGTCGGTCATTTCCTGAAGTGCAGAATGCAGCACACTTTGACACAAAGTGCATGGAGCAACGGCAACAGACGTAAGGATAGATTTTCTTGAACGAAAGGCAGATCCATTTTAAAACCAGTGCTGTAGAAAATGCTTCCTTGCCGTATAATTCAGACAAGGAAGCTACTCCGAGAGAGGATGAAACAAAAATAGAACGGACGACAGAACAGACTGAGAAAGCGAGCACATGTGGACAAGCTTTATATTCACACACACAACACACCACACATACAAAAAACATGTAAAGAAAAACAACACATTACGGAAAAGACAAAAACAAAAAAAAAAACACAAAAATCACACACACACACACACACACACACACACACAAACACATGCACAACACACCCACACACACACACCGACACACACACACACACACACACACACCACACACACGCACGCACGCACACATGCACACACACACACACACTACACACACACACACACACACACACCACACACACACCCATACAGAGAGAGAGAGAGAGAGAGAGAGAGAGAGAGAGAGAAGAGAGAGAGAGAGAGAGAGGAGAGAGAAAGTGTCAGAGACAAGACAAACAATTTAATGTATATTAAAAAGACAAGAAGACCGAGGGGAGATGGGGGGGGGGGGGGGGAGAAAAGAGGGAAACGGTTAAAAAAAGGAAGCGTGTCAGCTCATCCACTGAATTTCGGACGTAATGCCGGCACTTCCCCTTTGATCTCGCCCGCCTCTGGTGGCCTGACCCGGCCATTTCTGCCGCTTTTCTGCATCAAAGTGCTCACCCGTTTTTGGAGTTTCGTTCTGCTTTTTTGCATATACAGCACAGAGCACTTGTACAGGGAAACCGAGAGGGCAGACGGAGAAATACAGAAGAGAGAGAGAGAGAGAAGAGTGAGAGAGAGAGAGAGAGAGAGAGTAAGAGAGAGAGCGCGCGCGAGAGAGAGAGAGAGAGAGAGAGAGAGGAGAGAGAGAGAGAGAGACAGGAGAGAGATGAGAGAGAGAAGAGAGAGAGAGTCCTGCATGCAAAACTGCGTAAAGTGCTGCCTCATAATCATAGCTCTCTCTCTCTCTCTCTCCTCCTCTCTCTCTCTCTCCTTCTCGACGTCTCTCTCTCTCATCTCCCTCGTCTCTCCTCTCACCACGCACATACACACACCACACACACACACACCACATACCCACACACACACACACACACACACAACACAACACTACACACACACACACACACACACACAAACACACACACACACACACACTCACGTCACTCACTCACCGCACAACCCCCACTCCCCACTCTCACTACGCACTACACCACACACACACACACACACACAACACACACACACACACACACACCACACACACACACACACCCACACACACACACACACACACACACACACAACACACCTCAATTCATTAAACCCGAAATGATCCAAACATGGCTTAGAAATACTTTTTTTTTCTTCTCAGAAATTAAAAAACAAACACAACCTACGCATCCCGCCCTTGTTCCCCGTTTGATCGAGCACTGAAATGAAGGGATAGTAGGGGATGGGGGGGGGGGGGGGGGGGGGGAGGGGAGGGGGGGGGAGGAGGGAAATACAGGAGGGTGGTGGTGAGAAGGGAGGAAAGGGGGTGAAATGTAATGGAAGGTGGTGGGAGCTCATCAATGAAGAACTTGCATCATGCAGCATTTTGTTTGACACATGTTGTGTGTTGTGTGTGTGTGTGTGTGGTTGTGTGTGTGGTGGTGTGTATGTGGTGTGTGAGTGCGTGAGTGCGTGTGAGATGTGTGTGTGTGTGTGTGGTGTGTGTTGTGTGTGTGTGTGCGGTGTGTGTGTGTGTGTGTGTCGTGTGTTTGTGTGTGTGTGGTGTGTTGGTGTGCTTAATATGGTCATTTGGGTTCTTTTCTGACTCCAATATTTGCTCCAATTTGTAGCTCCTCCTTGGTGCGTGGTGGACACAGACACACGTGTGTGAAAAACTCATTATCACAAGAGAAAGAGAGAGAGACAGACAGACAGATGACAGACAGACAGAAACAGGGAGACAGACACAGAGAACAGACAGACAGACAGACAAACAGAGAGACAGACAGACAGGACAGACAGACAGACAGTATTTTCAGAAAGCCATTTTGGCTCAGCTACAGGACTAAAGGAATAAACAAGGTATCTTTGTGCAAACACAAAAAAAAAAGTTACTGACGGAGTAAGACGACGAAAAATCCTCAGCTTCTGCCGTGAGGACGTGGTGTATCTTCCTTCAGGTGACACCACTCCCCCAACTCTTTTCCATTTCTGCAGAAAAAATAATTAGCGTGAAAAATAAGAGGAGATTAATTCTTTATTGATCATAGCCCGCTAGAACTGTTATTTTGTCGCCCAACACAGGCCCCAGTGGAAAAACGTTGCAAGAAAAAACCCAAAGTAGTTCAACGTTCATCATACATTTGGCTACTCTCTCTCTCTCCTCTCTCTCCTCTCTCTCTCTCTCTCCTCCTCATCTCTCTCTCGGTCTCTCTCTCTCCTCCTCTATCTCTCTCTCTCGCATCTCTCTTCTCTCTCTCTCCCTCTCTTCTCCTATCATCTCTCTCTGCCAGTCAGGTATTTTTGTGCAGGATTCCTGAGAATGTAAAACTGGAGTTGTAGTATGCGCAGAATGCTGTTAGTTTTCAATGACTCCATTTTGTTTTGCAGTTTCTCCCTGTGTGTTGTTTTGAGAATTATATTGAATAAAGAGTGTTTAAAAAATATAATATACCGTCATTTATATAACGGAACTCAACTAGAAAAAAAATCTCATCATAATGGGTGGAATGAATCTTATCCCCCCTCAAAATCTCCACCACACAAAGCTTGATAGCGGTTGCGAAATCTTGACTTTGATGAAGTAACCATCAGCACTTTCATGACAATCAGTTTGAAAAAAGATCTTGTACATGATTTTTTTTCGACAAATCAACAAATATGGACAACCAGAGAGAGAGAGAGAGAGAAGAGAGAGAGAGAGGAGAGAGAGAGAGAAGAGAGAGAGAGAGAGAGAGAGAGAGAGAGAGAGAGAGAGAGAGAGAGAGACAGACAGACAGACAGACAGACAGACAGACAGACAGACAGACAGAGCAGACAGACAGACAGAACAGAGAGGCGCACACGCACACACATCCCACACACACACACACACACACACACACACACAGACACACACACACACAACAAACACACAGTGGGTAGGAGGGGGGGGGGAGTGCTGGCGAACTTGTTACATTGTGGTACGCTTGCTGAAGATGTCATGTAGATCATTTTGATTCATGTTGTTGACACGCAGTTGCTGGTGTGTAAGATGCAGTATACTGCAGAGTAGAACAGTCAGTACCATCAGCGTAGTTTTGAGCAGAATGATGCTGCAGCCTAGAACCCGAATGCTTCAGGTTGAAGTTGGAAGTCACAACAAGGCAGAACACAACTTCCCTCCTCCATGCACGGAGACACAGGGAGAGAATGATATTCACAATGGGACAGACAAAGCAATGATCTCACCTCAACCGATCAACAAACAGTTTGATAAGACAGACACGCTTTCATGCCAAGGCATACACTCAGAAAGACCAGCCAGAACTGGACGATGTATACAGACCTAACTTTCCAGAATAGTGTCGACAACAGCCAACACGCACAGACACGCACACACTGCAGGCAACGCGCGCACGCACGCGCGCACACACACCCACACACACACACACACACAACAACACACACGCACACACTCACGCACACAGCACACACACACACACACACACACACACCCACAACCAACACACACACACCACACACACACGTACGCACCAAGCACGCACGCACACACACCCACACACACACACACA
>CM031625.1:44233835-44238835 GCA_018398815.1 Conus ventricosus
ACACACGACACACAAAGCACACACCACACCACACCACACCCACACATGCACACTCACACACCCACACACACAATCACACACAAACACACTACACACACACAGGCCCCTCCCCAACACACACCCACCACACAACCCGACACACACACACACACACACTCTCTCTCTCTCTCTCGCTCCTCTCACACACACACACAACACACACACACACACACACACACACAACACACACACACACACAACACACCCACACACACAGTCAGCAGACAACGACAGAACGGACCGACCGGACTGACAAACAAAATCGCGTATCAAGAAAATCAGGCCTTCTTCCGGACGGACACACAGACTGAGGGAAGAAGGCCCGTCTCTACCGTGACATCTCCTGACAGCTTATGCACGGCATAGTGTCTGAAGAACGGTGACCCGTGCGAGCCCCAGGAGGGACCATTGACAACGCATTCCAGTTTCGTTCTCCACGAGGCCGACACGGAGGGAAATCAGCCGTAATGATGCCACTGTAGCTCCGTCAGAACCAGGAGGAAACAGTGGCTAGGTAGGGCTGTTGGGTGGGTGTTTGGTCATGGAACGCTACGTACTTACTGTTTCTAACTGACATTCTTGGAGTAGGGGTGGGGGAGGGGGGGTGGGGGGGGGGTGCCGTTGGCGACATTTTTGAAAAACTTATAAAAAAAATGTTTTTGGGGGGAAAATAAAGATATGTGCGAATAATGTTCTGTTGTAATGATGAGTGTATGTTGGCTGCTGGTGTGGTAGTGTGTAGTGTGGTGTAGTGTGTGTAATGAGTGTAGTGTAAGTGTGTGTGGTGGGTGTGGTTGTGGTGTATTTAGGGTGTAAGTTGTAGTGGTAGTGTAGTGTGGTGTGGTGTGGTGTGGTTGTAGCGGGTGTGTAGTGTACTGTACGGGGCGTGGCGTGGCGGGCGTGGCGTGGCGTGGCGTGCGTGGGCGCTGTGGTGGTGGTGTGGTGTGGGTGTGGTTGGTGTGGTTGGTGTGGTGTAGTGTAGCGTAGGCGTAGACGTAGAGTAGTGTAGTGCTGTACCGTGTAGTGGTAGTGTAGCGTAGCTGTAGCGTAACGTATGTAGTGTACGTAGTGTAATGTAGCGCAGCGCAGCGGTAGAGTGCAGTTGCAGTGCAGTGCAGCGTAGTGTAGTTTAGTTAAATGTAGCGTAGCGTAAGCGTAACGTAGTGTTAAGCAACGTAGCGTAGCGTAGGCGTAGCGTAGCGTAGTGTAGTGTAGTGAAAGTGTAGTGTAGCTAAGCGTAGCGAACGTAGTGTAGCGTACGTAGCGTAGCGTAAGCGTAGGTAGTGTAGTGTAGCGTAGCGCAGCTCCCGACGCGTAGCGTAACGTCGTTGTAACGTAGTGTAAGGTGTAGCGTAGTGGTAGCGCAGCGCAGCGAGAGTGCAGTGGCAGTGCAGTGCCGCGTAGTGTAGTGTAGTGTAGTGGTAGTGTAGCTAGCGTAGCGAACGTAGTGTAGCGAAGCGGAGCGTAGCGTAGCGTAGCGTAGCGTATCGAGTGTAGTGTCGGTATGTAGTGTATGCGTCGCGTACGCGTAACGTATGTAGCGTAGCGGTGCGTACGTAAGCGTAACGTAGTCTGTAGTGTAGCAGCGCAGCGTACCGTAAGCGTGCGGTAGAGTAACGTAACGTAGTGTAGTGTAGCGTACGTAGCGTAGTGTAGTGTAGTGTAGTGTAGCGTAGCGCAGCGCTGCGCACGCAGCGTAGCGTAGCGTAGCGTAACGTAGTGTAGTGTATGTAGGTAGCGTAGTGTGGCGTAGCGTAGCGTAAGCGTAGCGTCGCGTAGGCGTAGCGTAGTGTATGTAGTGTAGTGTAGCGTAGCGTAGAGTGTAGCGCAGCGCAGCGCAGCGCAGCGTAGCGTAGCGAGCGTAACGAATGTAGCTAGCTGTAGCGTAGCGTAGCGTAGCGTAAACGAAGTGTAGCGTAGCGTAGCGTAGCGTAGCGTAGCGTAGTGTAGCGTAGCGTAGCGAGTGTAGATGTAGCGTAGTGTAGCGTAAGCGTAGTGTAGCGTAGCGTAGTGGTAGCGTATTCAGTGTAGCGTAGTGTAGTGATGTAAGCGTAGCATAGTGTAGTTGTAATGTACGTAGCGCAGCGTACAGTGCAGTGCAGTCAGTGTAGCGTAGCACAGGCGGATAGACAGAATTTGACAAGAACACAAACGCTTAGAAATGACGCTGCGGAAAGTGGTGTATCTAATCAACTGTCCTACTCCTTCTCATCATGGAACTGGTCCAATGTTCTGACACCCTATGCACAGATGCAGTGCCAGCTGAAGACAACCTGTCAAGCTCTGCAAGTTGTGATGACCAGTTGCAGAGGCTGAGGGGGAGGGGGGGGGGGGGGGTCTCTCCTCACCGGCTGGGTGACGTCACCCAACAGGTGACCGACCGTTCCAGTTGGCTGGTCCGCCTGCCAACCCCGTTGGAGTGGTTTTCTCAATCTCCGAGTGAGACAGCATCTTAAAATGAGACAAAAATGATAATAGTAATAATAAATAATAAAAATGATTAGATAAAAAGAAACTAATAATAACAAACAATAATGAATAATATCAACGATAATACATGAATATTTGTATAGAGCAGTTGTGTTCAGAATCATACGTCATTACGCTCTCATACTGTCAGGCCTTCTTATTCGCATACAATCCGGTCTACTACAGATTGACTGATGTTCACATAATGTTGAAAGTGTTCGGTCAAAATGTTCGCCAGAAATGACAAGTGTTCAAATAACTGTGGCTTTGGAAAACAAATCAGGTGGACTGGTTTCGAAAGTGGAAGGCAGTGAGGTCCAACATTGGGCAGCAAAACTGAAGGAACGCTCACCAAAGGGATGTCAACTTTGACTTTGATAATCTTCAAGACTTTCTGATGGCAAGGAGCGGAGAGAAGTGACGACCGGTATATGCAACCGTACAGACAACATGAGGGGCTAGTTCGTAGTGACAGCGAAATGTACAGTGGCAACCCCCTCAGGGCATGGTGTATAGATCTTGTTTTCTTTTGGTCAAAGATGATCCACGGCAGCGATGTTTTCAATTCGCGGAATCAGGAAATTGTTCTGCTGGCAAGCCAACAATACCATATGACAAGAAGTAAGTCAAAGAAGTAATCATATTGATTCATGTCTCGTGCTGTGCATCGGTTGAAAAAAAAATCCACGAACTTAGGCGATACGATAGAGTTTTCAAGAATGATGCTGACTCACACTGCTGACCTATCTTGCATACAGTGTCCAGTCGACTGACCACTGGTATTTGACTTGGACTAGAAACCCATGCTGGGCTGGTGAGCTGAGAACATGGTTTGTACCCCGTAACACCCCTGAACTCTAGACTGGAAGCGTCCCTCACGTTTCTCCTCTGAACTTTCAGGAAGGTGTGAGGGTCCCATGCCACGTACGACACGGACCAAAAAAACGTGGCACGTTTTATTTGACGGTCTCCATTTTTAATGCACAGCAACAAAGGTACAGGCTTTTGAGACAGTAGGGTTAGACTTTGGAACAAAGTTACATTTCATGTAAGGAAATAGCTACTGCAATTTTGTAGTCCACATAACAATAACCAATTGGTGTATTTACGGTGCAGGTAGAGTGTGGTGGTGGGAGGGGGGGGGGGAAAAGCGGGAGGGAGGCATGCATGTAAAACAAGATGTGAAATCATACCTATCCTGTCGCCCCCCGGATCATACAGCGAGAATCACGTGCTCAGCCTACGCGGGAGAAGGAACGCTGATGGCCGGTGGCCCTCCCCCCCCCCCCCCCCCCCCCCCCCCCCCCCCCCCCCCCCCCCCCATCATTCAGGTGAAGAGGCCACCCGGGAGACACACCGAATGTCCATGGAATCACTCCCGATTGAGTTGGGGTGAATGGGTGAAAGTGCAAATTTGCCAGCCCAGCATATGGATCGTTGGTCCGTGCAGGTGTCCAGGTCGCAATTCACTCTGGTCATAGCGAGTGGCGACAGAGGATCTCTGTCTCCTCTCGGACACGATTTTTACTACCGTTGGCTGAGTAAAGTGTAGAAAAGAAAAAAAAGGTGAGAAATGGAGAGGTGGGACGATTGATATCAGCGTTGCTAATGTAAGGATGCCAGCACGACAGAGAGGAGAGAGAGAGAGAGAGAGGGAGAGAGAGAAGATGAGGAGAGAGAAGAGAGGAGAGAGAGAGACAGACAGACAGACAGACAGACAGACAGACAAGACAGAGACAGACAGACAGAACATAAGAGTAGGGTGTTGTAGGGGTACGTATGGCTGGCATATTCCGTCACAGTTTTCTTGCCTTTGTAAAGATTGTTCTTGTCAACACACACACACGACGCGCGCGCGCGCGCTGGCGATTGCACTATACACCACACGCAAGCATGCATCATGCAGGCACACATGCATGGCACTCACACATGCGCACGCCTGTGCGGCGCGTTCGCGCGCGGCACACCCCACAACCCCACACACCCACACACACACACACACACACACCACACACACAGCACACACAACTCACACACAACACACGTACACACACACGCACACACCCACCATGCAGAGTCATGCTGCATGAACACAAAGACAAATGCTATCCACTCTACGTCATATAAACATCAGGCGACTCTAACACTTACCCTACCTACACTAACTACACTACACTATCACTATACACTATACTAACTATACTACAACGACAATACCACTACACTACACTACAACTACTAATGTGCCCTACAACTTCCTGTTTCATATTTCCGCCACCCCTGCCCTGTCCTATAAAGCATACACCACACCACACCACCCCACACCACACTACAACCACACCACAGCAACACCACAACAACACCACACTACACTACACACACTGCACAACACCACACAAACACTGCATCACACTGCACTGTCATATAAAGCACGGCACTACACTAACCATACAGACATTGGCGGCACCACAGAACTCTCCACTCTCCTCTCT
>CM031625.1:44246335-44248835 GCA_018398815.1 Conus ventricosus
GTTTGGGGGTCTGCCTTCTCCCTCACACCCATCCCTTTCTGTCTGTCTTTCCCTAGGGCGACACCAGCTGACAGGCTTCCTATGTGTGGGTGGGCATTCCCTACATGTATGGATATATATTGTCCTTGCCTGATGCGAGGCTCTGTTAGCGCGATCACTTACGATTCCTCAACACTTAGATTCAGTTTTAATGGACTCTTAAAACAGAAAAATACTTTTTTTCTCAATTACACTGTTGGGGATCATCGGATGCAAGCTTTGGGACTCATAACTAGACCCCCTCAAAACTAGATCCCCTCAAAACTAGATCCTCGCTAAATAACAGTTTAGCATCGCAAAAGAGGTGAGAGAAGAAAATCGGTAAGTAGTACGGTAATACAAGCTGAAAGACTATCCAAGAAATATTTCAGGATTTGAACTTGGAACTACAGCAGTGCCAGAAAGAGCAACTCAACGCTTGAAACACTGGCATATAACTTTCACGCTCCGTGTCTATGAGAAACTAGCAGTACCACCCCCAGACCGTTGCACTTGGATGACTTCAAATCGTTCAAAAGCATGAACGACGAGGACAAGCTTTGATGATAAGAAACAACTTGAAAAACAGAACTGTCCAGGATGGACTTAGGAATGAAATGGCGTAGCAGCGCATGTGAACTAATGGGTGTGAGGACTGGGGAGACCTGATGGTAATCAGAAAAAGCCGTGTACTCGTCAATGCACAAAGACATCCAGGATTCCGCACATCGAAAATGGCATGGGCCTCTTTGCAGGAAACCGATGCTGATTTTTGAGACTCTGTAATACTATGAAGAGATCTTAAGTTTGAGATTCTGTAATACTATGAAGAGATCTTAAAGTTTGAGACTCTGTAATACTATGAAGAGATCTTAAAGTTTGAGACTCTGTAATACTATGAAGAGATCTTAAGTTTGAGACTCTGTAATACTATGAAGAGATCTTAATGTTGAGACTCTGTAATACTATGAAGAGATCTTAATGTTTGAGACTCTGTAATACTATGAAGAGATCTTAAAGTTTGAGACTCTGTAATACTGTGAAGAGATCTTAAAGTTTGAACCGTAATACTGTGAAGAGATCTCAAAGTTTGAGACTCTGTAATACTTGAAGAGATCTTAAAGTACGTAATACTATGAAGAGATCTTAAAGTACTAATACTATGAAGAGATCTTAAAGTGAATATAAAGTTCAAGTTTGAGACTCTGTAATACTATGAAGAGTCTTAAAGTTTGAGACTCTGTAATACCATGTGGAGATCTTAAAGTACGTAATACTATGAAGAGATCTTAAAGTACATAATACTATGAAGAGATCTTAAAGTACGTAATACTATGAAGAGATCTGAAAGTATGTAATACAATGAAGAGATCTTAAAGTACGTAATACTATGAAGAGATCTTAAAGTACGTAATACTATGAAGAGATCTTAAAGTACGTAATACTATGAAGAGATCTTAAAGTGCGTAATACTGTGAAGAGATCTTAAAGTACGTAATGCTATGAAGAGATCTTAAAGTACGTAATACTATGAAGAGATCTTAAAGTACGTAATACTATGAAGAGATCTTGAAGTACGTAATACTATGAAGAGATCTTAAAGTACGTAATGCTATGAAGAGATCTTAAAGTACGTAATACTATGAAGAGATCTTAAAGTACGCAATACTATGAAGAGATCTTAAAGTACGTAATACTATGAAGAGATCTTAAAGTACGTAATACTATGAAGAGCTCTTAAAGTACGTAATACTATGAAGAGATCTTAAAGTACGTATATACTATGAAGAGATCTTAAAGTACGAAATTTACTATGAAGAGATCATAAAGTACGTAGTACAATGAAGAGATCTTAAAGTACGTAATACTACGAAGAGATTTTAAAGTAGGCAATGCTATGAAGAGATCTTAAAGTACGTAACACTATGAAGAATCTTAAAGTGCGGTCACAATTGTGGGCCCAGCGTGGTACCAATCGTCAAGGAACTGCGCTGGAAGAGATGTTGAATGAAGGACTTCTCAGCGCACCGACAACATCATCTCCGACACATGCAGGGCGGCAGGGTGACACTGACAGTGTCATTGCCTTGACATTCATGGGACCAAACTTCACAGCAGGTGTGAGTGCAGGAGCACTTTTCGCATCATGACAATGACCATTTCCCTAATTCAGTTTAATATAATAATAATAATAATAATAATAATAATAATAATAATAATAATAATAATAATAATGATAATAATAATGATGATGATGATGATGTATAATACTTATATAGCGCATTTCTTGTTGTACAACTCAATGCACTTACATCCACCATTTGCACTTATTCATACAATATTCATGCACACAGCAAAAAGAAAATACACAATGGCAGACGCACCTACATGCATAAACTGCCTCACCGAACTAGTTGTGGAGGATTTAGGAGAGATCTAGTCATCTACAGAAGAGAATAGGCCTTTTTGAAGAGGTAAGTTT
>CM031625.1:44273389-44303389 GCA_018398815.1 Conus ventricosus
ACTGGGGCGTGCGAAATAGTCCCCTTATACCTAAAAAACCACATCCGCTAATTTTTTGAGACCACACACACATATTGTGTTTTGGGTGGTGTGTTGTGTGTGTGGTGTGGTGTGGTGTGTGGTGTGTGTGTGTGTGTGTGTGGCACGTGTGGGGTTGAGTGTGGTGTTTTTGTGTTGTGTGTGTTTGGGGTGTGGGGTTGTGTGTGTGTGTTGTTGTGTGTGTTGTGTGTTGCACCTGTGTTTTGGGGTTTGTGTGGGTGTGTGTGTGTGTGTGTGTGGGGTGTGTGTGTGTGTGTGGTGTGTGGTTGTTTTGTGGGGTGTTCCCTCTGTGTGTTGTGTGTGTGTGTGGGAGAGAGAGAGAGAGAGAGAGAGAGAGAGAGAAAAGGGAAGACAAGACAAGACAAAAGAGGAAAAAGAGAGAGGCAGAGAACAAAAAACCTTCATTCGGCTCACTTTCGCCCTAACCTTTTTTGGGGCAAAGTGCCCCGAATAAAGGGTTTTTATAGTTCTCTCTTAATCTAATTTACTAAATTTTTAATAGGGAAGTGGGGGAAAGCACAGGGGCTGAACACATCCCCATAGGTAACGTAGGGAAAATAGCGTTACTAAACGCCCCCCCATATCAACGGCCGGGGTGGGTAAGTTTTAATTTGCAATTTTTAAAACCTGCCAAAGGGAAACCGCATATCAGAATACGCAAAGCCCCCCGCCATTAGTTGAACCTGATCACTTAATTTGTGCGTTGGGTTCATGTTTTGAAAGGGGCAATACCGCGAAAAAGGCGAGCCTCCGCGTCCCGGGTTTGTGTCCCTTTTACAAATAAAGTGCCGAGCTTAAATCACGTACGCGTTGTGTTGGGGAAATTCAAAACCATTTTACATTGACAGCGTGCTGTAAAGACTGCGCGAGGTGGCTAGCATTAGAATTTGGGGGTTTAAAAACTGGCGGTCAGGGAAGTGATGTTTCAAGCCTTCTGCCAGTGCTGGAAGTGACACTAATATTACTCAAGAAATGGTGAAATTTGTTATCTTCGCAAGGAAAACTTTCGATCAAAAACCCGTTTGGGGAAAAAAATACATTGTTATCATGGGGCATGGAAAGTTTTTGAAAAATAAATTGAGTAACGAGCCTTGTTCTCCCCCCCCAAAGCCAAAAGGAAGCTTTTTTTTTGTTTCTTCAAAAATTATTTAATTAGAGTAACTTTAAAAAGTTTTTTTAAATTTTGAAGAAATATTTTTTCAAAAACCCCAAATGTTCAGTCCCGGTGTACACCATAGTTCAAAAACTTCTCCACCTTGGGTGTTGGGGACACAAGGAAAAGCAGACGACGGGGAACACGATTGGGGGCTGGGCCTAGAAGGGCGGGGTTTTGTTACTGGCAATTATAGGGGCGTACACTTTTCGCAAACGGCCCCTCCGCAATGCTCTGCAAGGCTCTCAGTAAAACCCACAAACACTGACGGGGACTTAAAAATTAAAAGGGGTTTTGCAAAATAGGCCAATCGGCAGACTCTGCCGATTGACCACAAACCCTCTCTAACGTCGACGTAAGACCACAGCAGGCCTACCGTGGTGGTTGGGCATGTGGTCAGGGCTTGGGGTGTTTTGTTTGTTTGTTTTTGTTTGTTTTGTTTGTTTTTTGTTTGTGTTTTTGTTTTTTGTGGTTGTGTTTTGCTTCCCCCCACGCATCCACCCCCCCCCCCCCCTCCACCCGCCCACCCCCCCCCCCACCCCACGCATCCCACATGACGGGGCTCTAAATATAGAACATCATGCTTGTAGGTTTTGCGCCATAACATTTGGCCCCCCTGCTCGGCTGTTTGATTGTTTAAAAACGCATGTCCCCTTTAGCAAGGATAACGATTTTTGATGTTCTGGCAAAAAAATAAAAGGGGTTTGGCCTTGTTTTTTTGTTTGTTTGTTTTGGTTTTTTTTGTTTTTTTTGTGTGTTTTTTGTCCTCCCCCCCACGCACGCACGTCCCCCCCCCCCACCCCCGCACGCACATCCCCCCCCCCCCCCCCACGCACCACGCCCTCCCACCCCCCCCCGTGTACACCAAAAAACACCTCCCCCCAATCGCCCTAAGTTTTTAATTAAGTTTTAATTAATACCCCAATTCAAATTAAAAGTTTTTAATTAAGTTCTCAAGTTCTTAATAAGTTCTTGATCAAGTAACTTCTAATTCTTGATTAAGTCCCCCTCAAATCATAACTAAGTCACCCTTTAAGACAACCAAGTTTCTTAAAATTTTTAAAAAAAAAATACAACTATTTTTTTTATCTTAAATGAAATTTCTAATAAGTACACACATCCCCTAAAAAAACCGGCATCGTTGGGGATTCTTGTCAGCGTTCTCTGCGCAAGATCGGTCACATGATCTTAAGGAAGTTCTTACATCCTAACAACCGCTTTGATTACAATTTTGGTCTAGGGAAAATGCTTTTTAACCCATGTCTTTATTTTTTGACTTTATCATTTTAAAATACGCCGGAACTATTTTTATTAAAAAAATTTTAAAAATTTAAAGTCTTAAAATATTTTGCATTAAAAAGGATCAAAATGATGCTTTTTTATTGGGCCGTTTTGGGGTGCTTTTGTTTTTTTCTGTTTTATGGTTCAATTTTTTTTTTTTTTGCTTTTGTTTCGGGTTTGCCATTGTGATATATTTTTATAGCCAAAAACTGCCCCAACGCAGCAATGGCCCCAAAAAATGGCAAAGTTTTTAAGTTCAATATTCCCATAAGATTTTGGAAAGCCCTTGATCACATGGAGTTTTTTTACTGCATTGAACAACTTTTCTGGCGTTTGGGGGTGTTATTTTTCATGATGGTTAAATTCGCAACATTAATTTTTTTTGTCTGTTCCCCTCTGCAAAATTTTTTTCCTCTTTAAAAAAACACGCCCCCAGGATGGGATGCTTTTCACGGGCCCCACCTGGTTCAGTTTTTCTGCGTTTTTCGGGTTGTTACTTTCTCCCCCTGATTCAATGTTTCCTGATTCTGATATTTCCCCCTCGTTCTTTTTTGAAGGGAAAAAAAATCTATATTTTAAAAATTTTTAAATTTTCCCATATTAATGGCGAAAAAATGTTCCAAATCTATAGTAAGACACCCCCTAGAATCTAAGACTTTTTTAAAACTGGATCTTGCGTTAAATCATACTAAATCTTGTTCAGAATCAAGGGGGAAAAATCTACTGATATTTTTAGTGTAAAAAACTAAGAACCTTTTGGGCCCACAATTTTTTCACCATTCTAACCCCCAGCTGCGTTTTATACCTGTTATGATACTTTATAATGTTTTGGGAACCTGTTAAATCGTTCTATGCTAAATTCTTCCCGAGAACTTTTTTTTTTTCCCCCACCCCGGGCCAAAGAATACAGCCTCTCCTTTTTGGGCATAAAGCTTGACATCAATTGGCATTTTTTAATTTCAGGAAGGGTTTTAGGCTTTCCCTGTGCTGTTAGATATCGCTTTCATGTTTTTTATATTAATTATAATTATTTTATTTTTAAAAAATGAGCACCGAAAAACGGTTGCCAACCTTGTATCCCCTTTTCTGCTGTTATTGGGGCAAGTGTAGATCTAAATGCTGTAAAAGCTTGTTAAAAAAAAAAAACCGGCGATCTTGGGCAAACAGATTGGGGATTCAGCAAAGCGATTGCATCATTGCAGCTTTTTTTTGCCACAAAGATTTTCTAGTCAAGAAAGGGAATTTTTCCGACAGATAAATTTGTAAATAAAAAAACTTTTAAAAAATGGCTTTTCCCCTCCAAAAAGGGGGGGGGGGGCCTGTGGTGAATGCGTTTGCTTTTAGGGGAAGTAATTTCGCATTTGTAAATGCGGATGAGGGCGAAAAAAAGAAAAAAACAAAGCTATGGAGGAACAGCAGTGCACAAGACGCCTAGAAAGGCAGAGACTTGAGCGTAGATTTTTTTATGACACACTAAAAAAAGACAGGGGCATGCGCTACACTTTTAAAAAATTTAAATCAAGCAAAAAAAAATTTATCTTGTAAAGGAAACCAATGAGCTTGCCCCCCCAAAAATTATGATTTTTTATCAACCATCAGAAAAACAAAAGATGAAGAAATCGGGTTTATGTCGTTGGTAGACCGTGTGTATTTTGTTGCACATAATATTGGCTGAAAAAAAATGAACAAAATTTTATTCGCCCAAAGGTTTTGGGAAGGGCATCACAGCAATAAAAAAGCTAAGCCAAGCAGTGGAGTCTTTAACAAACAGCAAAAGAATGGTTATCTAAAAAAGCGATTTGGAAATTTTATTTACGGGGGCCCCTGACGAATACGAGACCACACTTTGTCAATCAATCCAACGACACCCATAAGGATTTCTTTTTTTACCCTCTAAACGATTAGCGAAAAAGATTTAAGTAGCATTTAAACAGTCATTGACAAGCTTCAGATCAAAGATGGGAACCTTTAAACACAAAAGAGGTTCTGCTTTTGTTTTGCCAACAACTGATATATCAACGAGGCCCCTAACTTATCCTCGCATGTTCAAGTCGAAGGGAAAAGAATTTAAAAGGCCCAAGTGAAAAATTATTTTTAAAAACATAGAGTTACCCTTAAAAAGAGGCTTTCCCAGGAGTTCAAGATCCGGCTTTAGTTAAAAACTTTTAACAAACAGTTAGCTGAAAGACTTTTTCCTACCAGATCACGAGGCTGATTGACATTCCCCCGCAACACAGAATGGGTTAGAAGACTCCCCTCAGTTTTGCGGAAATGAAAATGAAAAAATTTTAAAGGGTTAAAAAAACCATACAAGAAATAAAAAAGAAAAAAATAAATTTGTTAAAGGAGAGCCCCTTCACCCCGGCAAACTATTACCGTTTGGTTTAAAAGAAAGGGTCCTTTTTACCGGGGGAACAAAAGGGGGGACACTCGCATCGGGCAAACGACCGTTTGGAGTTTGACCCGTCGAATAAAAGAATTTGTAAAAAAACCCGGGGCCCTGTATTATTTACAAAACTGGCACAACAAAAACCACCCCCAAAGACTTTTGTGAAGAAAAACTGCGATAACCCCCGCAGGCCAAACCGTTCCCTTTAATTAATTTACGGTTTTTCCAGTGCCCAATTGCATATGAAAACTCGGATTAACAAAACCCTTTTTTGGTTTTTTTATCTAATGATTTTTTTGTTACAACTTTTGTGTTGATCCATGAGATTAGATCGGTTTTACTTTGGGCTGATGAAAAGTCTTTTTTCCAAACAATGCTTCTTTGTATTTGTCAGTAATTTTTGAGCACAACCTGCGGAATTTCCTTTGCTTTCTTAATGATTTTCCCTGGCCAAAATACTGAAATTTTTTTTAAAAAACCTTAACCCCCACAACTCCCTTGATACCTTTCCAGATAATTCATCCTTCATTTTTTTCCCTAAAACCTTCTTTTAAAACGGATGAATGAAAGGCAATCTTTAGGGTAATCAATGTGTCGTCCCACCCCCCCCATCCCTTAGCTACTTGGGTTTTTCCTTTCTTTTAGATTCTTCAAGGGATATTTTAACAAAATTCTGTATCTGTTAAAGTACTCTGGACTCAGGTACAGGGCTTTAAAGTAGTCATAAAGAAACTCTAAAATAAAAAGTTTGATAATTCTAAAAAAAAAAAAACCCCAATAAATACAGGTTTGTCCTTTTTGATTTCTTTTTTTTCATCATTATCCCAAAAAGTGTCATAAAATCTTCTAAAGCCCTGTAATTGGGTTTTAAGTCAGTTAATTGCTTCGTTCTCTTGGTA
Organism: Conus ventricosus; assembly: GCA_018398815.1. Lineage (NCBI taxonomy): Eukaryota > Metazoa > Mollusca > Gastropoda > Neogastropoda > Conidae > Conus > Conus ventricosus. The sequence continues at coordinate 44,279,151 of CM031625.1, forward strand.
CCAATCTGACATCTTTGCGCTTGTGGGGATTCCCCATATCTTTCCAAAACAGCTGTTGTTCATTCTTAAAAAAAGTCTTTTTCTGAAGTTCTGTGGTTTATTTTTGAGGTCATGTTTTTCATGATGTATGGTTTCATAAAATGTTTTTGACAAAGCAATTTGCGTGAACACGCAATTTCAAACCATGTTTAAATAAAATTGTAGAAGTCTTAATGACAGACAAATTTTTTTTTTTTCCCCCCGAAGTTGGGGCAAGTTTGGGGGCTCTCTTGGATCATCTTTAACTTTCGCTGCAAGGAAATCTTTTGGAGGTAGGGGGATTCATGAGGTTTTCTAAGCAACTTTAGAATGAAGCCACCTGCGATCACGTTAAAAACGTTAAAACCACTTTAATCCCTTTTGAATTTTTTGGGACACCGCCGTGTACATTTTAAATTGCGTAACGGAAGTGATTGGCCATTGCCCATCCATACAGATTGTTTGTTAAATACATGAAAAGTTAACCTTTTACTCGGTCATAGTCGTCCAAGTATTTGTTGTTTGCTTTACAGTAAGGGGTGCAAAACGCCATACTAATTCCTCCACGAAATCCGTTTCAATCATTGAACTTGGTAAATCTGACAACAAATCAATCTGTACTCCAGTAAATTTTAAGAAGCACCCCAACTCATCCCGGGCGCAGAAATATAATGTGCAGGATCCACGAAATGTTTCATGCGGGTTTTCCCTATAATTTTCAAAGACGCCCCGCCAAACAAACAAACATCGGCCATCAAGTATGAGTCATGATAGTCTCCCATCTTTTTTACAATTAATTTTCCCACCATCTTGAATTTTTGGAATCAGAATGGGCTGAGGGCCCTTTTTCCTCTGAGACAGAAAGAACCGCGCCTTTGGGAAGGAAGTGTGTCTTCATAAAACCTTTCCCAATTTTTTTCATGTATCATAAGGGAAAACCCCGGGCCCTTTCTAACGAGAGTTGGGCAAAGTATTTTTCCCTTATTGGGGGAATTTTTTAAGGCATAGCCAGTGCTCTAATGACCCCCTCTGGTTCAAGAGTCATAAAAAGACATGTTTTTAGATTAAAGCACATGTATTTTTTCGATGACGTGCAATGCAGCAAACCCAAAGGCGTTTTGGTTACTGCTTGCAATAAGAAAGTCGAAACCCCCCCAAAGTTATAAAAAGAAGAGGGGCAGCTTCCATGTTTAGGATCAAACTTTTTGAAGATTGCTTTTCTATGCCCGCTCCTTGAATTTTTTCCGCTAATGTGTCAGGGGTCTCTTACTTTGGATTGCTGCGTCTGATAGAGGCCTAAACCCAAAACCCAAAACGTGAGGGGGCGAACCCTACTGTTGCGGTCTTCAGACGCCATCATGATTTCAGATAAATTCAGATTTTTTAGAACAATCGTTTACGAATTTTGCTGATGCGCTGAAAAAATCTTCTACCGCTTTTGGGCCTCTTATAATTCGGGCTTGAATGAGCGCCATCCGCCCCTAAAATCAAAAAGAAAATGAACAAATCTGATGATTACCTTTTAAACTTTTTTTTTTTTTCGAATTTTTTTTGTGGTGCGGGGCCCTTCAAAAGGAACAATAAGCCCCCTCGAAGTTGCGTAAATACTATGGAAATTTTGCATCCGTTTCCATTCTTAAAATAACTTTAGATGGGAGGGGGCGAAATTTTAGTTCTGTATTACGTCTACAGAACTTTTACAATTTTTTCTTTTTTCGCTCGCTGCTTTGAACGAGGGATTCTTGTTAAACATTTTCTACAAATTCTTTTTCCCATGATCTTTTAAAGTTGCGCTTAGTTACTCATTGTTCGTAAATTTTTAAGCGGTACCCCCGCGGGTGAAAGCATCAGCAAAAGTCAACAGGGTTTTTTGGCTGGCTCGCCAATCGTTGGACTTTTTCTTGGACACTCTGATGGGTTTTGAGATTTGTTTCCTCACCCCATGGAGACATTAACAGTTTTTTGGTTTTTTTTTGTTTTTCAAACGATCAATTTGGCCCTACACTAACGGGAAAGGGGGACCTCCACAAAAAGTTAAGACATTGATGTAAGGGTGATATTTAACACTCCTCTGCGTTTTGGGGAAAATCAGCCTTGCGAGAAACCCACATGAAAATTTTTTGTCTAAATCTTTTTTTTTAGAATGCTTTTTTCGTACCAGCGGGGGGCAGCGGAATGTAAGCCTTGCCTAAAATCGTCATATTTAGACTGTTTTAATTGACCTAAGATTCGCCCTCTGAATCTGATCTCTAAGATTTCGCCCTCTGACCACCAGAGCCTTTTTAGCTTTTTCAGGGGAAAGGTCAAACTGTGTAAGCTTCGCTCCCCAAACCCGGGGGGTTAAGTCATTATGAAAAAGAATAGTCTGTTGTTTATTGAGCCCATTTCTAGATTTCTTTTTTATTGTTAATAGTCGATTAAAACAGCAAATTTTTTAACTGGCGGGTTATTGTTATTTATTGGGAACGAGAAATTGCATGTACAACACTTCCCGTACGTTTGCTGGATCAATGACTTCGTAAATATCATTCATTGCTTTTGTAAACGCTCCTCTCAAGCATTCCTTCAAAAAATTCGTTTTGCCCTTTTTTATCTTTGCCATTTTTGTTTTTTCTTTTCTAACTCAAAATTTTTATTTAAATTTTAAAAAAAAAATAATTAACGAACAATACAACGGTCTTTTTGTGTTGGACCATAAACAAAAAGTATAAACACCCTTTGCGTTGTTACTGTGAGCTGTTTAGAACAGAGTTTAATGTCTCGTTTATTTTTTTTTAAGCTTTCCCTTTTTTATCTGCTCGGGTTTGGCTGTTGGAAAAATTTGGGCCCCTCGCCTTTTTTTGAAGATCAAACTTTTTCTTTTATAGTAATAAAAATCGGCCTGAAAACGATTAAATTCTTCTCCGTGTTTTTGAGTCGCTAGGCTTTATTTATTGTCATTTTGAACGAACTAAGTTTAGCTGTTATTATTAAAAACCAAACTGTGTGCTTTTTGGATTTTTAGTTTTTAAAATTTTTTTGCCAGCACACTTAAGCAAAATGAACACAGACCGGAGCTAAAGACAACCCGCCTGGGGTAAACCGGGGGTGCCCAACCTTTTCTAAGAGGCCACACTTGTTCCTTAAAGTCATTTTTCCAGTATTAACATATGAAACAGCTTTTAAAGGGCAGCAAAAACCTTCTTTTGGTTTTGCTGTATTTTGAAAGGGTTTTGCCTAGTACTTGCTGTTTTGGGGTAATGTTGGTTAACTGAAGGTTTTTAGTTGGGGTTTCTCACCCTTCTTTGGCGGGCTGTAGGCACATTTGGAAAAACCTGAACAGACAGCTTTTTAAAAATAAAAAAATAATTTAGTATTCATCTTTTAATTTTTTATCTCAAATATTCAGCTGCGCATCAATTTTAAAAACAAATCACTTTAAAGCGGTTTTTTCGGCTTCTTTTTCTTTATAAATTTTTGAATTTTATTACGGTCTCTCACAGCTCTCCCCCCTCCATACAACTATTACCCTCCGTTGACCTAGGTCAACCCATAAAGTATTTTGTTGTTAAAAAATCATCAACCCAAACTTGTGAAGATGAAAATTTTAGACACTAGGGGTTTAGCCTTCTACCCCCCTCCCCCCCCCCAAAAAAAATTTTTAAATTTTTTCGTCAAAAGATGATAAGGTTAACCCCGGAGATTGGTTGGGACTCCCGCAATTGTACATTGTTTTCGTTTTTTTAGGATTAAAAAAAATTTTTCACTTGCTCTTTTGAACGGTTTTCATCTTCACACGCAAAAAAATACCTTTTAAGCGCCCTTGCAGCAGCTAAAACTAAATTTTCCTATAGGTTCCCCTCTTCGGGGAAATTTTGTATATGAATCACTCTTTCGTAATATATTGCAATTGGACGAATTTGGTGAAATCAGCCTTGCCAAATCGGGGTTGCTAACAACGTCAAACTCAAACGAATGCAAAAAATGCTGTATTGCTTGGGTTTGATGATCTGATAAAACGTTGTATTCTTTAAAAAGTTAGTTCATATGAAAACTGTTTTTTTAATGCCCCTTGAAAGTTGGTGCAGCGTTTAACAACTCAAAATCAAGGAATGGAAAAGCGATTCCATACGCAAACTTTAGGGCTCAACTTTTTGCCGTCTTTAGTATCTTCAGCGCATTCATTTTTTAGCGTTCCTTCATTTTCGATTCCTTGAAACGCAAAATCAGCCCTTTCATTCCCGGTTACCCCTAGATCAGAAAGGTTAAAAAATATGTCTCATTGGTAAAAAAAAAATTCGCCCCCCAAGTTTTATAGAAATTTTCTTTTAAAGATGCCCGCCCCAGATTTTGACAACTGTCCTGTTTGGGGCTGTGTTGAAGCGAGTTTTATTTTGAAAGTAAGACGTGCAGAGGGCCCGGGACAAACACTTCATCCCTCCTAGGTCGGAAATTTGACAAAAGAATTTGATCTGCATCAATATAGATGGTTATTTTGGAACAGTAAAAAATTTTCCCCTTATTTTCCCCTTTACGCCATTGGGGTTTTTTCAGTTTTCTATGGGGTTAAGAATCGAGCCATAGTTTGCTCCGCCCTTTTTTTAAACAAAATAAAAAGTTAATTATTTAAAAAAATGGCGGAATTTAAGGCGAAAAAGTTAAAGATGTTTTTGTCCTGGAACACGAGTGAATGACCCTTTGACACAGCATCGTCAAAAAGCCTCAATGCGGCGGGAATTAAAGAAAGACGTCGAAGCATTTTACAAAAGTTTAGGCCCAAAAACTCCCCCAATTTATAGACCCAAATGATTTTTAATTAGAAATGGGCATTTGTCTTGAAAAACGACCAAGGCAACTTGTTCGGCTTACAACTAAACCAGACCCCCAAAGTTTTTAGCCAAGAGTAAATTAAAAAAAGACTCATGTGAAAAAACAAAAACGCCTTGGTCTTGTTAGGCCAAAATTTAAGGGGGGAGGGAGTTTCTAAAATTCAAAAAACCTGCAGGAACCCCCCAACAGCAACCAAAAACAAAACATGGAACTTGAAGAATTTTAAAACAATCGCAGATGAAATAAAAATGAATAGAAGCAGAAACCAGTTTTTTTAGAAGAAACGCATTAAAGACTATACACACTCACCCCTACCCATGCGAGAAATACGGCCCTTTATCATGTTTGAGAACCAAAGGGAATTAACAAACAATTTTGCAAAACAGGTGAACTAGAGAGCAAAAAAAAAGGGGGAAAAAAAAAAACTCTTGAGGGGGGCGACCCCCCTCGAGGGCCTGATATAAAGAAAGAATAACCCAAAGATAAAAAACTGAACAAGAAAGAAGCAAGACTAAAGCGCGAACCCACTAAACCCAGACCCAAATTTCGAACTCAAGTGAAAGAAAAGAGAAAACGAAAAATTTTTATTGAAAACACACACTAGAGAAAGAATACGAACACGTTTTTGGGCAAGGTCACATTAGCAAGCGTTTAAAAATGCCTTAGGATTTGCAAAAGTACTTGGTGTTGGATTACAGGGGGCGGTGGCCAAATTTAGTCCTCCGCCGCCATCGCCCCCCCCCTGATAATCATGGGTAAAAAAACCTTGTCATCTTTTGAATTTATTAAAAAAAAAATTAGTGTAAAAACTAGAAAGCTTTACCCCCGGGAAATGGGGGGTATTGTCAGCTGGGTTTTTTCTACTGCAACAAAGTGTTGGCTTTTATGGCCGAGCACTTTTGGGCATTAGTTCTTGTAAAAGTTGGGTTACTATTTGTAAGAAAAACCCAAATAAATCCTATGCCAGTTAATCCCCGAAAAAGCGCTGTCTTTCATATTTAGGTCATCGCGAAAGAGTCCGCGAGCTTTGCTGAGTCTTCAAGTTTTTGGGGGTTGGGCTTTGGATTTGATGACTTTAAACTGGGTGTTCTTTTTTTGTTTTAAAATTACTGGTCAAATTTATGTCGTTTTTTCCCAACCTCGTTCATTGCCTGCTAAAGAATTTCATTATTTTGTTTATTATTGTACCTATCTGGATTGGGGCAGAAGGGCAGTTAAACCAGGCAACAGCAAAGTTACTTTTGTCTTGCGTATTGTAAAACTTTTTTGGGGCCCTTTGAAAACTTTAAGGGAAATCAACGTAAATTAATGGCGTCCCCTAAATTTGCAAGTATTGTTTTTGTGGTCAAAGCCAGTAGAAGGATCAGTTAGCTCGATCATGCCTGTGCTGCGAGCCAGCAAACCCAAAAGTAAGTGATAGAGTCGTTTATTGTTTTTTCCCCCCCTAGTTAGGCCCTTAAAGTGTCTAAGAAAAAGTTCCAGCGTTTTATGCTCTTGCTTATGGCCCGGGGGGAACAATTTTGAAAGGAGAACCCCGTCATAGTTTATTTTATTGGCGTGCCCCCCAAAATAAAAACGCCCAGGCCATATTAAGACCAAAATTTTTTCAAAGTCTGTCTTGATGTTAATATTTAATTTTGTTACCCATCCTTTCAAAAGCCTTCATGCTAAATTTTGTTGCGAATGGATTTAAAAGGGTTTTTCATTTGGGAATGGCCTTTAGTTCAGTCAAAACGTCTCAAGGTGAAAAAAATGAAATCGTACACTGACCCACCCAAAAGGGTCATGGGATTTAAAAAGCACTACGACACTCCACACCCAGTTTATGCCAAGAACAGCAAAGTTTAAATGGGGCTGATAAAAAATGCATCGGATGACAAAAACCACGCTTTCTGGAGTGCTCGTTTTCAAAAAGGGGGGTTAAGATAGCTCTTCAATGGATATCACCTTTTTTTGAAAAAAGGGAGTTTGGGGCCAGCAAAGTAAGAGTATCAGTTGCATATTTTTAAAATTTTAGTGCGGGCCAACAGAAAATTTTTTTCTCAGTTATTTGAATGCACCTTTTTTAAATTTTTTTTAAAAAAAGTTTTGTAAAAATAACAACCAAGACCCTCCCCTTGTTTTAGAACTCTATGATAAAAATGCGAGCCAAAAGGTTGACTTCATGAAAAAAATTTTTCAAAACGTATGGTTTAAAAAAGCGAAGCCCAAAGAATAAACGGTTCTAAAATTTACAAAACAGGGGCCAAGTTAGCCAGTTTAAAAAAATACTGATGGTTATTAAAGGGGTTTTGCTCACTAAAGAAGCAAGAGTAACGACATTCCTCAAATTTCAATGCGAATCTGAAAACAATGTTAAAATTTAAGCCTGAAGAAAAGGGGGTTACTTTTTGATAAAGAGTAGCTAAAATGTTGGCTTTACGGCTAAAAAATTATAGATTAGAGTTACACCGACCCAAAAATACTTAGAGGGAGAAAGTCCGCTCGATCTTGTTAATTCATTACTCTATTTCATTTGGGTGGCTGACCGATGAAAAATTATATGATGGGAAAGGCCCTCAACTGTTTTAAAAAGCTCTTCCCCAGGGAAAACTGCATATTGCGATTTTGAAATTATACAAATCCCCAAATTTTCGTTTAAAAGATTAGTTGTGGGAGGGTGGACATTTAAATAAAAAAAAAGACAAAGCGGGGAAAGTTGGAAATGGATAACCCGCAATGTTTTGGGGAAAAAAAAAATACTTACTAAAAAAAAATGTCGCGTGGGGCCCGAAAAATCAGGGGTTACATTACGCCTGTAAGGTGTAAACCTTTGAAATTTAAAAAATCTTGCAGATGTTGCGGACTTTGAACAGAACGGTGGTAGGGGTTTGTTGGTTTTGATACACTAAAAACGGTTTATATAAACCCAAAGAGGTTGGCGACAGCAAAAATTTCCTAAACTGAACAACTGCGCAATCGAGGCAAATAAAGTTGGCCGTATGAATAAAAATAGTTCGAAAACCGACCTCAAATGGCACTTAGAACCAATTTTAAAGGGAAAAAAAAATTTTAAATTCAAACCCATTTTCATATTTTAGCCGTTTAAAAAAGTTCAGAAAAGCATTCAACTCTGCCCTTTTCTTTTCTTTTGCCGGACGACAATAGTCGGGAAAGAAATTGAAAAAAACGGCCAGGGGAAAAAGCGTACTTTTCCCCACGAAAAAAACTTTTTTAAAAAAAGCTTCACAAAAATTAAGTTTTTTCCAAGCAAAAATTAGGAGACACGTTCACAATAATTTAAATTTCTGTCTTTAAAGATGGGAAGGGGTGGGGGTTTTGGGGGTTAGTGATGCCTTATAAAAGGAATTTAAATTACTGGCAAACTTAGGTTAAAAAGCTTAACGGTTGTCGTCGTTTTCACAATGGCGGGATATTAAGATCATAACAACAAGCAACAAAATCAATGTTGCTTAAAAGAAACAATCTTTCAAACGAATTGGTTAATTTAAATTTACTTTTTTATTTTATAAATTTTTTAAATTTATAAAAAAATTGGTTAATTAAAATTTTTAAAAAAATGGGGGGGATTAAATTTATAAAAAATTTTTTTTATTTGTTTAATTTTAAAAAAAAATTTTTATTTTTTAAATTTTAACTTATAAATTTTTTAAAATATTTGGTTTTTTTCCAAAAATTTAAAAAAAAAGAAAAAAAAAAATTTTTAAAACAATTTACATTAAAATTTTTTTTCCCCAAAAAATTTATATGTTAAAAAAATTTTTAAAAATTTTAAAAACCAAACCTATTTTTTTTATTTTTGTTTCCAAAAAAATTTTTTAAAAAAAAATACTTTTTTTAAAATTCTTTTTTTTAAACAAATTTTTAAAATTGTATTTTATAAAAATTAACCATTTTTTTAAAAATTTAAAACATTTAAAACTTGTTCTATTTTCACATAAAACAAACTCATTTAAATTTTGCCAAAATTTTATTAAAATGACCGGAAAAAAAAGGGTTTAAAAAAAAAAAACCCGGTTAGTAAATTGTTTTTAAAAAACAGATAACCCTACACAGTATGTTTTTTTTTTTGGGGAAAAATTTTTTTTTGTTAGAAAACTTTTCGAAAAAAAAACCAAAATTTTTGGGTTTCGCCCAAATTTAGGCAAAAAACAGAAGAAGGTTTTTTTCCTTTAGCTTAATTTGGTCACAAAGGGGGGTGAGGAGAACCAAAAAGTGTTTAGGCCGCTTTTTTATGGTGTTCCGAAAAATTGTCCCCCCCTTTTCCCCCCGGCTTTTTTATGGAAGAACTTAAAAAATTGGGTTTTCATTAATTTTTAAAAATTAGGGTTAAAGTGTTTTTCTTTCACAAAGAACAGACCATTGATGCAAGGTCCGGGAAAATGTAAAATGAAAATCCACAAAAAAACTATTGCCAAAAATTTTTTTTGATAGGACTTGTGAAAACAAGACCAACCCAAAAACAGCAAAGGGGAAAACCCCCCCAAGGCCGCGGCCGGAAAACCCAAACACCGCCCAAACTGGACAAACCAAAAAACCCCACAAAACCACAAAAACACAAAACCAACAAGTGTGTGTTGTTGTTTGGGTGTTGTTTGTGTTTTTTTCTTCGGGGTTTTTTTTGGTGGCTTTTTGGGCGGCGGCTCTTTTTTGTTGGTTTTTTTGGTTGTGTGTGTTGTTTGCGTGTCAAAGAAGAGAAAGGGAAAGGGAAAAGGGGAAAAAAAAAAAAAAAAAAAGTCCTACATTTTGCATGGTTATTGGGGAAAACCGCAAAGGGGCACAGGGGGGCCAAGAAGAGCAAAACCCCCCCCGCACCCCAAAAAAGCCCCCAATGCCCCCCACCCCCCAACAAACAAAAAAAAAACCCCAAACAAAAAGGGGGGGGGGGGGGGGGGGGGGGGGGGGGGTGTGGTGGGGGGGGAATGGGTGGGTTGTGTTTTCCTTTCCCCCTCTGCCCCCCCGCGGTTTGGGGGGCCGGTGTGTGTGTGTGTGTGTGGGGGTGTGGGGTGGTGTGGTTGGTGGTGCGTCCGGGAGGGGGCGGGGGGGGGGCGGGAGTGTGGGGGGGTTTGTTTTAGTTTTTTTAAATTAATTACCCCTTAGGGGGTTTTAGAAGAAAACCCCCCACCCCAAAAAAAAAACCCCTCAATGCCCAAAAAAACCTCAGTAAAATAAAAGTGAAAGACAAAAGGGGGTTTTGGGGGGGGGAAGGAGGGGAAGTTGGATGGCCCGAAGGATTAAATTTTTTTGAGTTAAGTTGCCATAAAATCCCCATAAGATGAAAAAAATGGCATAAGTTTAACCCATTGGGTTTTGTTCGGGGTTTTAGGTTTGTTGGTTCGAAAAAAATTTTTTTTATTTTGTGGTATGGGTGGTATTTTTGTAGGGTACATTTAAAATTATCAACTGTGTTTGCCGCCCAAAACACAAACAAAAAAAATTTTTTGAAAAACACACCCCAAATTATACAAAAGGGGTCGATAACTTCCGGATGTGGGAAGTTGTTTGTTAAGTTTGCATTTCAAAATCTCGAAAATATTTTTGGACCTTTTAAGTAATTTGGAATGGTTCCAAAAAAAATTCCCATATTAAATATTGTTTTTGAACCGTAGGGAAAAATTTATTGAAGCTCTGAAAATTTTGCACCTTTTTTCGCTCTGTCACCTTTTTCAATAAAAAACGTCATTATACCAGCGAAATAATTGGTGTTTTAAGAGGGATAATTAAACAGCAATTTTTTTTTTTGACATTCTGGTTTTAAATTTATCCCAAGCAAACTTAACAAAACCAAAAAAAAATTTGAAAAAATTAAACTGGGAAAAATTTTAAAAAATTTTAAACCCTTTATTTAGCGTTTCGCATAAAAACCCATTTTATTTTTTCCCCAAAAAATTTCCTCTTTTAAATTCAGGTTAAATAACAGACCCGATTTTTTGGGTTAATGCCCACGTTTTACTTTTAATGATTTGGAAATTTCTTAAATAAATTTAGCATTCGCCCTAAAAAAATTTTTTTTTTTTTAAAAAACCTTTTCAAATTTCAAAAGGGGCCCTTTGAATTCCCATGGTTAAAGATGGACCCTTCAAAATTTCAACTTTCCTAATAATTTCCCTGGCTGTAAATCAGTGTATAGGGTTTTAAGTTCTGGAGAAGAAAAGGGTTTTTCAGGTTAAGGAAGTCCGTAAATCTGTCTATTTTTAATTCTTTTTAAAAACTTTTACGGAAAGGCTTTTTACACAAATTTCTGGAAAAACACTTCCCTGGGAATCATCAAGGGGAAATTTGAGCTTCATTAATGTTCGAACAAGATCAGGGTGGGAAGACCCCCTTTCAAAGTTTGAGCGCTTTTCTTCTATACTTTGAAAGCTTTTTTTAACAGATATTTTTGTGCCTAAAAAACACTTCTTGCGCATATGTTACTTTTGATTTATTAGAATTTCATAGATAAATTTTGGGGGACGTGTCCTTGTCCCCTCTTTGTACTCACAATTTTGAGAAAATTTTTAAAATTTTCCTTGCTTTTGTCAGCAATAAACTATGGGGTTATTCCCAAAATATTTTCAATGTGGGGTCAACGCCCAAAAACTTATTTGTGAAGAAATAAAAAACACTCCATTCATTCTGAAGATAGGCATTTTGTCGGGATTCGAGCCCTTTTGAATAAAAATGTTTGTTTTTTTCTGCAGAAAAAATTAGTCCATTCTGTGTCAAGTACCTACTATAATGCGAGCTCTTTTTTATCATTTTTTTTTGTTGGTTTATGCACCGTAGGGGGTTTTCTTTTTTTAAAGGGTTTTTTTTCCATCCAAATGTAATATCGCAGCATTGAATTTAAAAGACTTTTAGTATTTTGGCGGGTAAATCATACTCATAAGAAAAAAGGAAAGGAGAAAAACTGTCCTTGAGGGTACCCTTTTAAGAGTTCTTTTAATTTAATACGTGTTCCCCATTCTAGTTTGAAATTTTTCGTTTTTTAGAAAACAATTTACATAATCATAAATAGACCGACAGACCCATGTTTTTTTTTAAATTTTAATAAGAGCCCAAATGCCAACTTTATTATAACCTTATTTAGTCAAAAAATGTCGCTAATTAACATTTTTGTTAGCAAAATTTCTTTTTTTGTTTGTTGTAAGTTTCACTAATAGTTTTTGTTGTCGATCTCTCTTTCTGAAACCGCCAAATTTTTTAGGTATAAAATTTCAAAAGCCGGGTGATGGTTAATATGCCAAAAAAATTAAAGAAACATCGTGGTTCCCCTTTACAAAAAATGGGAAAAGCGCACAAAATAAACAATTATAGCCATAGATTAACATACCATGTTGAAACTTTTGGAAAAAATGTTTTAAACAGACTTACAACTTTTTTTGAGAAGAATGAATAATACCCCTTTAAAAGTGTGTGTGTGTGTTGTGGTTTGGGGGGTGTGTGTGTGTTGGGTGTGTGTGTGTGTGGGGTGGTGTGTGTTTGTGGGTGAGGCGTGATGAGTGTGTGTTGTGTGGTGTGGTGTGTGTGGTGTGGTGTTTTGTGTTTGTGTGTGTGTGTGTGTGTGTGTGGGTGTGTTGTGTGTGGTGTGTTTGTGGTTGGGGGTTTGTTGAATTTGGGTTAAGTAAGGCAACTTAGCCCTTTGGGGTTTTTCTCGGGAAATTTTAAAAGCTACCATTACCAAATTCGCAGAACGCTGAATTTTTTAGACACTTTTCCAGATATCTTGTAGCAGAGGCACATTACAAGAAGAGAAAGAAGAAAAAAAAAAAATAAAAAACCTCGTTAAATGTAAATTTTTAATTTATAGAGTTCTTATCCAAAAAGGAACTTCCGTCCCAGCCGCCTGACAAAAGGTCCCTTACACATTTAGAACTCCCGATTCCCATGCCCTGTGAAAGATTTCATAGGGACAATTCAACGCCCTGCTCGTTTCTTCCCCCCCCCCCCCCCCCCCCCCCCCCCCAACCCCCCCACCCCCCCCCCCCCCCCCCCCCCCCCCCCCCCCCCCCCCCCCCCCCCCCCCCCCCCCCCCTCCCCTTTTCCTCACAAACCCCTCCTTTTAAAAAATTCAATTAAAATCATTTTCAAAGTGACTGAAGACTGCTTACCATCGCTTCCCCCCCCCCCCCCCCCCCCCTCCCCCCTCTGTATTTATACTTTCTTTTCAAATGTTGGAATTAGGTTTCTGCCCAGTAGTAAGGGCCCTTACCAAAAAATTGATATGTTCTCTGACGGCTCTGGATTCACAATTTTAGTTTAAGTTTTAACTGAATGATTGAAATTTTTTTTTTAATTTTTTTTTTTTCCCCTTTTGAAGGTGGCCGTGGCGTAATAGATTCGGGGGCTCTCTCTAGATACCGCTGCCGTTTTTACTATTGGGAGGAGACAATGGATTAAAAGAAAATAAAGAGGGGGGGGGGGGATGAGAGGGAGGAGGAGAGAACAGCAGTGAAGAAGAGGAGGGCAGGACAGGTTTAACGGGTGGGTGAGGGATGGGAGTGGGTAGGTAAGGTGGTGGAGTGATTGATGGGCTAAGGGCATAGGTAACATGGCCGAGCCACATTCTTTTCCTTTTAAAAAAAGTGGCCCACCAACAACATAATCCAGTCACCATGAAAGTGGTAATGTGCATGGAAGACCACAGAATATGAGACATGTTCTTGAAGCTGATGGATGAGGATGAGCATGATGAAGATGGTGCTGAAGCTGATGGATGAGGATGAGCATGATGAAGATGGTGCTATGTTGCTGATGGATGAGGATGAGCATGATGAAGATGATGCTATGTTGCTGATGGATGAGAATGAGCATGATGAAGATGGTGCTATGTTGCTGATGGATGAGGATGAGCATGATGAAGATGGTGCTATGTTGCTGATGGATGAGGATGAGCATGATGAAGATGGTGCTATGTTGCTTCATTCTGGTCACAGACTCCACGTGAGGCTGCACGCTATGCTCCATTCTGGGGGCCGGAATAGCTCAGTTGGTAGAGCGCCGGACTCGTAATCCAAGGGTTGCGGGTTCGATTCTCCGCAGGGCCGATTCGGTACAGGGGGGACTTTTCCCTCGGAGTTAACATTAGTTCTGACTCCATGTCCCATACAGTCCTTCGAATGAGACCATAAACCAAGGTTCCGTGTGTGAACGCACGCATAACATCTTGCACACACGTAAAATCCCATCACCAACTTTCGGAAGAGGCCAGTTTGACCGTTGGTATGGATGACACGTTACACATAGCTTGCACCTTCCCCGAAGATGGGAGTATGGCTGCCTTAATAGTGGGATAAAAAAAATAGTCATGCACACAAAACTCCACTCCCTTTGTTGGGTAGATGGGATTAATACCTGCCTGTCCATAATTATAGGGAGCGTCGGCAGGAGTATCAGCCTGCGTACGCAGAAGAAGAAGAAGAATGCTCCCTTTCTTGCTATATTCCAAGGGGAGTGTTCGGCATTGGTCGTGTACTGCTGCAGTAGTCAAGGTGAATCTCGCTAGAGGTGTGAATGTGTCGATGGGCTGTCTGAAAAAGATCTTTATTTACATCTCTTTTCTTTTCCCGCCATCCTCTCAGAAGGTTACATCTCTCGGGCGTTTTCTTCACCATCTTGATGTTGGCCACAGTACAGGAATAGAAGAAGCAGACAGTTTTATGAGGACGAGGTGGTGGTGGGGGGGGGGGGGGAGGCGGGGAAGAAGAGAAGGGTTTGGAGGAGGGAGAGGGGGCGGGAACAAGGAGGGGGAAGGAGAAGGTGTCATTATGATCTAAAACGGTCAACTGTGAACACACGTCATTATTCTGTGATATACATATCGACGCCGTTTAAGTATTTACAACGCTATCAGAGACACTGTGAAGATGAAGGACGGATCTGAGAGAACAGTCAGCTTTGGTCACAAAGGGAGGTGATCAGGCCAGGTGACGCAAGCAAGATGTGTCAGCCTCTGTCTGTTCCCACTTGTACGTTATAACCTGTGCCCCTCATCTTTTTATAGTGTATACCTATCATGTGTGATTCGAATAAGCACCTGCCTCTCTTGTTAGGTGTATTTTAGACAAAATTCGTGTGTTAGGCGTGTTTTCATACAGTGGCGTACAAAATACAACACCGGTGGAAGGATGCACGAGTCTCCTAAAGAATACAGACGGCAGAAACTTCCATTAAAATGACGATCTTTTCCACACAAGTTGTAGTTTTCGGAGTAATCTGTTGATGATAAATTATTCTGAAAAACAAGACCTAAAATACTAGCTGAAAACAGACGTAGAACGACTTTTTAAAACCCTTGAAATATGTTTTTGCTCTCTTTTCTTCGTTTTAATTCAAGCGATCGAAAATAGCTTTGAAGATGATACGTGGTGAAAGCTACATTTCGAGAACAGAAAAAGAAAATATCCCAGACACAAAACTGACAAAAAACTAGGCCAGTGTCCTTCTGAGAAACACCGTCTCTGTATTTGGGTTGTTATGGGTCAGGAATATGTTCTACGTCGGTGTTTGTTTGTCTTACATGCGAGTCTTCTGACCCAAGGTCAGAGTCTGTCTCACAGACAAAAATTCTTCTCCCACCATTACAGGTATACTGACTATATGCGGCTTACCATCCCATCCCACAGTCTAGAACCTCGACCTCCCACTCGCGATGTATGTGTGTGTGTGTGTGTGTGTGTGTGTGTGTGTGTGTGTGTGTGTGTGTGTGTGTGTGTGTGTGTGTGTGTGTGTGTGTGTGTGCGCGTGAGAGAGAGAGGCAGGCAGACAGACTAGACAGACAGACAGACAGACAGACACACAGACACACAGACACACAGACAGACAGACACACAGACACACAGACAGACACACAGACAGACAGAGAGCAGTCCTTGCAATTGACAGCCAGGATGTGTGTGTATTTTGCATCATGACTACTATATGATGTCACAGAGAGAGAGAGAGAGAGAGAGAGAGAGAGGAGAGAGAGAGAGAGAGAGAGAGAGAGAGAGAGAGAGAGAGAGAGAGAGAAACAGACAGACATAAATACACATAGACAGGTAGATAGATAGAGAGAGACAGAGACAGAGAGGGACGAGGGAGTGCAGAAGGGAGTGAGGAGAGAGGTCTTTGTCATAAACAGTAATATTATGTCTTTTGCATCAAAGCCACTATCAGATATCAAAGAGAGAGAGAGAGGGAGAAGAGAAGAGAGAGAGAGAGAGAGAGAGAGAGAGGAGAGAGAGAGAGAGAGAGAGAGAGAGAGAGAGAGAGAGAGAGAGAGAGAGAGAGAGAGGTCTCTGCGAGTGAGACACAGCACGTGTATGTATACGTGTACTTCTTTTTGCTCTTGTTTCATTTATCGTTCTCCATTTTACTAACAGTTATATCTCATAATGTGTGATCGCGTTTTGGCTTTACACAATTCTCTCCCAACTATCTCTGATATCAACTCTTAAATATGTTTTGCTGACTTACGAAAAAAAAAACCATCGCTATTTGTGACAATTTTCTTCCCGTCCCACAGTAAACTCTCTCTCTCTCTTCTCTCTCTCTCTCTCTCTCTCTCTCTCTCTCTCTCTCTCTCTCTCTCTCTCTCTCTCTCTCTCTCTCTCTCTCTCTCTCTCTCTTGTGTTTCCTTGCAACCCATGTATCCAGTTTAATATTTCTCGGAAGAATTTGTGCTAAAAAAGATCCTTTCAATTCAACACCCCAACATGTTGTGAACTAGGTCCCATGCAGACCAGTCTTCTTGTTCAAGCAGTATTTTCTTCATCTCCAGCTGTTACTGACATCATAAATGAGTCGTTAACGAGTCATTCATTTCTGAAAGCAGAGCAGCACCCAGACGTCAACAAGAAGGATGCATACTGCCTACTGCCCAGACCAGACCAAGTGAGCATTGTGATGCTGAGGACAGGGCACTCCAGACTCAAACATGCCATGTTCACAAATTCCACATTGGCGAGTCTTCAGGATGCCCATGCGGCACAGCCCCAGTGACTGTGGAACCCTTCCTGCAGGACTGTCTTCAGGATGCCATGCGGCACAGCCCAGTGACTGTGGAACCTTCCTGCAGGACTGTCTTCAGGATGCCCATGCGGCACAGCCCCAGTGACTGTGGAACCCTTCCTGCAGGACTGTCTTCAGGATGCCCATGCGGCACAGCCCCAGTGACTGTGGAACCCTTCCTGCAGGACTGGTCTTCAGGATCCCAGCGCCACCCAGTGACTGGAACTTTGCAGGACTGTCTTCAGGATGCCCATGCGCACAGCCCAGTGACTGTGGAACCCTTCCTGCAGGACTGTCTTCAGGATGCCCATGCGGCACAGCCCCAGTGACTGTGGAACCCTTCCTGCAGGACTGTCTTCAGGATGCCCATGCGGCACAGCCCAGTGACTGTGGAACCCTTCCTGCAGGACTGTCTTCAGGATGCCCATGCGGCACAGCCCCAGTGACTGTGGAACCCTTCCTGCAGGACTGTCTTCAGGATGCCCATGCGGCACAGCCCCAGTGACTGTGGAACCCTTCCTGCAGGACTGTCTTCAGGATGCCCATGCGGCACAGCCCCAGTGACTGTGGAACCCTTCCTGCAGGACTGTCCCACACATAAAAAAGCTAAGAGCAGAGACCTAGCCTGCCGACTCATCGACGAGGGAGAAGCTCTGTGGATTTCTGGAGGGCCTCTGCCGTACAGCAGCCTTCGTCATTGCCGCTGGGATTACTGAAGAAGAAGATTCATTTCTGGAATCTTATGCAGTGAGCTCAAAACTATTACTGTAAATACCATACTGAAGACATCCATCTCCGATTGACACTTCGAAAAACAATTGCAAACTAACATCAAACCTTTCATTTCTGTTCAAGCTGGTTGATGGACTAACCATTGATGAACTGTTCTCGAATCTGACGACTCTCAGTCTCCTCAGTCTTCGCCAGTCTGCCTGTCGAGCAGTTTATGTCACAGACATCGTTTTACTTCGCCTTCGTAGCGTCTGTCGACCAAGACAAAATTTCCATTCCACTTTCTTCCTGATCCTTGGGCTGTCATCGATGCAAACTGAACACGAAATTCTTCTCTCGTGTTTTGAACTTACACATGGAATCGAGCATACCGCCATACTTGGCGTGCCTTAAGGATCTGTGTTCGGCCCCGTCCTGTTAGTACTTTATACAATTCCTTCAAAACGTCTCATTGATGCACACTCAATCCGCTCTGAAGTGTGCGCTGACAGTACGCAGCTGAGTGACTCTGACTTGCTATCAAACTATCATTGTCTTGTTCTATTTCTTCAGTATTGTGTTTCAGACGTAAAAATCATAAATGTCAAACGACCGTCTAAAACTGAATGATGATGTCACACTCGCCTTACGATTCTCATTTACATCCGCAGTTTCTGCTTTGTCATCTTTCGTCTCTCTTGGAGGAAACACCCATTATCTCTTTCTCTGATCATGTGTGTAACCTTGGCTTTACTTTGATTTTATCCATGAATGAATACATGTCAAAATATACCAGGCCGTATACATTGAACTCAGACGCATCAACTGCATCCGTCAATATCCTACACCAGAGGCAACTACAACATGAGTTACTAAACCAGCCGCCCCGGCGAAGTGGTTAGCGTCATGGATTCCCGGCTGGGAGGTCGTGGGTTCAATTCCTATCAGAGCCATGTGTAATTTTTCTGTCCCGACCGGCTACTATCCAGAATTGAGTTTGCTACAGGCTCGATTGGAAAGACTGGAACCACACAGTCGAGTTTCATCCACTAAATCAGTGCATCTTTGAGAGTGTTGCTCAAATTTCCTTACGAACAGTGCAGGTGTCTGCATCTCTTGGGCCTGGTTGACATACAGTACGCGTAGAGTACCTACCCTATCGTGCAGTCTCAGACCGGAATGGAAATCCGTAGCATCATCTTCATCATCCGCATTCTCATCGATCAGCCAAAAAAGTCTCTAATTCTGTGGCCCTTCATGCCCTGCTTTCGTGGCGACCTTAGTTTCAATGTCATCAGCATATTTGGCCTTGGATTGATTCCGTCGAGGTCACCAGTGTCGGCAAGTTCATTGGGGCTGTCGTTGGACAGACGTGGTGGCGCTCTCCGGAGGGAAGAGCTCCGGAGGGAAGAGCGCACTCACGCCGGCTCCGCGACTAAGCAATTATCTTCGTCAGTAGGGGGTTTAGCAGGTGATGTCCTGCGTATGTTGGATCGGAACAGGCGCCACTGACTATCACTGAAGTAACTCAGCAGCAGTGCAGTGTCTCATCTGATGGGTTGCCTCATGACGACTTGGCATTGACTGCTCCCTGTGGATCGTCGGTGCCGGGAATGCGCGGGCTGTGGCTGTGGATGGTGTGTCGCAATGAGCGGCGTGGGTGCACTGCCACTGAGATGGCACAGAAAACAGGACAGAAAAAAAGACATTAATTACTGCATGTATTCTGCCAGGCTAGATGATTATAGTTCACTTCTTGCTTGGTATCCACAGGACACTCCTCCAGGTTCAAAATTCTGCCGCTAAACTCATCTTATAAGGTGCGCGAGGTTTCAGCACTAGAACACCTTTTTTTTTTAGGTAAGGAATCTTTTGAGGGAGGATTTGAAAGTTAATTGGGCAAACATCATCTTCGGCTCGCCCATTTAGTTAGGGACGTAGGGTTCTTATCATTGTATGTCCTCATCACCTATGCCCCCGCAACAACATTTGGGCAATAAAAGAACTGGAATTTGAAGCTCTCTCATGTGGTCATTTGAACGAGAGATGTATAAGGGGGAGTGACAAGCATTGAGACAGGGAGCAAGTGACACCCTTCCCCCCACTCTATAAGATTTGGCTCCGCTGGCCTTCAGTTGAAGAAAGAATACAATACAATACAAGACCTCCTACACACGCTTGCAAGTTATTGCTGGAATTGTGCCGCCCAGGTACTTTTCTGAACTTCTGAACATCTATGTTTTGTTGAGGTCTCTCCGTTGTTGTTGTTGTTGTTTTTGCTGATGACAAAATCTTCGACATACCAAAGTTCAGTGAAGGACGGGTATGATGGAAACGGTTGTAGTATTTCTGGTGCACAAACCTGGAACTCTGTCCCCTCACAGTTCGTCACTCTCATCTCTGGAAACTAACTTTAAACATTTCTTTTCAAGCAGTCTTTACCTTATGTGCCTTCTTGTGCTAGTTGTGGTGTGCGCCCGCGCGCGCGCGCGCGCGCGCGTGTGTGGTGAGTGTGTGTGTATGTGTGTGTGTGAGTGTGTGTGTATGCGTGCGTGCGTGCGTGCGCGCGAGCATGTTGTGTGTGTGTGTGTGTGTGTGTGTGTGTGTGTGTGTGTGTGTGTGTGTGTGTGTGTGTGTGTGTGTATGAGTGAGTGTGGTGTGTGTGTGTGTGTGTGCGTGCGTGCGTGCGTGCGTGTGTGTGTGTGTGTGTGTGAGAGAGAGAGAGAGAGAGAGAGAGAGAGAGAGAGAGAGAGAGAGAGAGGAGAGAGAGAGAGAGAGAGTCTGTGTGTGAGTTCGTTCATTCGTACTTCTGTTTAACGTCTGTTCACTTGAGTGATATTAGACGTGAATGAAAGGAGAGAGTGACTGACTGACTGACTGATTAAATGAATAAACCTA
This sequence comes from Conus ventricosus, assembly GCA_018398815.1. Lineage (NCBI taxonomy): Eukaryota > Metazoa > Mollusca > Gastropoda > Neogastropoda > Conidae > Conus > Conus ventricosus. The sequence continues at coordinate 44,299,560 of CM031625.1, forward strand.
TGTGTTGTGTAAGCATGAATGTAGCCTTTGTATGTGAATGTGTACGTTTATATATCTGTGTATGTGTCTAAACTGAACAATTAACAGATCAATAATCTTAAATACAAAACAATTAGGGGGGGGGGGGAACCCCCAAAAAACCTGACATATAGCAAGAAAACAAAAATCCTTCACAATCTTAAACAAAATGAGTTAGCTCAAAACTATCTAAATAAAAACCTCAATCGGACTATATATTAAGTAAGTCTATCTGCATGCATGTGTGTGTGTGTGTGTGTGTGTGGTGTGTGTGTGTGTGTGTGTGTGTGTGTGTGTGTGTGTGTGTGTGTGTGTGTGTGTGTGTGTGTGTGTGTGTGTTTTTGCGCCCGTGTGTGTGTGTGTGTGCGTGTGTGTGTGTGTGTGTGTGTGTGTGTGTGTGTGTGTGTGTGTGTGTGTGTGTTGTGTGGTGTGTGTGTTTGTGTCCGTGTGTGTCTGCGTGTGTGTGTGTGTGTTCATGTGTTTATGTGTCTGTATGCGCGTGCGTGCGTACATGTGTGCATGTGTGTGTGGTATGGATTTGATTGTGTAGAGACGAAGGGTAAAAGCGTGTTTGTGCGAGTAAGTGTGAAACAAAAATAAAGAGAGATGTTGTGTAGATGTGTGCTCCTTGTGATCACAAAGCGCTCTGAATTGTTGAAAAGGGACACCAATACTCTCTTATTAGTATCATTACGAACATCTTTCGCCAACACCACTATTTGATGCATTTTAGAGAGAGGCACAGAGAGAGAAAGAGAGAGAGAGAGAGAGATAGAGAGAGAGAGAGAGAGAAGAGAGAGAGAGAGAGAGAGAGAGAGAGATGAAGACAGACAGACATACTCACACACACACACACACACACACACACACACACACACACACACACACACACACACACAGAGAGAGAGAGAGAGAGAGAGAGAGAGAGAGAGAGAGAGAGAGAGAGAGAGAGAGAGAGAGAGAGAGAGAGAGAGAGAGAGAGAGAGAGAAAGCCCCAGAACAAACAAACAAACAAGCAAACGGAACTAACAACAAAAAAATACCAATGAAAATAGCAAGGATAGCTCGACACCGACTTGAACCTAAAACCTTCTGGCTTTTTCTAGTGATCCGTCGTTTGATTCCCCGGGCTGCTTCTTCCCATTGTACACAGATCTACCTACGGCCAGGTCCTGCAGGCTTGACGGAGCTGCCTCTGCAAGCTGATGCTACAAGCAATTAACCGTCTCGCCGCTTTTACAGCGCTGACCCAATTCAGCGTAGCCAGTCCGTTCGTCAGTACTTGGGGGTTGGGAAAAAAAAATCCTTTCCTGAGAAATCGCGAGAGCTGCCAGTGAGAGGGAAAAAAACAACAACAACCCTACTCCAATTTATGGTACAAAGAGGTCTGCTTAATCGCCTAAGCTGTCTGGTACCAAAAAGACAATTGCTTCCGTTACGAGTGTTTCAGCAAAGATTCTTTTTTGTTTTTGTTTGTTTGTTTCCGACGCAAAAGGTAGCGCAATTAGTGAAAACACTTTCTAGCTCTAGGTATAGTGTAGCCAGGACAGTCTAAAGCCCTTGTCACAAGGTGAGACTCTCGCTGGAGTGAGTCCAAGAAAAGGATGTTGCTCTTCGCGCTCGCTCTTTCCCCCACGTCTTGCCAGCTTGGGGTCAGACTGGGCGAATTGAAGGAAGCGTATGAAGAGCGACTGGTCACGTGACTTGGACAGCTGTGGTCACGTGACTTGCACGCGGTGGTCTCTGTGACTTGGACGCGGAAGTCATTCGTCGTTTCGGTAGGTTCGCTGCATTTTGTTTATTTACTGCATGTTGATGCGTTGTGTACAAATTTACTGTGAAATCGTAATAAACACAGAATCTAAATGCGGAGACGATATTCCAATACCCGCATAGCAAAAATAACGAAACAACACAAACAAAAACAAACAAACAACAACAACACAACAACAAAAAAACAACGTGCCCAGAAGAATTGGATCGTTGCGGAGCACACGACATGTGTACAGATGTTCCTTGCTTTTGAATAATTCTATAAACTGGCCCGTTTATTCTTCGTTAAAATGCTACTCCATCACTGAAGAATGAAAAAGTGCCGCTTGTTTGATGGAGGTCCATTCTCATTGGTGACGTCTGGCGTCAGACATACATCAGCCTTGCTCCACTGTGATACAATGGAAGCAATTTTACCCCCCCCCCCCCCCCCCCCCCCCCCCCCCCCCCCCCCCCCCGAGCATTAAGAAATTGGTGTGTAGGGCACAACCCAAACTACGACGCCGCTACCCGCAACCCGAACGTGGAGATACATACACATTTTTGCTTTGCCTCTGGTGCTAAGCATCAGCATCACGCTTGTGTCGTCCGTATGTCGGGCCCTTTAGAAGCTCTAGAAAAAAAACAACAACAAACATCACCAAAACAGCGAGCAGTGTGAATGTGATCCAATCAAGCGTTACAAACAGATCAAGTTTGCCTTGTTCCAGCGTCGTCGGGTGGTTCGGATCGATATGTCCGTCAACGTTTTTTCTGTCGAGGTTTCACTAATTTGTTTCAAGTTGTGTTCAGTTTACTGGATTGATGCACGCGGAAACGACGAAGATACCAAACTGTGTCAGAAGCTTCTTGAAAAAAAAGAAGTTTATTCGTTCCTGTTTGCTATGTAGATCTCCATTTCTATGACAATTCTGTCCATTTTCATTGCTTGTGTTAGGTGAAAATTCTCAAACTGACGTTAAAATAAACTGTGAGTGAGTTCGAGTGTGTTGAGAAAGGGATTTATGGTTGTTGTTACTGGGGTGGTGTCGGTGGTGAAGCTGGTGGTGATGGTTTCCTTTCCTGTAAGAGAAAAAGGGGACAGTGGAGGTGGGAATAGGGAGGCATGACAGGTTTCTGTTCTGATCCGTATTTAGTGGTAGTTTTGAACTGGTAGTGTAAATCATCTGCTAGATATCAAATCATGAAACTCGCTGCTATAGTCAGCCTTTCCTTATTGTGTGTACAATTCAATCAATCACAGATTACAACCATTTTTTGTATTCACTTTATGTCTTCTGATATGTCTGCAAATAACACGCTGATGCGTTCCCAGGTCATGGCCATATTTCTCTGTGCCTGTGAGACGTGAACTCTGACAGCTAAACCTGAGAGAAGGTTTCAGGCATTAGAGATGAGGTGTTTCCGCAAGATCCTTGGCATCTGATGAAAAAAACCACATTACCAACTTGGAGGTCTAGAGCAGAATAAGACAAGCCATTGACCACAGGAAGTCCTGTTGTCCACAGTGAAAAGAGGGTATTAAGGACTTGCCAAAACCATCCTGCAAGGAACAGTGCGAGGAGGCAGAAGGAGAGGAAGACAGAGAAAGAGATGGGAGGACAACATCAGTGCATGGGTTGGCCTCACACTCAGCAAATGTCTAAGAGCGTCCGAGAACCAGGAGGAATACAAGAATCTGGGTTGGAAGTCTTCGATGGCGTCCCAACCGTCATCAAGACTCCGAGATAGGTGATTGGTGATATGTGAAATGGCTTTGAGCATGTACCCTTCCTTACTCGCTGTGGAGAGATTTCTGGTGTGAACAAACTGCGGGACGTTACACCGGAATTGCTGTTCAGTCGATAGCGGGTCTAAAGCCCGACCACTTCAAATGAGCACAATGAGTGAACACACCCACATCGTCACGAACTATTCTAGCGAGGCTGTCAGTCTTCTGAGTACACTATCCCCATAACATTAATCCAGACACACGAACGTTTTTTTCTTTGTGGCATGGCGATTAAGGACAATATTACGGAAAAGCGCAAATTTTAATG
>CM031625.1:44320889-44325889 GCA_018398815.1 Conus ventricosus
CTTACAGAATGCTTCTTTCTTTAGATACAGAGGGAAAAGACTGTTGGGTGAGTAAGATAAGACACATTTTATGTGAAACAGGATTCTCTTATGTATGGCTTTGCCAGTCGGTTGGTAACGCCAGTGCATTTGTAAAAATATTTAGACAAAGACTCATTGATATGTTCATTCAAGAATGGTCGGGTACTATTCGAGATAAGGACAGGTATGAATCATACAGGTCTTTCAAAACTATCTTCGAAAAAGAAAAATACATTTCGTTTATGGACACGTATTGTTTTAGAGTAGCTATGTCACAAATTAGATTCGGGACACTTCCTCTAAATAATAATTTGTATAGATTTAGCAATTGTCCATCTGACCGAAACTGTGTGGTATGTGCTTCAAAAATTGAGGATGAAAATCACTTCATATTCGAATGTCCTTTATACACTGATCTCAGAAAGAAGTTCTTACATCAAATCTCAGCAATGCCTTTGCAGTCGTTACTCCGAGCAGTGAGAAGGACAGATTGTCAATACCTAACCAAGTATATTTTCCATGCTATTAATATGCGAAAACAGTTTCTCGAAGTTGACCACGTAAACGATAATAAATGAGTTGTGTATATATTTTGTTACTAATGGAGCTAGTAGTTTTTTGCTTGATTTTTGTTTTTTGATCACCCTGTCCCCCACGCCTCCATTCTCCTTTTCCATCTCCCCGCCACCCCTCTTTTTGTGTTTGTATTATGGCCTATGGCTGATGTACAATAAACACTCGGACTCGGACTCGGACTCGGACTCTCTCGTGTGTGTATGTGTTTCATCTGTGCTGTCTGTCTGTCTGTCTGTCTGTCTGTCTGTCTCTCTCTCTCTCTTCTCTCTCTCTCTCTCTCTCTCTCTCTCTCTCCACCCTCTCTCTCTCTCTCTCTCTCAAGTGTGTGTGTGTGTGTGTGTGTGTGTGTGTGTGTGTGTGTGTGTGTGTGTGTGTGTGTGTGTGTGTGTGTGTGTGTGTAAGCCTGCGTACGTGCGTGCGTGCGTCCGTGCGTGTGTGTGCGTGCGTGCGTGTGTGTGTGTGTGTGTGTGTGTGTGTGTGTGTGTGTGTGTGTGTGTGTTGTGTTGTGTGTGTGTGTGTGTGTGTGTGTGTGTGTGTGTGTGTGTGTGTGTGTGTGTGTGTGTGTGTGTGTGTACTCGCTTGCTTGCTTGCTTGTTGTTGTGTTTAACCTTGAGCAGTGACAAGATGTCGCACTGACTGCATGTAAGGAAGTGAGTTCACGCACATGATGCGGGGAGACTATGGCTGAGACTCTCTTGTGCTTTTCACGATACGTCATGTCTTGGACGTCTCAGTCCTTCGTCAGACTGCCTGAAGACACGAATCTTGCAAATAGACGGAGACGAATTGGGAAATGACTGGCCAACGTCTGAGTACATGATTTGGATGAGGAAACACACGATGACCAAGGCATTCGGTGTGCTTCCTCCGACTCTTTGCAGCATCACACAAGGCTCTGGACCCCCAAAAGTGTCTGCAGAAGCTCACAAAGGCCCACAGTGACATGTTTTTCCCACTATGAAATATGGAAAGCGAGCAGTTGAAAAGACGTAGCCAGGGGATGTTTGTGGCTAATTTTCAGTGAAATGTCGTAAAACACATAATGTGCATCTTGCTTTGTTCTTGTTCGAAACCATAACCGGCCTTTAGCTCTCTTTTTAGTCGTAATACTGGAGGGACACCAAGGATCAGCCAGCGTTGGTAGCAGAATAGTAACAAACCGACGCTTTGCCGATGGCATCGACGGGGCTAGCGAGAGAAGAACAGGAACTGGCCAGTCTAGCAGAGCGCCTTGACAAATCTTCTGCAGCATTCCGCATGCATGGAGATCCACTCAGCAACAGCCTAAGAGAGCGTATGAGAACTGGAATAGTGGAGGAAGCTGGTTGCGAAGTCTTCTGTGGCGCCCGAACGGTCTTCAAGTCCCCGGGATAGGTGATAGGGGGATAGGTGAATGGGACTTTAACTTCTCTTTAGTTGTAATACATCTTGCAAGTCCTGTATGTGGGTCCGTTGTATAACATGGGCTTTTTAACTGGAGTGTCAGAACATTTCTTGAACGGATAAACGATCAGTTGTACGTAATTTCTTTGCAATTATTATTGATAACCCTACTCACAACTCTTACCAAGCAACCTTTGCCCTCCAGTTTGTTTTGAATATCAGAGCTAAGTATTGACACGTGGTTTGTATTTCTATTTCCCGAAAATACCCCCACCCCCCACTCCTAACTATAGTCACCTCTGAATTGAATTCGAAACGTAACTGTCGTATGTTGAGGCACCTAGACATTTTTTTTTGCTGTCCCAACCTCTGCGCCACATCAAAGGCAGTGCACCCACGCCGCTCATTCCGACACCCCGTCCACAGCCACAGCCCGGTCGGCCCCGCTGCAGCCCCGGCACCGGCAATCCACAGGGAGCAGTCAATGTCAAGTCGTCAAGAGGCAACCCACCGGAGGAGACACTGCACTGCTGCCGAGTCACTTCGGTGGTGTTCAGTGGGGCCTGTTCTGATCTAACATTCGCAGGACACCACCTACTAAGCCCCCTACTGACGACAATAATTGCTTAGTCGCGGAGCCGGCGTGAGTGAGCTCTCCTCCGGAGGGAGCCACCACGTCCGTCCAACGACTGCCCCCATGGACTCGCCCATACCGGTGACCCCGACGGAACCAAACCAGGACCACAGACGTGGAGAGGACATCGAAACTGAGGTCACCATGAGAGCAGGGCATGAAGGGCCACAGAATTGGAGACATTTTTTTTTTTAAGCGGATCGATGAGAATGAGGATGATTAAGATGACGCTACGGATTTCCATTTCGGTCTGAGACTACATGACAGGGCTGTACTCTACGCTTCCTTTCATAATATATCCCGTCGTCAACCAGGCCCGAGAGATACAGGCACCTGCAGTGTTGGTCATGAAATTTGAGCAACACTCTCAGAAACGCATCCATTAAGTGGATGAAACTCGACTGTGTGGTCCCAGTCTTCCCAACTGAGTCCGCAGTAGACTCAACTCTGAGTAGGAGCCGGTCGGGGCAGAAAACCTAGACAATTTAGGAGGACTTGGACTTTGCGGGATGAAAAGGAATCACCTCAGTTGCAAAGAGCTGCAAGAACCACTCCTAAATCCTTGTTACAATTTGAATTGTGTATTTTCTCTTCTAAATAATTTTAAGCGAGTGTGTGTGTGTGTGTGTGTGTGGGGTGCGTGCGTGCGTGCGTGCGTGCGTGCGTGCGTGCGTGCGTGCGTGCGTGTTTGTGTGTGTGTGTGTGTGTGTGTGTGTGTGTGTGTGTGTGTGTGTGTGTGAGGAGAAAGGGAGAGAGAGGGGAAGGGAAGAGAGAGAGGTGGAGAGAGGGAGACAGAGAGAGAGACAGACAGCGGTAAAACACAAGAGAGACAGAGAGAAAGACAGACAGACAGGCAGACAAAGAAACAGAGACAGACAGACGGACAGACAGACAGACAGACAGACAAACAGACAGAGACAGACAGACAGACAGACACACGGACGGAATGACAGATAGAGACAGAGGCAGGCAGAGAGACAGACATAGACAGACAGATGCACAGACAGACAGACGGACAGACAGACAGGCAGAGACAGACAGACTCCAGACTAAAATGTTTTAGTCATAAAGGCCATAGCCCCTTAGAAAGGGGATGTACATTTTAAGTTGCACATGAATACTGGTCTTCTTCATGTTGTATAAAGACTTCTCCTTTTACATGCCTTATATAAATAAAGAGCTGACTTTTGAACAGTGTTTTCATTAGATGATGACATTAAGAAGGTTAATCTGAACAGACACGGATGGTTGAAATGTTTTTGCGGGATGAACTGTTCTCTAAATCTTTTAATATTGAACAAGACAGCACAAAATGAACTTCGCCCTCTTTTGCATTTCGACACAGTGGACAGATCATATTTCCTTCACGTAGCTGTCTGTAGCAATAGTAATGAATAGCAATATCGGACACACCGAATCTAAATCTAGTTTATAATGTGTTTGAAATGCCTGGCTATTTCCATTGACATATAAACTAGTAAACAGCGTAAATGACTATATGTTCTGCATAATTCAAATCTCTCACTGCTTTGTACGTGGAATTCCAATTTTGGAATTCCTTCACACAAACAGTCATATGACTAACACACTTCGCAACACACGAAACCAAACCCGTATTCACATGATTTCATCCTTACATTTGTTACCAGGTTTTCTAACCTCTGTAATCCAAGTCTAACAGCATCCTATACGCTTTACGTGGTAACATGTGATCCTGCAGGTGTAATGTTTTTACAGCAGAATTCACGTGAATTGAATATCTAGCTGTTTCAGAACATGCCAAATCATTTGACGTTTGGAACGATACTCCAAAATATTTCTTTAAAGCGAACAGATGGAGTTTTTCACAATATACAACAGCAGCATCTAGACCCCAGATTTCAGCTCCATATTGCAACATCGGCTGAACTTGATAATCAAATGACTTTTTAAAAGAACAAGGTCAAGGGATCGTTATCAAGCAATGATAATTTCTGTAGTATACACACCAATGCGTGTTTACCTTTACTGAGTAAATCTTTGCAGGCAAAGACGAAACTCAAGCGTATGGAGAAGTATATTTATATGCATTATAAATTAACTGTGTGTCCATCTTTCTCTCCTGCAAGGTAACCGCCATTTCTAAATACAATTTTGTTCTTTTTGTTTCGTTAATTTTGAGTTGGAATGTAGCAGTCGCTCTTTGCAGGGTGTCTAATTGAGTTAGTAATCCAATCTCCGTTTTTGAGACCAAGACCACGTCATCAGCTGAAAGAAGAATGAATTTTCCAGAAATCCATTTACAAAACGTGCACCATGCCTTCTGCAATGTATAACTTTCTGTGTTAATTCATTTATAGATAACGAAAACAAAACTATGCTACAAACATCGCCCTGTTTTACCCCA
>CM031625.1:44328389-44335889 GCA_018398815.1 Conus ventricosus
CCGGAGCTGGTTGAAGCCTCTTTGTCGTCTAAGCAGTCGTCGGCAGAGCTGGTGCGATCCATGCATGGCCCTCTGGGCACCGAGTCCTTTCTCCTGGTGTTCACCTTCAAGCCTCTCGGGGCAGAGTCTGGTTTGTCCATGAGCACAGAGGGCAGTGCTCTTTCAGAAGTGTTCTGGGACATCCACTGGAACGTGCCAGACGTCGACGCTGAAGTCCGGATGGAGGTGGGGAGAAGGTCCTGAGAGAGATCCTGGCCGGTGAGTCCTGGGTAAGGGCAGGACAGTCTCTGAGTCAAGTGAGCCCTGGGTGGCTGGGACAGTCGCCCAGCTTGGGAAGGCTGACTTTCACCTGGTGGACCTGCACTCGCGGCAGCTCCGGTAGGCCCTGCGTAAGAGTACCTAAACGTCTGCTGTCTGGTTGAGTATCCAGAGTTGGTGCTTTCCGCCGGAGCTCCGGCGGACGTGTCCGAAGGCTTGTCAGGCTCAGCAGTCGCGGACTTCAAGGAGCGATTGGCGTTTTCCCCAGAAACACCAGGGGGGGTGCGTCGGCTGACTGAACTCTTGCTTCCAGTGGACCCCGTTGGGGAAGTTCTGCTTTCAGGCTTCGTGGCCTCTAGTAAAAGAGTGGTGTCTTCTTCTGCTGGACCTTGACCAGGGCCTCCGCTGACGGTGTCGCTGGTTTGGGGCTGGGCGGTGGGCTGCCTAGTGTCTTCTGTTTCGCCCTTTAGGAACGGGACTCGTTCTTCTTCGAGAGAACCACGAGAGGAAAACTGCTTGGCAGCCATGGCTGAATCTCCAGACGCTGGTGGATCCATACCTCCTCACAACACACACGCTTGGCGTGGAAGGCAGCTACGACAAAGTATGGATTACTCTTTCCCTCTCTCTCTCTCTCTCTCTTTCTCTCTCTTGGTTTGCTTTCTGGGTTATAGTGACAAGAGTGAAAGGTGGGGTAAAAGCGTTGCTCTAGTCTCCACTGGTTTATTGATGAGTCAGACAGGAAGCGCCGGGATGAGTTAATGAAAATCAAGACAATCCGTCACATGTATGTCACAGCCCTTTTAAACCAGCTTAGCGCTGTAACAATGAATCCACTGTTCAGGGAAGGGGAGGGGGTGAGGTGAGGGTGGGGTGAGGGGGAAGCCAAGGTCAAAAGAAAGCATCTGGTAAACTTCATTCGTATGAAGTAACACACGTATCGAGTTTCATCCACACTGTTTTACGTGGAACGGGTGGAACGGGTGGAACGGGTGGTGAAATTCATCCGTACTCAATAACACATAAGCACAGCAGCCTCAGGATATACAGGATATAAACAACACGAGAACATCCAAGTTACATGGTGATGTTCTAAAATCCGGAGCAGACGACCGTCAAACATGTGAACCTGACCTTGGTGTTAACGGTCGAAGGGCAAAACCTCTTTACCCACACTCAGCCATAGATGTCCACAAGATGAAGACACACACACACACACACACACACAAGTACCTCGCGGATGCCACACATCCTTGCAGGGTCATTGCAACAGCCTGTATCCCTCCCCCTAACCAGGGAGCACCTTGGCAGTGCAGACAGTGCCCAGACGCCACAGAAATCCTTCAGTCACAGCGGGCGCCGGTGACTTGTACTGGAATCAACACGTGGCAGCGGATCCATCGCAGTGCAGGTACAGTGAAAAGAAAAGAAAAAAAAAAAACATGAAAGAAAGTATTTCGCGCGAAAACGGGTCAATCGATAGAGAAGAACAGCACTGCACAGTACCACTGTATGCCAGACAGACACACAGAAGACGCTAACTTCACTGCCTGGAGGAAAAGCCAACGACGGTGGAATCAAAGAATCGGTCCTGGAAGTGACTCGTGATTGATTCAGGTAACGCCGCCGGAAGTGCGTCACTGATGGTCAAGCGCCGCGGCTGGGAGTAGTAGTAAACTATGATTGGTGAACGCAACTCCCACTGGAGCTGAATCCCTTTTCGGTCAGCTGGAAGTGACCAACGACTGGTCGTTCGATATCTCCTTGTTTGTTCTGTATGCGCTGTGTGGTCATTTCTGATAGGGATTCAGTGTCATAAGCAGGATTCGTTTGGAGTTCTTGTCGTGTATTTTTGTGTCCTTATGTGGAAGCATGGGTTTACCCTCTGTTCCATTAAAATTCAACGTAACTGTCCCTGCCTCCTTTAAGTTTACCATCACGGCTGGTCGGTCAGAGCAGGGCAGACCCATTAAAATCGTCTATGCAGCGTGACATCTGAAGGGTAACGTCACAGGTTAAACCACAGTGTAACCTCCCTTAGCGAAGTTAGGTTTTCAATCCTTGGCCTTTGGTTTTGGTTGGTAGTCCGTCCTTCAAAACACGCCAACTACTTCCCCAACAATTTTTTGAAAGGAGCGGGGGTGGGGGGGGGGGTGGGGGGAGAGATGGAACAGCCCAGGACAACCCCATGAATATTTTGGGTGCAGATCCTCACTTCGATCCCTGATCATGGGCGACATCCACATCCACTGACGGGGGGGGATCCTCGTTCTCCGAAGCCCGTCGGTGTCTTTTTCTTAACGTTTCCCAACAAGTTCAGAGCGATGGAGGAGACGAATACTCCCGTGTGTCCCGTGTTTGTGTACCATGAAGACTTCACTGTAGAAACTCAACGTCAGCGTGCGAATTAAACAAACTCTTCGATGACTGTCGATGCCGTGAATAGGCTTTGAACAAAAGCCATTCCCCAGTCGATAGGGACGTGTTTGCTGGCTTTTATTCATCATTTTTCTTTACAAACAGTCACACTTTTCTACTGCTTTTACGAGGCAAGGTTCCCCTTGACTTGTCAGCTTGATTTTTTTTGAACGTACATTGCAGTTCGCCCTCGTTCCAATAAAACTCGTCTTTGTAAGCATTTTCCTCCTATTGGAATTTTATTTCCTGTTTAAAATTCTGGAACAAGGGCCTGTAGGTAAACCGTTCGACTGCTTTTATTTCGTAACAGTCAGTATTGATTTAAGCTTCAAGTGGAATAAAATTTATAAGGTAATTGGTTTGGTTTCTTGTTTTTCCCCTTTTTTGGGGGGTTTGATTTGGTAGTTGAGAATGAAAAAGAAATCATGATGGTAAACATAGGAGTTTGACTGGAGGGTAGAGGAGGAGGATGGAGGAGAAGAAGAAAAAGAAAATGATGATGATGATGATGATGATGATGATGATGATGATAATGATGATAAATGAGATGATGTTTGATGATGATGAAAAGATGATGAGAAAAAGAAAAAATGATGATTGAAACGAGGACGAGGATAACTCGGCTACACAGAAGAACGACGACGACGACGAAAATGACAACGACGACGACGACGACGACGACGACTACGAAGAAGATGAGGAAGAAAAAGAAGAAGAAGAAGAAGAAGAAGAAGAAGAAGAAGAGGAGGAGGGGGAGGGAGGAGAGGAGGAGAAGATAGGTCAGATAATGTTGCTTATAGCCCAGCCGACCGCAAAGGGCCATATCAGGGGTGTCACCACGTTAAATCCGAACATCCCTTTTGCCCACGTCTCTTTGTGCCCAGTCTCTATAAAGTGGTTGGGGTTGGGGTTAGGGTTAGGGTTAGGGTTAGGGTTAAGGGATAGGGTTAGGGATAGGTTAGGTTTAGGGTTAGGGATAGGGTTAGGGATAGGGTTAGGGGTTAGGGTTAGGGTTAGGGATAGGGTTAGGGTTAGGGTTAGGGATAGGGTTGGGGTTGGGTTAGGGTTAGGGATAGTTTGGGGTTTAGGTTAGGGTTAGGGTTAGACGTGGGCACAAAAAGACGTGGGCACAAAGAGACGTGGGCTCAAAGATACGTCGTGGGCACAAAGAGACTGGCACAAAGATACGTTCCCTTAAAATCGACTCACAATTTCATCACAAAACAAAAAACACAAACAAAACTTTCACACATCTCTTTAAAATACATCTTCTAAAAGCGTCCCTTAAAGATCGTAAAAAAATTTTCTTCCGTAAAATCTATATAAGGCTTAATTTCCCTACAAATATCAGGTGTCCCTTGGCTCAGTGGTTAAGCGCGAGTCATTAAGTAGAAAAGGGCATGTCCAGAGGGTCATGGGTTCGAATCCCAGCCATGGCTCGTCCCAAGATGGGGAAAAAAAAAGGGGCAGCAGAGGGACATCCGGAGTCATGAACCGGGTGTGGCCCAAACCCCCTAGGTGTCAGGAGATAAGGGCCGAAACACTTGCTTAAAGGGGGGCTTCTCTTTGAGACTCTCTGCTGCCACGCCCCCACGAGTTTCTTTCTACTGATGCAGGGGTTTAAACCATTGACTTCCGGAATGGGCCGGAGGACGCCGGGAAAGACCGGAGGACACTGGGAAAGACCAGAACCAAGGGCTCTGGGGCTGGCTCCCCACTTTCCCTTAAACATGTGGCTACTAAAAATAAAAGGAAAAGATGCCCCAGGATTCACCAAAAGGGGGGAGAAAATGATGAATCCATCGGTGCTCAACAATCAGGGACGCAAACCCAAACGGACTATAAACATGGACCAAAAGGGGAATATCCATGTGTCTGTGGGAAAGCGTTTCGCTACCACCCGTGGCATGAAGACCACAGAAAAAAGAGGGGATGTGTGAAGACTCATCTGAATGAGCAGCAGCGCACTGCATCAGCAGAAAGACGTCGGAAGACCAAGGCCAGGATTTAAACCACAGTGCCAAGGCATCCACGCTTTTGGGTTCGGATGAGGAATTTGCACAGGCCCTCGATGCCCGGGGCCCCTAAAAACCAACCTGCCACGCCAAACAAAAACTGAAGATTGGGAGAAAAGGATCAAAAATCGTCCAAAGACTCGATGCACCGATAGGGAAAAGCACCCTGGAACACAAACTAGCCACATAATGGGGACATTGTGTATGCCACATGTAAGAACGCCTATGGAGTAAAACTCCCAAAGAGAAAACACCTCCAAAGAAATCCAACGCCAAGAAAAGATGGACAAGATCAGAGTCCAAAAGAAACAACCTCAAGAAGCAAATGAAGACCGCACTGCCAGCTGAAAAACAAGGCTTGGAAAAACTGTGGGAAGACCTGAAAAGGAAAACCACAGCGCCCTCAGCAAAGGGGAATCTGCGAGAAGAGGAAGAGCAAAAAGAAGAAGACAAAAGAGCGCTTCTTCAGAGACCCCTTCCAGTTTGCCAGAACACTGTTTGAGCAGCCAAAATCTGGGACCCTAAGTGTGGACAAAGGACTTCTTGAGCAGCATCTGAGGAAAACATACTCTGACTCACAGAGCAAAGCACCACTCGACATTCAAGGTCTGGTGTGGCCCCCAAACCCCTGAGGAACAGTTCAATGGCAAGCCTCCAACGTTGGCGAAATCAAGAAGGTGGTCGACAACCCAGAGCCAAATCATCACCAGGGCCAAACGGAATACCTTACCAGCTTTACAAGAAATGCCCCAAGGTGCGGGAGTGGCTCCACAGGCTGCTGCGATCGGCTTGGAGAAACCAGAAAGATCAGGGGCCCAAAGGGGATGAACGGCAGATGGTGTGTACATCCCCAAAGAGAAAACTCAAGTGACATCAGCCAGTTCAGGCCAATATCACTACTGAACGTCGAAGGGAAAATCTTCTTCTCTGTCATGGCAGCAAGGCTGACCAAGTACCTGATGGAAAACAAGTACTTGGATGTGTCAGTCCAGAAAGGTGCATCCCAGGCGTGGCTGGCTGTGTAGAAACACGCCACAAGGATCTGGGACGCAATCCAAAAGCAAAACAGAAAAGAGAGACCTGGACGTAGTGTTTGGGTTGATCTGCAAACGCATATGGATCAGTGCCCATGAGATGATACAGTTGGCTCTTGAGATGTACCATGTGCCAAAGAACATCCGCGACATGCCAAGAAGTACTTCAAGGCTTCTCAATGCGGTTCTCTACCAAGGAGTACACAAACTGATTGGATCAACTTGGAAGTGGGCATTGCAATGGGCTGTGCAATTTCCCCCATATGTTCGTGCTGGCAATGGAACTCACTTGAAGCAGCAACAAAAAAACGCGAGACAAACAGACCTTGGCGATGGATACAAGATGCCTCCTCTCAAGGCCTTCATGATGACACTACAGTGATTTCATCCAGAGAAGACGAGACACGTCATGTGCTGGAGAGGGTGGACGAAAATAGTGCCTCATCCAGAATGAAGTCAAGCCAAAAAATCACGGAGTCTCTCCCCTGAGGAAAGGAAAAGTGGCCAAATCTGTGGTCTCAGTGTTTCCAACCAGGCCATTCCAACAGCACAGAAGAGCCAGTCAAGAGCCTTGGAAGATGGTATGATGATACGCTGAAAGAACACACAAAGAGCAAAAGAAACCAAGCAGATGGCGGAAAAGGCTTGGAGACCATTGACCAGTGTGGGGTCCCTGGCAAATACAAGGTCTGGTGTCTGCAGTTCATGCTGAAACCAAAGCTCCTATGGCCTCTGTGATATACGACATCTGCCCAGCACAGTGGAGGCAATGGAAGCCAAATTTAACAAGTTCACAAGGAATGGCTTGGTGTCCCACCCTGTTCTGACTGACATCGCGCTTAAATGTCGCCAAGCAAAGCTCAAACTACCCCTGAAATCCCATCCCGGAGGGAATACAAAGCAGGGAAGATCAGACTTCAAAGCATGCTGGAGGACTCAGAGACAAGGTGGTAGAAGCAATCAAGCTCCAGCTGAAGACAGGCAGAAAATGGAAAGTTCAAGAGGCGATGGATTCTGCAAAAAAAAGTCTCAAGATCAAGAAATAACAGGACACACACAGACCAACAGACTGGGGTGACCAAAACTGAATGGTGGTCAAAGGCCAAAGGAAAAGCCAAAAGAGACATGCTGATTCAGGAGATGAGAAAAGAAGAAGACCAAAAAAGACTCCAAAAAGCAGTCCAACAGAGCCAGCAAGGGCAATGGACAACGTGGGAGAATGCACTCCAAAGAAATCTAACTTGGAATGACATTTGGGACATGGCCCCTCTCAGGATCAGCTTCATTCTCAGATCTGCATATGACCTTCTGCCCTCAAAATGCAAACCTGGGGAAGTGGGGGGAAAAAAGACGATCCTGCATGCCCCCTCTGCCATGAAAAAACAAACAGTGGGGCATGTTCTAAGCTCATGTAAAGTAGCCCGGATCAAGGAAGGTCACATGGAGGCACAACCAAGTGCTCAAAGAAATTGTACAAGTAGTCTGGGGTAGTACCCAAAACCACAAAAGGGAGAATCAGACTCCCCAAAAACACCCGCAACATTCTTCACGGCAGGAGGCAGCAAATCATGGCCATGAACAACAGTTTCCACTCGAACATGCCGGCAGAGTCTGCTGGATGGGGCAGATGACTGGGAGTGCACTGCAGACCCTCCCAGAATGGAAGAGTCACCCCCGAGATCATCAGCAAGAGTGGCATGAGACCAGACATAGTAGTTCCACTCTAAGTCAACCAAACAGCTGATCATGATCGAGCTCACGGTGCCATATGAGAA
>CM031625.1:44345889-44348389 GCA_018398815.1 Conus ventricosus
CCACGCCTGATCCATTTCGTCGTCACCCTGTCAACGCCCCTGTCCATTTCAAATGTCGTCACCCTGTCAACGCCCCTGTCCATTTCAAATGTCGTCACCCTGTCAACGCCCCTGTCCATTTCAAATGTCGTCACCCTGTCAACATCCCTGTCCATTTCAAATGCTGTCACCCTGTCAACCCCTGTCCATTTCAAATGTCGTCACCCTGTCAACCCCTGTCCATTTAAATGTCGTCACCCTGTCAACACCCCTGTCATTTCAAATGTCGTCACCCTGCAACGCCCCTGTCCATTTCAAATGTTGTCTCCCTGTCAACATCCCTAGTCCATTTCAAATGTGTCACCCTGTCAACATCCCTATCCATTTAAATGTTGTCACCTGTCAACATCCCTATCCATTTGAAAGTTTCACCCTGTCAACACCCCTTTCATTTCAAATGTTGTCACCCTGTCAACGCCCCTTTCCCTTTCAAATGTCGTCACACTGTCAACAACGCCCCTTTCCATTCAAATGTTGTCACCCTGTCAAAACCCCTTTCCATTCTAAATGTCGTCACACCGTCAACACCCCTTTCGATTCAAATGTCGTCACACAGTCAACACCCCTATCCATTCAAATGTCGCCACACTGTCAACACCCCTATCCATTTCAAAAGTCGACACACTGTCAACACCCTGTCCATTTCAAATGTCGTCACACTGTCAACACCCCTGTCCATTTCAAATGTCGCCACACTGTCAACACCCCTATCCATTTCAATTGTCGTCACCCTGTCAACACCCCAATCCATTTCAAATGTCGTCACAGTATCAAACACCGTATCCATTTCAATTGTCGTCACACTGTCAACACCCCTATCCATTTCAAACGTCAACACACTGTCAACACCCCTGTCCATTCCAAATGTCGTCGCACTGTCAACACCCCTGTACATTTCAAATGCCGTCTCACTGTCAACACCCCTGTCCATTCCAAATGTCGTCACACTGTCAACGCACCTATCCATTTCAAATGTCGTCACACTGTCAACACCCCTTTCCATTTCAATTGTCGTCACACTGTCAACACCCCTATCCATTTCAAACGTCAACACACTGTCAACATCCCTGTCCATTCCAAATGTCGTCACACTGTCAACACCCCTGTCCATTTCAATTGTCACACTGTCAACACCCCTATCCATTTCAATCGTCAACACACTGTCAACATCCGTATCCATTGCAAACGTCGTTATGCTGTCAACATTCTTGTCCAGTTCAAACGTCAAAACACTGCCAACACCCGTATCCATTTCAAACGTCGTCACACTGTCAACACCCTTGTCCAGTTCAGACGTCAACGCTCTGTCAACACATGTGTCTATTTCACCGTCGCTACCACAGTCGTATTCTACAATGTTACTGTGCACTTATTTCTTTGACTTAATTAAAATCACCACAGCCGATTATTATAGCACTACACATACAATCACTACCTCTATGACCATCGGACTCTGTCGCACAGCTATCACCACAGCTACTTTGCTTTTTAAGTCCCAACATACATCGCCTGCATCTATTTCATTTAAACGCAAGTGTCTGTCACCATTGCCATATCCACTGGGGGGAAAATCATATAGTCAATACAACAATGTTCTTTCTTCAAGTAAAACGAAATTCTGTGTTCTGACAACATCAAAATTGAAGACGAGCATGAATTATTACTTTTCGGCATCGACAAACAAATCATTCTCATTTCCAATTCCCGTCACAGGACAATCATCCTGACAATTATTATTAATTTTCATCTCTGATTTGATTCCTAACACCAGCCGTTTGCAAACAGATCGACGAATTCAGCATTAGTGACATGATCCCAGACTGCTGCGGACACATAGCCAACACAGGTACCACGTGCAGAATTTGTGTTGCACGTTTGTTGCACAGGGTTCCCAATGTTCTTGATACCTCCCCCCCCCCTCCCCTCCTATCCCCACCCAACCCTTCGCGAACTAGAAGCGTGTACACTGAACGGTGACAACGTAATTTGTGCTCCCTCAACTAACTTGGCTGTGGTGAAAATGTTCAGTCCCGAGACTGCCCTGGCTTCTATTCATGGTCTATAAGATTTATTGCGTCACCTTGACCGTACTTTCTGACCTCGGTTACTGGATGGTTATAGACAACTGATGCTTTCTTGATCTAGGATCTGCCGGACTTTCAGCTGAGGGTGGGGGGGGGGGGGAGGGCGCTGGGCAACTGTGTTTGTTTTTGCCCGGATCTCTCTCTAAACATACGGTTATCAAAGTCTTCACCGACGGATACGTTCATTCATTCCTTTCAGCTTCTTCTTTGCGCTCAAGATCTTGTCTTTTTGTGCTTTTTTTTTTGTTTTTAAAGAAAGTGGACCGCGCATCGATGGGTGAATCTGGCTTAGAATGGAGGTTATGGACTCGGTCAAACTGCTCCTCATCTGAGAGTTTTAAATTGTCAGAGATCATTTTGCGTAGCGACTCTTCACA
>CM031625.1:44355889-44358723 GCA_018398815.1 Conus ventricosus
TGGTTTGTAGCGTCAGCGTCTGCCCCCGAGATCAAGAGGATAAACTGTGTAGAACTGACACTGCACCACGACGCCTTATCTGGTTTGTAGCGTCAGCGTCTGTCCCCGAGATCAAGAGGATAAACTGTGTAGAACTGACACTGCACCACGACGCCTTATCTGGTTTGTAGCGTCAGCGTCTGTCCCCGAGATCAAGAGGATAAACTGTGTAGAACTGACACTGCACCACGACGCCTTATCTGGTTTGTAGCGTCAGCGTCTGTCCCCGAGATCAAGAGGATAAACTGTGTAGAACTGACACTGCACCACGACGCCTTATCTGGTTGTAGCGTCAGCGTCTGTCCCCGAGATCAAGAGGATAAACTGTGTAGAACTGACACTGCACCAGACGCCTTATCTGGTTTGTAGCGTCAGCGTCTGTCCCCGAGATCAAGAGGATAAACTGTGTAGAACTGACACTGCACCACGACGCCTTATCTGGTTTGTAGCGTCAGGTCTGTCCCCGAGATCAAGAGGATAAACTGTGTAGAACTGACACTGCACCACGACGCCTTATCTGGTTTGTAGCGTCAGCGTCTGTCCCCGAGATCAAGAGGATAAACTGTGTAGAACTGACACTGCACCACGACGCCTTATTGGTTTGTAGCGTCAGCGTCTGTCCCCGAGATCAAGAGGATAAACTGTGTAGAACTGACACTGCACCACGACGCCTTATCTGGTTTGTAGCGTCAGCGTCTGTCCCGAGATCAAGAGGATAAACTGTGTAGAACTGACACTGCACCACGACGCCTTATTGGTTTGTAGCGTCAGCGTCTGTCCCCGAGATCAAGAGGATAAAACTGTGTAGAACTGACACTGCACCACGACGCCTTATCTGGTTTGTAGCGTCAGCGTCTGTCCCGAGATCAAGAGGATAAACTGTGTAGAACTGACACTGCACCACGACGCCTTATCTGGTTTGTAGCGTCAGCGTCTGTCCCCGAGATCAAGAGGATAAACTGTGTAGAACTGACACTGCACCACGACGCTTATCTGGTTTGTAGCGTCAGCGTCTGTCCCCGAGATCAAGAGGATAAACTGTGTAGAACTGACACTGCACCACGACGCCTTATCTGGTTTGTAGCGTCAGCGTCTGTCCCCGAGATCAAGAGGATAAACTGTGTAGAACTGACACTGCACCACGACGCCTTATCTGGTTTGTAGCGTCAGCGTCTGTCCCCGAGATCAAGAGGATAAACTGTGTAGAACTGACACTGCACCACGACGCCTTATCTGGTTTGTAGCGTCAGCGTCTGTCCCCGAGATCAAGAGGATAAACTGTGTAGAACTGACACTGCACCACGACGCCTTATTGGTTTGTAGCGTCAGCGTCTGTCCCGAGATCAAGAGGATAAACTGTGTAGAACTGACACTGCACCACGACGCCTTATCTGGTTTGTAGCGTCAGCGTCTGTCCCCGAGATCAAGAGGATAAACTGTGTAAACTGACACTGCACACGACGCCTTATCTGGTTTGTAGCGTCAGCGTCTGTCCCGAGATCAAGAGGATAAAACTGTGTAGAACTGACACTGCACCACGACGCCTTATCGGTTTGTAGCGTCAGCGTCTGTCCCCGAGATCAAGAGGATAAACTGTGTAGAACTGACACTGCACCACGACGCCTTATCTGGTTTGTAGCGTCAGCGTCTGTCCCCGAGATCAAGAGGATAAACTGTGTAGAACTGACACTGCACCACGACGCCTTATCTGGTTTGTAGCGTCAGCGTCTGTCCCCGAGATCAAGAGGATAAACTGTGTAGAACTGACACTGCACCACGACGCCTTATCTGGTTTGTAGCGTCAGCGTCTGCCCCCGAGATCAAGAGGATAAACTGTGTAGAACTGACACTGCACCACGAAGCCTTATCTGGTTTGTAGCGTCAGCGTCTGTCCCCGAGATCAAGAGGATAAACTGTGTAGAACTGACACTGCACCACGACGCCTTATCTGGTTTGTAGCGTCAGCGTCTGTCCCCGAGATCAAGAGGATAAACTGTGTAGAACTGACACTGCACCACGACGCCTTATCTGGTTTGTAGCGTCAGCGTCTGTCCCCGAGATCAAGAGGATAAACTGTGTAGAACTGACACTGCACCACGACGCCTTATCTGGTTTGTAGCGTCAGCGTCTGTCCCGAGATCAAGAGGATAAACTGTGTAGAACTGACACTGCACCACGACGCCTTATCTGGTTTGTAGCGTCAGCGTCTGTCCCCGAGATCAAGAGGATAAACTGTGTAGAACTAAAATAACAAACAAGTAGGACAACTCTTGCTCCCACGATGAAATAATTTACGGGTCCATAACACAGAACGAATGCTGCTTACGACACCAAATCGCCTATCAAGAAACGACAACACAGAGTCCACAGAACAAACAGGGAAACATTCCCCCCCCCCCCCCCTCCCAAATGGATGTTGCAAGCTTGTTCATAAACCATATACGTGACACATCTCTACAGCAATAACAACTGGCCAAATGAACAATAGAAATTAACATGTATTCAAGACTGGCACATCCTCTTCGATCTTGTATATGATCATACAAAACACACGGACGAACAGTAACAAACACAGGTAACCTCAATCTACATAGGTATGAAAGAAATCATAAGTCAGACAGGGAACAGTAAACAGTAAACAACAAACAAGGGGGGGGGGGGGGGTAACTCTTCCTCCCACGATGAAATCACCACAGGCCCATAACTCTTGTGAAGATCTTAAGCTGTTGATGCGTGTATTGAAGCTGAATGTGTCCCATTCTCTCAGAGACGATCAGAAAGGTACATTGCAAGCA
>CM031625.1:44360106-44367606 GCA_018398815.1 Conus ventricosus
AGATAACATATGCCCAAGAAGTATTATGAAGCGCAGATGCTTCCCTTAGATGAATACAGAGAGTTAGCGTGTTGTAAATTTGTTATCAAGAGTACAACTAATAAAACGTACAATAGATCTGAAATAAAAATGAGGTCAGATATTGATTTTCCTAAAAGAGCCAAATCTATAGCTTCTCAAAAAACACTGGCAACGTACACGTCAAAAAGTATTACTGATTCCGGAGTTTCAATCGATAACGATGCTCTATCCATTAGACAGTTATTTTCTCCTATACCACCATGGGAGCTTAATAAAGCACATTTTGATATTGAACATACCAATATGAAAAAAGATGAAAACATAAACATGTTAGCAAGCTATATCAAATGCCATGTTGAAAAGAACTATTCAAATTATTTGAAAATATACACAGACGGTTCGTGCATTGATAAACAAGCAGGTTGTGCATTCTTAATACCAGACTTAAGAGTAGAGAAATCATTTTATATCGGAATTAACAAATCGATATTTACAGCAGAATTAACAGCGATACTCCTGGCTTTAAATTACCTTTTAAACTTTCCAAAAACAATATTTCAAATTCTGTTCTGTGTTGATTCTAAATCAGCTCTTCAGGCATTAAAAGTTTTTCAACTGCACACAAGACCTGAAATGATCATAGAGATAAGTTGTAAGATACACATGTTAATTGCAAGAGGAACCCATGTAGCTTTTTGTTGGATTCCTTCACATTGTTCTTTCCATTATAATGAAAAAGTAGACAGGGCAGCTAAACGTGGAGCCAAAAATAGTTTTGATTCAGAACATGTTTGATTTCCCCTTATCAGTACATGAACAGTGTAACTTGGTTAAGTCGCATATCTGGAAAGCTTTTGAATATAGTATGGTAGATCACGTATATAAAGAACAGTTTGATATTAAAAGAATCAAAGAGAATTTTAATCTTAATAGAAAATTACTCTCATTAATGCACAGGTGCAAACTTAAGGCATTTAAAACAAAATATGTAAAAAAAAAACGTAGTTTGCGTATGTGGAAACAAGATTACTCCAGTTCATATTGTTTCATGCAATGATATGAAAAAAATCATTCCAGTATTGAAGCAAAATACTGTGCAGGCCATTTTTCAGTCACCAGCTTTAACGTACGAATTCTTTGTACACTTAGAACGCACCCCTATCGGAAAATACTTATAATATTCTTTATTAACTTTATTTGCGGGGGATAAGAAAGGAAGGGGGGGTGGGGTGGATAAAATGGTCGGGGGGGGGGGGGGGGGGGGGGAGCAAAGGATTTTTGCTTTGTTTTGTTTGTTTGTTTGTTTTTCTTTTTTCTTTAATAATGTCATCCGTTTTGACTTTAATTGATTAGTTAGTTGTTGGTTATAAGTATTTTGTTTCATGTTAATCTTCTCTTATGACTTGTGTAAAGATATTCACACACTTACACATCCATAACTCTCTCACTCACACACACACACACACACACACACACACACCACACACACACACACACACACACACTCGCGTGCACGCGCACCCATACATACATACATACACATACACACATTATGTGCACGCTCGCAATTACTTCCGTACACATTCACTTTTTTGTTTGTTTTGGTTTTTTTTTTTTTGGTTTTTTTTTTTGGGCTAATATCACGAAAGGGATGACGTTAAATAAGGACACACACAAAAACCATACACACCACACAACACACAACACCACACACACCACACCACACACACAACACACAACACACTCACAAAACAACCCCCACACCCCCAACAACACGCACAAACATCACAAACCCAAAGAGAGAGAGAAAAGGAGAGAGAGAGAGAGAGAGAGGAGAGAGAGAGAGAGAAGAGAGAGAGAGAGACGGAGCACCCCCGTTGCGTCAACACCAAGAGAGAGAAGAAAAAGAAGAGAGAGAGAGAGGAGAAACAGAGACAAAACCACACACCGTGGCGCGACACACATACAGAGAGAGAAGAAGAGAGAAGAGGGAGAGAGAGGGGAGAGAGATAAAACCCTTTTTGAACGTTTTTCTAAAGCATCGGAAAACAATGAAAAACGCACGCGCGCGCGCGGCGCCTACACTTTTGTCAGGGGCGTTCTATGGTAACGTGAAAACAAAAATAAAAAAAAAACGATGGCGGTCAATTCAAAAAAGCTCCCGGGAAAAAAAAAACAACAAAAAAAAAACAGCAATGGACCAGATCTCCATTATTTTTCGTCCCCCTTGTTCTCAATTTCCTTTCCGCCCCTAATCTTCTTTTTTTCTTCTTCTCTTCTTCTTTTTTCTTTTTATCTTTTACTTTTCTTCTTCTTCTTCCTTTTTTCCTCCCCCCTCCCCCGCCTTCTAGAATGTCTTGTTCTCGCCCCCTCATTCTTTCCCCTTCAGATTCTTTTTTTCCACCTTCGCTTTTTCCCCTTCTTCTTTTCTTTTCTTCTTCTTTTTCCCACACTATCGCCCTCCCCCCTTTTCCCCTCCTCCCCCCCTTCTTTCCCCTCCCTTTTCCTTTCTATTGTGTTTTTTTCAGTACTTCCTGCTTCTTTCCCTCTTTCCCCCTCCTTTTATTCTTCTTTTCTTCTTTTCCTTCTTCTTCTTTTTAATCCTTCCTCTTCTTTTCTTCCTCTTAGATTCTAACCCTTTTTGACCATTTCCTCCTCCTCCTTATTCCCCCTCCCCTTCCAACCCTCTTTTTTCCCCCTCCCCCCTTCCTTTTCTTCATCCCCCCCCTTCCCCCTTCTTCTCCCCCCCCGTTCTTGTTTTTGTTGTTGTTCTTCTTCATACCACAACACACACACACCACACACACACACACAAAACCACCACACCACCCCACACACACACAACACCACACACACACAACACCACACACACACACACACTCACCACACCTCACACCAACAACACACACAAAAAACCCAACCACACCACACACACCAACATCACACACACATTACACCAAAAACACCACAAATACACACAACTCCCACGCACGCAACACCCACACCCACACACAAACACACAACAAAACCACACACAAAACACACACCCACACACACACCCACACACCACACACACACACTCATACCCCCACACACAACATACGCCCCTCTTTTTCCAACACCCCACCCCACCACGCACGCACCACCCGCGCGCAACACACCACACACACACACACACACCACACACACAACCCCAAACCACACACACCATATTCCAAAGGGCTTTGTGGCGTAGGTTTAAAAAACCGAAGAGCGCAGTCTTGATGAGACTTGAATAAGGAGTAAAAAAGAGGTGCCGGAGAGTTTTTCCAAGCAGAGTGTTTGGAAGGGAAATAACATCCCCCTCCCTTTCTCTTCCCCCCCTCCCCCTTCTCTCCTCTCTTCTCTCTCTCTCGTCTTCTTTTTTCCCCCCTCTCTTCTCTTTTCTCTCTCTTCTCTCTCTCTCTCTCTCACCGGGGTTTTTGATCGGGAAAGGGAGGGTCAGGGGGCCCCGATTTTTCACAAGGAAGTCGCGGACCAGCGCAAGTCCAGATGGGGAAGATCGTAAAAGGGATGGGAGCTGACCCATTCCGGCCCTGTAGTCTCTGTGCAAAGACAGCTTGTGGTCAGTTCGTTTGGTGAACCGGGAAAACCCAGTGAACGAGTGAAAGAAAGGGAGGAGCAACAGGGTGAGTTTAGCACCCCCAGCGCCCCTCTCGGGCCCGGGGAAGCAGGGCTAACCCGTGCTTTTGCCAGCTAGTTTGTTTCGTTTACAGGAAGGTCCGAAAGCGGACTAGCCCAAAAGCGCCCACCCACACCTGCTCGATTTCGAACCAACTGGTATGTTTCAAGCTGAGGAACATTAATCAATGGTTTAATATTGGAGATTGAGAATTTAAGACGAGAGTTCTCCAATTGACAAACGGTTTCCCGACCTCAAATTACCCAAGAGTGTGACCTTGGGATCAACCTCACTTGTTTGTGCCACTTTGAATTTTTGTTTGCGAGTGTGCACGTATATAGTGTGGTCCATGGGGGTGGCGAGCCCCTGGTGGTGTGTGTGTGTGGTGGTGTGTTTGGTGTGTGTGTGTGGGGTTGAGTGTGTGGGGTGGTGTGTGTGTGTGTGTGTTTTGGTTGTGTGTGTGGTGGTGTGTGTGTGTGTGCAGTGGTGTGGGGGTGGGGGCGTGTTATTGCGTGCCGCGCGCGCGCGCGCCCCGGTGCGTGCTTTTCGTGCGGCGTGGTGGTGGTGCTGTGCCACGTGCGCGCGTTGGTGTGTGGTCGTGGTGCGTGCGGGTGCTGGTGCGGCGTGCGTGCGTGCTTGCGTACGTGCTGCGTGCTGCGTGTGTGGGTGTGTGTGTGTGTGTGGTGTGTGTGTGTTGTGTGTGTTTTGTGTTGTGTGTTAAAAGGTTAAAGCCAAAACTAAAAACAGGTCAAAAGACCCGAAAGAGTTAAACCCCAAAACAATACGGGTAAAAGGTCGGAGGAGTTAAAGGAAAATAATCATGTCGAAACACGAACCACTGTTTTAGGGGCAAAAAAATTTCCTCTTTGAAAAAGTGTAAAAGCAAGGGAAGAATAAAAACTAACCTGAAATCTCTACAATTTCGGGGGTTTTTTTTCTCGTCAGTTGATGTATTCCTCCCACAAATGATGTGAAAAAACAATATTCACACAAAAATACAAAAACAAAAAAGCTTAAGAACAACAAAAACAACAACACCAAAAAAACCCCTGTAACCAAACCCCCAACAAGAGCAAGTGCCCCCAAATCCCAAAGAGAGAAAGAGAGAGAGAGAAGAAGAGAGAGAGAGAGGAAAAGGAGAGGAACAAAAAAAAGAGAGAAAGAAGGAGAGAGGGAGACAGACGCAGACGACGACAACACAGAGAAAGGGGTTGTGTGGGGGTTTCGCGCGCCACGCGCGCGCAGGGGTGTGTATTGGGGGGTGCGCCGCGTGCGAAGGTTTGGTTGTGTTGTGTTGTGTTGTGTGTGTGTGTGGTTGTGTGTGGTTGGTTTTGTGTGGAGTGCGCGCGCGCGCGCCGATACTCTCGACAAGAGAAAGACATGGAAGATAGCAGAGAATCAGAAAAAAAAACCCCTTTACCCAATTTGTTTGCTTTAAAAATTTTCAAATTTTTTGTGAAAAAAAAAAAAACAAAACACACAAAAAACTTGGAGTTGGGGAAAATATCAAAAAGAAAGGGGTTGAACCCCATCACAAAAACCAAACAAAAAAAAAATTGCAAATTACAATTTTCCACACGCTGAATCCCCTGTATTTTTGACAACGTTTTTTGGATCACACCAAGTGCTTTAAACACGAGAGAAAAAAATTCATTTTCCCAAGAACTTCAGCAAAAATTAGCGCAAACGTGTTTTACATACAGGGTACCCCCCCCCCCCCCCCCCCACCCCGCCAACAACACACACCCCCAAACCCCCACTCTACCCCACCACCCCAGTTGGGAAAATGGGAAACTTCCCGGGGCAGGAAAAGAAAAGTCTCCCTTTATCCCCAAAGCTACTAGTCACACGTCGGTGGAGCTCTGCAGGTCTGATTAAACTGACACTTCCCCTCCCCCACCACCTCAACCCTGGCCTTTTCATAGTGAATGTAACCATCAAATTCAGGACCAGCCATTTTTCCTGACTGATAAGGGAAAGGACGACGACAAGCGGTTAAAAAGTACCAGCGTACCCCCAGCAGCAGCGTCACCCCGACACCGGTCCAATTTGCCGTATCAAAGTTTTTGTTTTGTTTCTTTTGTCAGGGGGACTCAATGATGTGACATAGAATCGGAAAAGTCATAGGTTAAAAGGGCTCGGTGGATCCCCTCCCTCTCGTTGTCCCTTTTGTGTTCTGTCTGTGTGTCTGTCTGTCTGTCTGCCTCGTCCTTTTGTCTCTTTGTCATTCTTTCCCCTCTCTTCTCTCTCTCCTCCCCTCTCCTTCTCTTCTTCTCCCTCTCCTTCCCTCTTCCTTCTCTCCCCTCTTTCTTTTCTCCCTCTCTCTCTTTCCCCTCCCCCTCTCCCCTCTTCTTCTCTTTCTCTCTTATCTCTCTTCTCCCTTTTCCCCCTCTCTCTCCTCCTCCTCTTCCCATTTCCAGTTCCCCCTCCCCTTTTCCCATCCCCCTTCGCCCTCTTCTCTGTTCTCTCCTCCCCTCTCTTTCCTCCTTTCTTCTTTTTCTTCTCTCTCTCCCCTCCCCTCTCCCCTTTCTTCTTTATCTCTCCTTCTTTCTCTCTCGTGTTGAAATGTTTTTGTCTCTTGTCATTTATTTTATTGCTGTTTCATACAGCTAACTGGTGCCATCTAGTGCGTTTCACATGCACCCCCCCCCCCCCTCTCGGCCCCCATTTTTTTCCCCCCTTTTTTATTTTTCCTTTTCATCATTTGAGTACCCTTTTTCATTGCATGACCGATCTCTCATTTAAAGACCATTTTAATTTGCATGAACCCATCCTCATTTTATTACCTTTATCATTCATGACCCATCTCTTTTAATCAAGTACCCCTACTCAGGGGGGAACTGGGGTGTAAAAAAGCGATTTTACTTATCTATATCCCCGTTAATAGATTTTTTTTTAGATGATTGATAGACAACAGATAGTGCTAGATATAAAGTAGATAGATAGATGATAAAAATAGAAAAGATAAGGGGACAGTAGATAGATAACCAGACAAAGGGAGATAAATAATAAATACAACTACATACACACCCCCACACCAACACACACAAAACACACACACACCCACACCACAAAACCATACACACACACACACACACACACACATCATACTAATAATACATAGCCACTTAAAGAACCACAACTTGCCAGACCAAAAAACCCCCGTCCCCCCCCCCCCCCCCCTCCCCCTTTGCCCTTCTTCCCCCCAAATTTTCAGGTCGGGGGTAAATGACTCAAAAAAAATGCAGGTTACACATGCGCAGGGTCGAACCCCTTTTACACAAAATTTGATGATTTTTATTGCTTACCTGTAGACCTGAGGATCAGGGGGAAAAAAATTTTTGGGGGAAAAAAAAATAAAACAAATATTTAAAAAAAAAAATTTTTAAAAAAAAATATTGAAAAAATTAAAAACAAATATTGAAAAAATATTGAAAAACAAATATTAAAAAAAAAAATTGAAAAAAAAATTTAAAAGCCACATAAAAGTGGTGTTTTTTTCTTCAAAACCCGTGCGGGTGCATCCAACAAACTTACTCAAACGAAGGGGAGACAGAAGAGAGTGTTGTGTGGGGGTGTGGTGTGGTTTTGTGGGTGGGGGGGTGGGGGGTGGTGTGTTATGTGGTGTGTTGTGGTGTGTGTGTGTGTGTGTGTGTGTTGCGTGCGTGCGTGCAGGGGTGTGTGTGGCATGCGGCGCCGCGCGCGCCGCGTGTGTTGTGGTGTTGTGCAGTGTGTCGGCGTACTGCGTCGTGTGTATCTGCGTGCGTGCGTGCGTGGTGGGCGTGCGTGGTGCGTGCGTGCGTGCGGTTGTGTGTGTG
>CM031625.1:44390106-44407606 GCA_018398815.1 Conus ventricosus
TTTGGGACATTTTTGGGAACGAAGCGAAGGCTGTAGAAGTTGTTAGGGCTATTGAGTCCAGTTGGACATTTACTTTGATTCTCGAGTTATTTGTTTGATTTTTTTTTTTATTATTTCAATGGTTAAAAAAATGTTTTGTTTCTTTAAAATGTTCAGATATGAATCCAGGCTAAAGCAGTTTACCGTTATGCTGGTAGATTAGAATGGGGTTAAAATGATAGTGACTTATTGGTATCTCATTAATTAAATAGACTATTGCAGCAAAGTTTAGTATACTACACTACCTCCACACTCCATACACTTTTAATGACATTTTTAAAACAACACACACACATGTATGCTCCCTCCCCCCCCCCCCCCCCCCCACACACACACCGACATACACACACCGGCCCCTTTTACATGTGTTTTTCTGTTTTGTCTTTGTTTGTTTGTATGCCTGCTTCGTTTGTCTCTTGTTTTTGTCTAAGATCACTGTAAAGTGGATAGACATTAAATTAAAGAACGAAAACACACACCACACCCCACGCACAAACACACCCCACACACACACACACACACCACACACACACACACACACACACACACACACACATACACACACTCACGCACGCACTCACGCACGCCTGCGCGCGCACTCAAGCACACACACACACACACACACACACACACACACACACACACACACACACACACACACTCACTCACTCACTCACTCACTCACAAAACACACACACACACACACACACACACACACACACACACACACACACACACACACACACACACACACAACACACTGACTGACTGACTGAAACCAATTTATTGTCAGATTAACTCAAGGTTGTACTGACATTTAAGAAAACATTATGAACAGAATATGAACGTTTTTCATTCAAAGCAAAGAAGCATAATTAACACACAAAAATACGTGCGCACACATACACGTACACACACACACACACACACACACACACACACACACACACACAACACACACACACGTACACACATACACACACACACGCACAAACACACGCACTTACATAAATACACAAATACACACATCTCAATACAAACACACCCATACCCTCACATATACTCAAACTTACACACTCGCACACACAGACATACACACGCCCACACACACACGCGCACACATACCGCGCGCCACACACACACACACCACACACACACACACACACACACACACACACACACACACACACCACACACACACACACACACGCACGCACGCACACACACACATTCATACTCGAGCACTCGTACACACATGCATTCACTCTCACAAACACACTCTTTCACGCACACATACACGCGCGCACGCACATACACACCCACGCTCACACACACACACAACACACACACACACACACACACACACACACACACACACACACACACACACACGCACGCACGCACGCACACACAGAGAAAAAAAAAATCTGCCAATTATATACAATCCTGTACCCCTTTGCACCTCCCCCCCCCTCCCCCAGCCAGGAGCAACGGGATCAAGCACACACACACACACACACACACACACACAGAGAGAGAGAGAGAGAGAGAAGAGAGAGAGAGAGAGGAGAGAGAGAGAGAGGAAGAAGAGAGAGAGAGAGGAGAGAGAGGAAGTTGAACAGAATGGAGAGAGAATGTGTGTGTGTGGTGTGTGTGTGTGTGCGTGCGTGCGTGCGTGCGTGCGTGCGTGTGTGTACGCGCGCGCGCGGGGGAAGGGGGGAAGTAAGTAGTTGAGTGAGTAAGTGAGTGAGTGAGAGAAAGGATCTTGGACAAGAGAGCCTTTGGTTGTTGATTGAAGAACACTGGAAGCGATGAAGATAAGATAGAAAGTTGAAGCCACACACGACACCCACGGATGAGTTTATCATCAAACCCTTTGACAAGCACCGACACTGGCCAACTGACAAACGAAACAGCACAGAATTCTGTGGTTGGGACACTAAACCGAGTTCACTGCAAAAAGGAGGAGTTGACTGGGCAAAGGTCACCGTGAACTCAAAGGTCACCGTGAACTCAAAGGTCACCGTGCACTCAAAGGTCACCGTGAACTCAAAGGTCACCGAAGGATGATTGACGGAAGGGAAATTGTAGGAAGGCTTGGAGAAAAGGTGGGAGGGGGAGGGGGAAAGGAGGGGATGGGGGAGAGGGGGGGTGATGGGTGGAAAGCGAAAGAGGCAGAAATGGAGGGGTGGTGGTGAAATGAGCTGGGAAGAGGAGGCCGGGGGGGGGGGGGGGGGGGGGGGTAAGGTAAGGTATGTTGCTTATAGCCCACCCGACCGCAAAGGGCCATTTCAGGGCTGTCACCACGTTAAAATCAACCCACAAGTCATAAAAAACCAACCTTTCACACATCTCTTTAAAATACATCTTCTAAAAGCGTACTAGAAACTTCCTTAAAAAATCTTTCTTCCGTAAAATCCTGGAATCAGATGAAAAATGTCGATCTCTTTCAGAAACTCAAAGATCACGTCAGGTGGGACATCTCTGAACAGGGTTTTCATGGACTCTGCTGTAAAATGTTTATGTCTCACTTCGTGCAAGTGCCAACAATCTAAAAGAACATGTTTCATTGTGAGTGGCGCATGACATGGAATGCACCTCGGAGCTTCTTCACCTTTTAAAGACAAGAGGGTGGGTATAAGACAGTAAAACCAACAATAATCGTAAGATACTAACTATAATAGCTGTTATAACCATTATCATAAGCAATATAAACAGATAAACAGATGAATTACTAGAAACTAATTAAGTAATTAAACTAAAAAAAAAAACAAATTAACTTACTAAACAAACAAATAAAAACAAATTAACTAACTAAACAAACAAATAAAGGAAGGTAGAAAAAGACATTGAAAGAGGAGGGTGAGACAGGTAAGGATCGCGGGGGGGGGGGGGGGGGGGGGGGGGGGGTAGGGGAAAGGGGGGGAGGGGGGGCTAGAGATGTAGGCTGAAGTGGAAATAGTTGTAGAAGACCTAGGAGAGAGAGAGAGAGGGAGAGAGAGAGAGAGAGAGAGAGAGGAGAGAGAGAGAGAGAGGAGAGAGAGAGAGAGTGAGAGAGAGAGAGAGGGGGGGGGGGAAGGGAGAATTGCGTATATTTATGCGAGTAAGCGTGTATTGAGTGTGTGCATACGTGAAAACTGGAAACAAATTGATTTTTAAACAACCCACGTATATTATACAGACCGACAAACAGCAGACAGATCAAAGCGGTACAGAGCAGTGGCTGACACAGACAGATCAAAGCGGTACAGAGCAGTGGCTGACACAGACAGATCAAAGCGGTACAGAGCAGTGGCTGACACAGACAGATCAAAGCGGTACAGAGCAGTGGCTGACACAGACAGATCAAAACGGTGCGAGCAGTGGCTGACACAGACAGATCAAAGCAGTACAGAGCAGTAGCTGACGCAACTATAAGCTAGGGAATAAAATCCTCTTCACCTTTTAAAAGATAAGACAGTAAAACAACAATAATCGTAAGAATACTAACCATAATAGCTGTTATAACCATTATCATAAGCAAATAAACAGAAAAAACAGATGAATTACTAGACAACTAATTAAGTAATTAACTAAAAAAAACAAATTAACTTACTAAACAAACAAATAAAACAAATTAACTAACTAAACAAACAAATAAAGGAAGGTAGAAAAAGACATTGAAGAGGGAGGGTGAGACAGGTAAGGATCGCGGGGTGGGGGTGGGGTGGGGGTAGGGGAAAGGGAGGAGGGGGGGCTAGAGATGTAGGCTGAAGTGGAAATTAGTGTAGAAGACCTAGGAGGAGAGAGAGAGAGAGAGAGAGAGAGAGAGAGAGAGAGAGAGAGAGGAGAGAGATGAGATGAGAGAGAGAGAGAGAGAGAGAAGAGAGAGAGAGAGAGAGAACGAACGAACGAACGAACGAAATTTGTTTAATGAGGGAAAAGAATAAGCACATAGCAGGCTTGTTTGCATCTTGCCTCAAAAATGAAAAAGAAACATTCCAAACACAAAAGCCACCCTCCATACCCAACCATTAACCAAACATCCACCTGTCGAACAATCCTTTCAAAGCAATTAATATAGCAATAACAACATCAATGAATGATAATGATTAAAAATGATAACATTACAATTCAAATATAACCCATTAGGAAATATACACATATGTATTGTCAAACATTACATCTATCGAATAGCATGATCTGAAAAGATAGAAATACAGAACACATAATAATCACAAATATAAAATCCACATGATGTAAATCAATATTGAAACTAGAATCTGTTCGGAAGGGGGCGTACAACACCACTTTTTTGCGCCCTCCAGATTCGCACGCAATTTCCCTTTCCTCTCTATCCGTGTTCTCTGCAAACAATTCCATCTCGGCCCTCGTAACAAAACACCCACCCCCACCCGTCTTACCCCTCCGTTCACAACAACCCCTACTCAAACAGAGAGAGAGAGAGAGAGAGAGAGAGAGGAGAGAGAGTGAGAGAGAGAGAGAGAGAGAAGAGAAAAGAGAGTAGAGAGAGAGGAGAGTGAGGCCGGATATAAAAGCAAATATTCATTTTACCATAAGGATCAGGAGATGCTGTTCATGTATTGCGTCATAAGGTGTGTTTGATTTTTGTTTTTAAAGACTCGGAGGCTTGTTTTTTACATCGAATGAAGTTATAACAGAATTCCATAAGCAGCCCCAGAGTAAAAGAAGCTTGATTTAACAGATCGATTCTCGGAAGAGGTACTTTTATCTTGTAAACATGACGAATCTTATCATTCGAATTATTTTTCAAAGCCATTGGGGCCCGGTCGGACATTATATTAAACTAAAGAGAGCTTTTTTGTAAACTGCTTCCATTTTAGAGGCAGAATTTCTAAATGTTTATATTTGAGAAAGTAGGGGAGGAGGACTTCAGGAGGTCAGTTTAATGGCACGTTATGAAAATGAATAAAGGTTTTAAAATATTATCACTAGCGGAATCCCATATTGTTGAGGCATAGTTTATGTAAGATTCAACATAGGCATGAAAGAACAACTTACGGCTATGTTGATCTAAAAAGTGTTTTATTCTGGAAAGCTGGTAAATCTTTCTGGACACTTTTTTACATACTAACGCAATGATTCGACCATAACGATTGTTATCAATATTAACACTAGGATCTTATGGTGATCAATTTCCTCGGATTTTCGCCATTAATAAAAAAGGGTAATGATTGCTACAAGAAAGATTTTGACGTTTTTGCCTGGTAGTAATCAATAAGTATTTAGTTTTTTGGGGGTGGAGTCGCATATGATTGAGTTCGACCATTCAGATAACTTGTTGATACTTTCTTGTAAGGAGATAAAAATGTTATCTAATCGATCGTGCAGGTGTGGATAGTGGTATCATCGGCAAAACATCTCACATAAAGTTGTAAAAAAAGAGGTAGATCATTTAAAATATACAGAAAATAGTATTGGCCCCAAAGGGGACTGAGCTTGAGGGAGCCGTACTTAACAGGTAGAATGGAAGATTTGATCTATTTACCGAAACCACGGGTTTCCTGTCTGAGAGAAATGAAGATAGAAGTTCCAAAGCGTTGTCAGTTAGGCCATATATCTTTAATTTCTCAAGTAGAAGACTGTGGTCGCGACATCAAAGCTTCATAAAGTCTACTACTAGAACCCCTGTGATTTTATTATTGTTTATGTTGTAAGCACTGGTCAACAAGACTAGTTAATGCTGTGTGACAAGAATGCTTGGCCCTGAATCGGAATGGTTTGGTGAAACAGTTCGAAGGAGTTGAAATGATTAAGAATGTGTTTGTTTATGTGATCTTCCAAGGGTTTAGAGAGTATAGACATGATGGAGATGGGTCTATAATTTGAGGGATCAGCATAGTCACCTGATTTATAGTGGGTATAACTTTAGCAACTTTAAAAAGCTTTTGGAATATAATTTTTTGCAAGGCATAGGTTGTAGATGTAGGTAAGCGTTTCGGCGATTACTGGGGCTGACAATTTCAAGATTTTCCCATCAATGCCATCAAGACCACTTGTGTTACTTTGTTTTAGGGTACTAAGAGATGGGATCACTTCTGCACCCATAAATGTATATTTGACAGAGAGGATATATTTCTGAATTGCAAAAGTCCTGAAGAATATCCAAATTTATTTTCTGACGTTCTGTTTATTTTTATTGTTGAGTTAGTACGCCACAAAAATGTGAATTCAAGACATCAGTGATAAATCTTTTGGCGAGGTAGTATGACCTTTAACATTTTTATTAGTAAACTCGTTTATCGCTTTCCAAATAGATCTGTTATCTGCTTTGGAAGAAATAAGATTTTGAAAATACTTTTTCTTTGACGATCGTTTTAGGTAATTGACTAAGTTTCTTTTTTTTTTTATAGGAATCTCGACTCCCCGATACTAACAGCGACTCTCTTAGTCGGTAGCAGTGTCTATATCTTTAGTTATCAGGGTTTTTTTAGGATTTTTTACTAAACAGCATTGTTTTAAATTTGGGGCATGCTTATTATTTAAAAATTAAGGAACTATGTACCAGACTTCTAAAGCCTCGTCGGGGTCTGTGAATTGATAGACCGTGGAAAGGAATGAGTTCATTTAAAACCCGCTGAAAGGAGTCATTGTCAAATTTTGAAAAGTTTCTGTAGGTAATTATCTTGTGGAAATTTTTTGGAACTTTAACTCCCGTTGGACCACGTAAACATACTGGAGAATGGTGCTACAACCGAACGTCGGTGAGCATATTTCTTCATGGTGTTAACTGAAAGAAGTATTTATATGGTCAATAAGTGTTTGGGAGGTAAACGGGGACTCTTGTTGGTTTGTCTATCAGTTGGTCGAGGTTAAATGATTTGTAAGTTTCTGTCCAAGATTTTTTCGATTTTAGTTTAAAACAATATTGAAATCACCTAGTAGTATATTTTCATAAGAGAATAAGGATGCTTTTCCCCCATCTTAAGAGAATTCATCTTATCCAATCAGTTCGCTTCCGCCGGAAGAGAGAGAGAGAGAGAGAGAGGGGGGGAAAGGAGAAATGGTATATTATATGCGACTAAGGTGTATGAGTGTGTGCATACGTGGGAAAAAATGGAAACAAATCTGATTTTTAAAAAAAACCCCCCGTATATTATACAGACCGAAAACAGCAGACAGATCAAAGCGGTAAAAGAGCAGTGGCTGACACAGACAGATCAAGCGGCGCAGAGCAGTGGCTGACACAGACAGATCAAAGCGGTACAGAGCAGTAGCTGACACAGCAGAAACAAAGCGGTACAGAGCAGTGGTGACACAGACAGATCAAAGCGGTACAGAGCAGTGGCTGACACAGACAGATCAAAGCGGTACAGAGCAGTGGCTGACACAGACAGATCAAGC
Source organism: Conus ventricosus (assembly GCA_018398815.1). Lineage (NCBI taxonomy): Eukaryota > Metazoa > Mollusca > Gastropoda > Neogastropoda > Conidae > Conus > Conus ventricosus. The sequence goes on from CM031625.1 coordinate 44,397,511, forward strand.
CGGTGCAGGCCCGTGGCTGACCAGACGATCAAAGCAGTACAGAGCAGTGGCTGACACAGACAGATCAAAGCGGTACAGAGCAGTGGCTGACACAGACAGATCAAAGCGGTACAGAGCAGTGGCTGACACAGACAGATCAAAGCAGTACAGAGCAGTAGCTGACGCAACTACAAGCTAGGGAATAAAATCCTCCCCCCCCCCCACCACCACCCCCCCCACCACCACCCCCAGCCCCACCCCCTCCCCTCCCCTCCCTCGCAGCCCTTGAGATGATTTGGAATATCTGCTGTCAAGAGAATTTTTGATTGATGAATTTGATGTGACGGACTGTTTTCACGGGAAGAAAACAATGTATTTTAATGACTGAAGGAAAGAGAAGTTTCTTTCGTTTTTCCCCAGTGGAACATTGAGTGAGAACTGGGCTCTGTTAATCCTGAGTAATGCTTTCATTGGCATAAGGCAAATTGGTCGCCTCGCCTGTACATCCTCAAGAAAAAAATTTGTAAAATGGAAAAATGGACTGAAGCCAGCGTCACTTAAATATACTGTTTCTGCGAATAATAACAGTTTAGAAAGGGACGTCTTGTTCAACAGCATACTGTCAACAACAACAACACCAAAAAGAGGAAAACATTAAAAAATACCACTTGCCACAAGAAGTAAGGCGTGAATATAAAGAAGAAAAATAAATCTGTTTTTTTTTTTTTTCTTTTTTTTTACCGGGGGGGGGGGGGGGGGGGGGGGGGGGGGGTGGGAAGAGAAAATTGGAATCGTACTCTGGTCTCTTACATCGCAAAAGCGTACTCTAACTTGGAGTCACATTACATAACATTCCATTTTCACAGGGAACAGAGGGCACAGAATCAGTGACCCATCATTGCCAAATACTTCCAGAAATCCGCATCACAAGACAGTCCTTCTCTTCGTACTCCTGCTCCTCCTCCTGCTTTAGCAGCAGCAGCAGCAGCAGCAGCAACATCGTCGTCGTCGTCACCGCTTTCATCAGCATCATCATATCATCATCATCATCATCATCATCATCATCATCTTCTTCTTCTTCTTCTTCTTCTTCTTCTTCTTCTTCTTCTTCTTCTTCTTCTTCTTCTTCTTTTGAAAACGACTCACAGAATAGCACACGCCCTAGTTTGTGCATAGAAGACGAAGCTAAGAGACGAGCGAGAGGGAGAAAGAGAGAGAGGAGAGAGAGAGAGAGAGAGAGAGAGAGAGAGAGAGAGAGAGAGAGAGAGGAGAGAGAGAGAGAGAGAGAGAGAGGGGGAAGAGAGAGAGAGAGATGAAGAGAGAGAGAGAGGAAGAGAGAGAGGAAGAGAGAGAGAAAAAGAAAGGAGGAGAGAGAGAGAGAGAGAGAGAGAGAGAGAGAGAGAGAGAGAGAGGAAGAGAGAGAGAGAGATGAGAGAGAGAGAGAGAGAGTGAGAGAGAGAGAGAGACAGACAGACAGACAGACGGACGACAAAATGAGAGAGGAGAGAGAGAGAGAGAGAGGAGAGAGAGGAAGAGAGAGAGAGAGAGAGAGAGAGAGAGAGAGAGAGAGAGAGAGAGGCTGGGGAACTTGTTACGATGAGAGAACCAAAAAAAAAAAAAAAACCTACAGAGAAAGAGTACACAGGGCCATTGGCACACAATCCAACGGTATCGAATGTCTCTGCTCTCAGCTGCTAATTGCTGTGTCTAGGTAGTGTATCGATGCACAGAATGGAACCCACCCACACTCTGCTGAGCTCTGTCACAGTTCCAGCCTTCAGTGACATAGTGCACGTGGGCGGAGATTCCATGGCATGCACCAGAAACAACAGGCTGCCGATATCGCTTGCAGTAAGAGAAACTCCAAGCGTTTCCTGCCGGCTGCTGCTGCTGTTGCTGCTGCTGGTGTGTAGGAAGGAATTCTGTTTTACGTCTCGTCACACATATAGGTGATTGCAGACGTCTAAATAACATAGTGTTTACAATTTTAGACTATTATCATAAAAGAAAAGAGGACGATGTGGTTACATGGAACAAAAATAAAGGATGATGAATTGCAGGACAGTAACTATGAAAAATTAGATAAAAAATAACTAAAATAATCTAACTTACGATTATGATTATAAAATGTTCCTTAATGGACTTCCAAAAGGTTACTCGTTAATTTAACAAGAGAAACAATGGCAACGAATCTAAAAAGTCAAAACATTAACATGCCCAGTGTCAGCACTTGATATAACACCATTCAAAAAGGGTTTCGTTAGTTCACAATCAAAAATCACATGTTGAACTGAAAGATCCCCCGACATACGCACTTAACAGTCTGGCAATACTTGGTTCGTAGGGAATTACATAAAAGTCTAAAAGTCAGGCTAGAAACCGGTCGGCTAATCGACACAAAGTTTGACAGAGTTTGCTGACTGGGTTTTGATGAGGAACTGTATTGACTCCAGAAATCCCTCTCGATTATATGACTAATTTCCTTGTATGATAAAGGACAATCAACCTTAATACTACCAAATATATTCTTTGCTCCCCTTTTTGCTGCTCTATCTGCTTGATCATTAAAAACGAAGGAGGTGTGCGATGGAACCCAAGAAAATGCAACATTAGTACCTTTCATGTAAAGACAGTGCAACATGGACTTAATCTCAAATAATAATTCCTCTCTTTGTGTATTTTCAAAACAATACAAACTTTTTAATACTGACTGTGAATCAACACAAAACAGGATATTAAATATTGAGACTGGCAAGGAAATTAAATAATTTAATCCCATCAGGACAGCAATTAGTTCAGCTGTAAATATGGAATGACCCTTACCTAAATAATATGATTTTTCAGCTTTGAAATCTGGAATTACAAAGCCAGATCCCGCACTACCATCATCAAGAACTGAGCCGTCAGTGTATACTTTCAAATAGTTAGTAAACTTTTCTTCCATGTCATTTTGACAGATGCTGCTAACACATGCGGCGAAATCGCTTTATTTAGATCAGAAGAAAAATGTTAACTGTTACTTCCGTTAGTTCCCAAGGGGGTACCGGCGGAACCAGTACGCGAGGCGCTACCTGTGCTGGTGTGTGTGTGTGTGTGTGTTTGTGTGTGTGTGTGTGTGTGTGTGTGTGTGTGTGTGTGTGTGTGTGTGTGTGTGTGTGGTGTGTGTGTGTGTGTGTGTGTGTGTGTGTGCGTGCGTGCGTGCGCGTGCACACGCACGTGCGTGCGTGTGTGCATGTGTTATATATATATATATATATATATATATGTGTGTGTGTGTGTGTGTGTGTGGTGTGTGTGTGTGTGTGTGTGTGTGTGTGTGTGTGTGTGTGTGCAAGGATTTTACAGATGTTTTATTGAGTCTATCTTAACTTTCTCTTTTATCTGTTGGTTATGGAAGTCTAACTGTGAAGAGCAAGAAGTGTTGAAGAAGGTGGTGAAAGTCTGTAGCAAGATTGTGGGGAGAGACAGAGTAGTTTGAACGTGTTGTTTGAACAAAGAGGTTCGAAGGCGCAAGATGTGAGCGACAGCCCCAAAATTTAGTGGTACTATGAACTTTTCCCCTCGGAAAGTTTATGGCCCCCCAAAATTAGACTGTGCAAAAAAAAAAGAGTTTTCCCCATGCCACCCAATTTTAAAAAATGTTTTTATTTACTGTGCGAATAAAACTTTAAAGAACTTGAACTGAGGGGGTCCCGGGCGCGCGCGGGCGCGCGTGCGTGCGTGCTGCTGCTGGGTGTGTGTGTTTTTTGGTGTGTGTGTGTGTGTGTGTGTTTGGGGTTGTGTGTGGTTGTGTGTTTTTTTTGTTTGTGTGGTGTGTTGCCTTTTTGGGATAGTGTTGTGTTGAAGTGCAAACTAAAAGAAAAATAGAATGTGTTTTTTGGAATATGAAATTTATTTTTTAATAACTGTGTTATTTTTTTTAAAAATAAAAAAGACGTTGCCACACTAAATTTACGTTTGTGAAATAAAGTCGTTTAAATTTTGTTTTGAATTGTTGTTGTGTGCGTGAGAGGGAGAGGAGAGGGGAGAGGAGAGAGAGAGAGAGAGAGAGGACGACAGACAACGACAACGACAAAGACAGTGTGGTGTGTGTCGTGTTGTGTGCGCGCGCGCGCGGTGTTGTGGGTGGTGTGGGTGTGTGTGTATATGTGTGTGGGTGTGTGTGTTTTGGCGGTGGTGTGTTGTTTTGTGGGGGGGAGAGAGAAAGAGGAGAGAGAGAAGAGAGAGGGGAGAGAGAGAGAAGAGAGAGAGAGAGAGGGGAAAAGAGAGAAAAGAGAAAAGAAGAAGAGGAGTTTTTTGTTTGTGTGTGTGTGTGTGTGTGTGGGGGGGGGGGGGGGGATCTGTGTTTGTCTGGGGTCTGTTTTTATTTGTTGGAGATTCTATTTTGTCTTTTCTCTTATCAAGACGCTCCGTTCTACCCTTTTCGCCATTTCTGTCCTTGCAAGGGGGGGCCGAGGGCGATGGTGGAGTCGGTGGTGTTTTGGGGGGGGGGGGGGGGTAGGGGGGGGGGGGGGGATGCGGGGAGGGGGAGAGTAAGGAAGAGGGGGGGGGGGGGGGGGGGGGGGGGGGGGGGGGGGGGGGGGGGGGGGGGGGGTATTTTACAAAATTAAAAGGTGGGGCAGATACAAAGATGCAAAAAACCCCAAAGTGAGCGAACTGACATCAGAACCGGGGCGCGTGTAAATCCCCTGGCTTTTAAATCTACACACGGGCCGGCGCGCCGCGCGTGCTAATCCCACACAAAACACTCACACACGCACGCACGTTTGCAAAACGGATGCAATCTCTCTGTGTCTGTCTCTCTCTCTTTCTCTGTCTTTCTTGTTCTTTTCTCTCTCTCTGTCTCTGTCTTCTCTTCTCTTTCTCTCTTCTCTTTCTCTCTACTCTCTCCTCCTCTCTTCTCTCACCCTTCTCTCTCCCATCCCAAATTTGCAGAAATAGCACATGTTTGAACAATCCCTTTATCTGTCTTTCTATCTATCTATCTATTATTTTCCCTTCTATCTTCTGTCTATCCATCCATTTATATATATTATAAAAATTAATAATATTGTGTGTTGGTGTGTGTGTGTGTGTGTTGTGTGTGTTGTTGTGTGTGTGTGTGTGTGTGCGTGTGTGTGTGTGTGTGGAAAGAGAGAGAGGAGAGAGAGAGAGAGGATAGAGAGAGGAGAGAGAAGAAAAGAGAGAGAGAGAGAGAAAAGGATAGGTGCGGGTGTCGGTTGTTCTCAGAAAATGTGCTTTTCTCGGACATGGATATCAGATTTAGTTAAAAAAAAACAAATTAACTTTGACAACCGGAAGTTCACGATTGAATATTTTCTCGTGTTGATATAACATGGCAAACACACTTTTCCAGCAACGACATAAAACAGAAAAATTTTCAGCATAAACATAGCGGTAAGAACTCCCTTTCTATCATCTCTATGACTTCCAGAATAGCTCAGCAGGTATCTCGCTACACTAACTTTGTCGCAGGCAGACGTTAGTGTCGCGATGTCGCCGAAGTAAGTGGAACACACACGCACACACACACACAACACACACACACACGTGCATATGCGCACGTAACGCTTACCGCACATATTCACACACACACCACACACACACACACATAACACACACACACCACACACACCAACACACACAATAACACACACACACACACACACACACACAAAACACACACACACACACACACACATGCATACGTACAAAATGCGCAGTGAACCTTACAACCACTATTCCAAAACCACAACCCCACACCACACACACACACACACCACACACACACACAAAACACACACACACACACATTCACACGCAGCATGCAAGCATGCACGCACGCACGCCCCCCCCCCCCCCCCCCCCCCACACAAAACCACACACACAAACGCACGCGCCGCGCGGACACCACACACACACACTCACACACACACACACGAAATTCTAAATGTTCTCACAAAAAGAAGTGCAGCGAAATGCCAAATGTGCGAGACATTTTTGACCGGACCAAGCAGAAGAACTGATCAAAATATAGGCACAATGATTCTTTTCTCAGAATAACACAGTGACTGTTCATCGCTCGTTTCAGAGAAAAAGGACAGGGGATTGAGGAGGGGGGGGGGGGGTGGCGGGAGGGCTGATTGATGGGAGGGTAAGGGGGGAGGGGGGGGGGGGGGAGAGATAGGGAGAGACTGATGTTGAGTCAGCAAGCTCTGGTGTGTGTGTGTGTAGTTTGGGGTGTTGTGGGGGTTTCAAACAACAATACATCGTTGGCTACATCGTTGGCTATATCGTTGGTTGGCTACATCGTTGGCTACATCGTGGTTGGCTACATCGTTGGTTGGCTACATCGTTGGTTGGCTACATCGTTGGTTGGCTACATCGTTGGCTACATCGTTGGTTGGCTACATCGTTGGTTGGCTACATCGTTAGTACATCGTTGACTTTTATCGTTGGTTGGCTGCAAACGTTGGCTACTCGTTGGCTACATCGTTGACTACATCGTTGGTTGGCTACATCGTTAGCTACATCGTGGCTACATCGTTGGCTACATCGTTGACTACATCGTTAGCTACATTTGTTGGGTACATCGTTGGTCATCGTTGACTACATCGTTGTTGGCTACATCGTTTGCTACATCGTTGGCTACTTTATTGGCTACATCGTTAGCTATATCGTTTTACTACATCGTTGGCTACATCGTTGGCTACATCGTTAGCTACATCTTGGCTACATCGTTAGCTATATCGTTGACTACATCGTTGGCTACATCGTTGGCTACATCGTTGGCTACATCGTTAGCTACATCGTTGGCTACATCGTTGGCTACATCGTTGACTACATCGTTAGCTACATCGTTGGTACATCGTTGGCTACATTCGTTGGCTACATCGTTAGCTACATCATTGGCTACATCGTTGGCTACATCGTTAGCTACATCGTTGGCTACATCGTTAGCTACCTCATTTGGGTACATCGTTGGCTGCTCGTTTTACTAATCGTTAGCTACTCCCTTTGGACATCGTTGAGTTGTGGTTGGCTACATCGTGGCTACATCGTTGGTTGGATGCATCGTTTACTACATCGTTACTACATCTTGCTTATTTTGGTTGCATATGTTGGCTACATCGTTGACTCACGTCCTACATCGTTGGTTGGCTACATCTTTGGCTGGCTACATCGTTGGTACTACATCGTTGGTTGGAAACTTATCTAAACGATTTCCTCTGTCTCTCTCCTCTCTCCTCTCTCTCTCTTCCTCTCTCCTCTCTCTCTCTCCTCTCTCTCTCTCTCTCCTTACCATTTGACAGACAGGCACATGTTTTGACATCCGCATATCTGTCTTTCTAACTATGTATGTATGTATGTATGTATGTATGATGTATGTATCTATCTGTGTGATTGTGTGTGTGTGTGTGTGTGTGTGTGTGTGTGTGTGTGTGTGTGTGTGTGTGTGGAGAGAGGGGAGAGAGAGGAGAGAGAGAAGGAGAGGAGAAGAGAGGAGAGAGAGAGAGGGAGAGAGAGAGAGGAGAGAGGAAGAGAGGGGGAAGAGAGGTGCGTGTTGTTCTCAGAAATATGTGCTATTTCTCGGACATGGATATCAGATTTAGCTCAAAAGAAACAGAATTAATTTTGAGACACCAGAAGTTCACGAATTGAATATTTTCTCGTGTTGATATACATGGCAACACACTTTCTACAGCAACGACATATAACAGAACATTTCAGCATAAAACATAGCGGTAAGAACTCCCTTTCTATCATCTCTACGACTTCCAGAATAGCTCGGCAGATATCTCGCTACACTAACTTTGTCGCAGGCAGACGTTAGTGTCGCGATGTCGCCGAAGTAAGTGGAACACGCACGCACACACACACACAACACACCACACACACACACACACACACACCCCCCCACACACGCACACACACACACACACACACACAACACACACACACACACACACATGCATATGTGCATATGCGCACGTGAACGCTTACACGCACATATTCACACACTGACTGACTGAAACCAATTTATTGTCAGATTAACTCAAGGTTTGTATTCACACACACACACACACACACAACACACCACACACACAAAACACACACACCACACACACACATGCATACGTACATATGCGCACGTGAACGCTTACACGCACATATTCACACACACACACACACACACACACACACACACACACACAACACACACACACACACACATTCACACGCACGCATGCAAGCACGCACACACGCACGCACGCCCCCCCCACCCCACACAAACGCACGCGCGCGCGCGCGCCACACACACGCACACACACACCACATCACACCACACACACACACACACACACACACACACACCCCCACACACACACACACACACACACACACACACACACGCACGCACACACACACACCACACACAGCACACACACACACACACACACACACACACACACACACACACACACACACACCACACGGAATTCTGAAATGTTCTCACAAAAAGAAGTGCAGCGCAGAAATGCCACTGTGCGAGACATTTTTGACCGGACCAAGGTTAGAAGAACTGGATCAAAAAATAGGACAATGATTCTTTTCTCAGAATATACACCAGTGACTGTTCATCGCTCGCTACAGAGAAAAAAAGACAGGGGATTGAGGGAGGGGGGGGGGGGGGGGGGGTTGCGGGAGGGCTGATAGATGGGGAGGGTAAGTGGAGGGAGGGGGGGGGGGGAGAGATAGGGAGGGGATGATGTTGAGTCAGCAAGCTCTGTGTGTGTGTGTGTGTGTGGGGTGTGTGTGTGGTGTGTGTGTGTGTGTTTTTGTGTGTGTGTTGTTACAAACAACAATACATCGTTGGCTACATCGTTGGCTATATCGTTGGTTGGCTACATCGTTGGCTACATCGTTGGTGGCTACATCGTTGGTTGGCTACATCGTTGGTTGGCTACATCGTTGGTTGGGCTACATCGTTGGCTACATCGTTGGTTGGCTACATCGTTGGTTGGCTAGATCGTTAGCTACATCGTTGACTTTTATCGTTGGTTGGCTGCATCGTTGGCTACATCGTTGGCTACATCGTTGACTACATCGTTGGTTGGCTACATCGTTAGCTACATCGTTGGCTACATCGTTGGCTACATCGTTGACTACATCGTTGGTTGGCTACATCGTTAGCTACATCGTTGGCTACATCGTTGACTACATCGTTGGTTGGCTACATCGTTAGCTACATCGTTGGCTACATCATTGGCTACATCGTTAGCTATATCGTTGACTACATCGTTGGCTACATCGTTGGCTACATCGTTAGCTACATCATTGGCTACATCGTTAGCTATATCGTTGACTACATCGTTGGCTACATCGTTGGCTACATCGTTGGCTACATCGTTAGCTACATCGTTGGCTACATCGTTGGCTACATCGTTGACTACATCGTTAGCTACATCGTTGGCTACATCGTTGGCTACATCGTTGGCTACATCGTTAGCTACATCATTGGCTACATCGTTGGCTACATCGTTAGCTACATCGTTGGCTACATCGTTAGCTACATCATTGGCTACATCGTTGGCTGCATCGTTGACTACATCGTTAGCTACATCCTTGGCTACATCGTTGACTGTATCGTTGGTTGGCTACATCGTTGGCTACATCGTTGGTTGGATGCATCGTTTACTACATCGTTTACTACATCGTTGGCTATATTGTTGGTTGGCTATATTGTTGGCTACATCGTTGACTACACCGTTGCCTACATCGTTGGTTGGCTACATCTTTGGCTGGCTACATCGTTGGCTACATCGTTGGTTGGAAAGATCATTGGATAGATCGTTGGCTATGTCGTAGACTACATCATTGGCAACATCGTTGGTTGGCTACATCGTAGACTACATCGTTGGTTACATCCTTGGCTACATCGTTGGTTGGCTACATCGTTGGTTGGCTACATCGTTGGTTACATCGTTGGTTGGCTACATCGTTGGCTACATCGTTGGTTGGCTACATCGTTGGCTACATCGTTGGTTACATCGTTGGTTGGCTACATCGTTGGCTACATCCTTGGCTACATCGTTGGTTGGCTACATCCTTGGCT
>CM031625.1:44425106-44435106 GCA_018398815.1 Conus ventricosus
TATTACGCTCGTATGTTTAATGATGGACGTGTCTTCTCTGACAATTGTTTTTGTTCTTCTATGCAAGTAAAAGAGAGGCCCCAGATACTCCCATCTTAAGCTGTTTTTTTTTTTTCTCGTCGAATTAAGGACAGGGTGGTCGCAGTAGCTCAGTAGTTCAACGGATAGAAGCCGACAACAGAGTTTTTGAACACAACAAGGAGACCATGTCTTCCCGATGAAGTGCAACAGCCAGTCATAATTATGGGGGCCGCACCTCTTCTCTTCTCCTGCTCCGTCAATTACGCACTCTTTACGGCACTTTTGGGGGGTGGGGGATGGGGTGTGGGGACGGTGTGTGTGTTGTGTGGTGAGAAAGGGGAAGAGAACAGGGGATCTAGAGGCTCACCTCATTCACGCATCTGTATGTGTGCGAGGATTTTTTTTTTTTTTTTGAGGCGTGGGGGTGGGAGGGAGAGGTGGGGGGGGGGGTTGTTGAAGTTGATCCATTATCGATCTTGAAAATTTACACCGGTTTTGAGAAGAAACCAAGGCACTATCAGCCCGTTTGGTACACTAGCTCGAAAATGCTTCATCAAAAGTTTTTTGCTGCATCAAGAGTTGATATTACCAGAAATAGTGGATACAATTTATCATGAATATTGTCGCACTAACCTGAGGAAATTTTCTTTTAGTAACAGTAACAAATCTTTGGAATAATTAACCCCTAACATTAAACGTGCACAAAATACTAACCGTTTCAAAAGCTCTATCGATGATAGTGTATTATTGAAGACTTTATTTTGACTATGATAAATAAAGACTTGAGCGAGTTAAAGACCTGACGTGTGAAGACAGATAACACATAGAAGGGACATGTAAAGCCAGTTCTGGCTATAATTGCTAAGGCAATTGTCGCTACAAACCTGAACCTGAGGGATTTGGCTCATTTGAACCTTACCTGTCTTTAGTTAAGGCCAGCTGGATTTAAAGGGTACACTTTCCACTCTTCCCCCCCCCCCCCCCCCCTCCAGCCCTCCCGTCCTACCACTCCGCTGTGCCCCGCGCGTTTAGGCGCAGATGTTCAATTATTAGTGACTCGTTTGAGTTTGTTATGAATCGCAGTTATTTTTGTTTTCTTCAATATTTACATTTCTTTCTGTCATCTCTTAACAAAAAGCAGTTTAGATTATCAGTTGAGCTTCTTTTCTTAATGCATTAACTTTTCTTACCAGGTAAACTGTGGGTATTGTGTGTTTTTAAAATGGCATCCTTTCAAACTATTCTCATTCCTCACGGTTTGAATTCTCACGCATCCGTATTGTCTCACTGCCCCCCCCCCCCTCTCTCTCTCTCTCTGCTCCACTCTCCTCTTCACCCTCCACCCCACCTCCCTTCCCTGTTTCAGCCTGCGGCAAGATTTCCTGTTCTGTCCTCTATTCCAGATGAGATCGCTTTTCTGTAGTAAATCAAAACCAAGCTGGTTACAAGGAATGTGCACACAAAAAAAAAAATGCACAGGGAGAGCCATTCCATTGTCTTTCAGCCAGTCAACGTCAGTCCTCGTGAGTGGGGAGGTCCTGTTGAAGAGAAGAGGCACTAAGGTCCTGTCTACCGTACACTTACTCACCCACCTCTCCCGCGTCCTCCCTCGCTCCCCCCCACCCCACCCCCGTCCACTCCTCTCCCTCACGGCTGTCAGCCGATTTGAAACAAACTGGAGGGTAAGCTCGGGTTAGCAGAACTGCATTTCACCTCCTCGTACATTTTCATAGCAAATCAAGAGAGGAGGAGAAAAGTTTACGCACAGTTCTCCCATTTCCCTGTTCTTTGGCCTTCGCTCTTATTTATGAATCCTGAAGTTCTGTATCTGTATGTCCATTCTGAAGATGTAAGCCGCATGTACCGAACATCTATGAAGGTCTGCCAACAAGCAGGATTCCCGCCCGATACAGGAGACTTGAGACTCGCGGTTGGTGCCACACAGACCAGAGGTGTACCTCTGCCGTCCTGAACGGGTTTTTTTCCCACTGTAGATTAAACCTTAGGAGAGAAGTCAGTCGCATTCTGAGATATTTCATGTCGTTTGTTCAGGGTGATGTTAGTCGCCCACAAACATGACAGCCCCCTAACTCTTGTCCTCACCCTTAGCGTCGCCCTCTCCCTCTCACCTACTCTTTTTGTCGATCTACTACAACTGTTTTAAGGTTTAGACTTGCAAGGTTTACGTTCTACCCCATCATATTTAAATGCAAGTGTCAATTCACAATGGTGAAACTCGACATCAATTATCAGAAATAGCTCAGTGGCGTAGGAAGATCTTTTGTAATGGGGAGGAGAGTGAGGGGAGGAGAGAGAGAGAGAGAGAGAGAGAGAGAGGAGAGAAGAGAGAGAGAGAGAGAGAGAGAAAAGCGCAGTCTGAGCTGACGCAACTGCTTTTTCCAATTATTTTTACAACAGCGGACGGGGAGGGGGGGGGGGGGGGCATGAAAGGCGGGTGATATTTATCATAAAGGTGGACATTGGGGGAGAGAACTCATCTTATTTTCTTTTGTAAGATTCGGGGGGACAGGGAGGGGGGGGGGGGGAGGTTTCCAAAATATTTGTAAAAGCGAGGAGGCCGGAGGCGGGGGGGAGGGGGGCTATAATATTCCAAATGTTTGGAGAGGGTGTTCTTTGTTCGTCCAATTCCTGTAAAAGTGGGTGGTATGGAGGTCGTAAACCGTGCCATAGACATTTTTTGGCTTCAAATAGGGAAGGGGGAGGGGCGGCAGAAGATTGTCTCCACCCCCACCCCAATTCCCCCATATGTTCGTGGGGATGGGGTCAGCGTCCCCATCCCCCCTTCCGCTATTCCGACACCGCTATCATTAGGCTATATTCATTGCATCATGTTTATGTTATTTAGAGTCTAGCTACTCAAAAATTCTTAAACGACCAGCTATCGCAGCAAAGTAGTTAGCATCGCGGAGTCCCGGCTGTAAGGTCGTGGGTCCTGGGCTTTTTCTGTCCCGATCTGCTCCTACCAGAGTTGGGGTTTGCTATGGGCTCAGATGGGAAGATTGGGACCACACAGTCGAGTTTAATCCACTTAACGGAGGCGTCTCTAAGAGTGTTGCTCGAATTTTCTGACCAACACTGCGGGTGTCTGAATTTTCCGGACCTCGTCGACACCCGGATATGCTATGCTTACTCTTAGGCGTAGAGTACAGCCCTGTCATGCAGTATCAAACCGGACTGGAAACGCGTGGCATCAGCTTCATCATGCTCAACCTCATCGATCATGGTTTTAAAAAAATCTGTCATTTTCTGTGGCCCTTCATGTCCTGCTCTCATGGTGACCTCAGTTTCGATTGCCTGTCTACGGCTATGGCCTTGGTTTGGCTCTGTCGGGGTCACCAGCATCGGCAAATACATGGCGACTGTCGCTGGGCGGACGTGGTGGCGACCTCCGGAGGGAGAGCTCACTCGCGCCGGCTCCGCGGCCAAGCCATTATTGTCGTCAGTAGGGGGCTTAGTGGGCGGTGTTCTGCGTATATTGGATCAGAACAGGCAATCACAAAACACCACCGAAGTGACTCGGCAGCAGTGCAGTGCCTCCTCTGGTGGGTTGCCTCTGGACGACTTGACATTGACTACCCCTGTGGATTGCAGGTGCTGGGGCTGCGGCGGGCCGGATAGAGCTGTGGTCGTTGAGAAGAGGTCGGGAACAATGCCACCAATGTGGCACTGATAATGCGATGGCAGCAAAAATATCTGGAATGGCGTTTAGTTTTGTGGTAACTTGATTAATGTTCCAAGTATACTAACTAAATTTGACATCATCTGACATGCGGCGAGGTTACTGGATTCAGCTGTAAGACACACATAGATGCATATAGGTTTGAATTCCCTGTACGCTGGCTTGTATAGGTAGCTATCTGCTGCCGGCTTACTGTGTCAATGTATACCATGCCAAGTGCCAATGTAATTACTCTGCACTCCTAACTCTTGGATACTGTCTAAGGGTTCCACCTTGAGGGTCTGAGGAGTCGAGTGCCATCCCTTTGACCTGTTTCTTTACAGACGTGTTTTCCTGCCGGCAATGAGGTCTGTCCGCTAAATAAGCCGAGCCCTAGCGTGTTGAGGGGCCGGGATAGAGTTGATAGAGCGCCGGACTCGAGACATCAGTGATCCTGGGGTTGCAGGTTCGAATCTCCGCCGGGCGGTTTCGGAACAGGGGGGATTTTTGCCTTCGGAGTTAACATTGGTTCTGACTCTATTTCCCAAACCAGTCCTCCGAATGAGACTTTAAACCGAGGTTCTGTGTGTGAACGCACGCATAACATCTTGCACACATGTAAAATCCCATCACCAGCTTTCGGAAGAGAAGGTCAGTTTGGCCGTTGGTGTGGATGACACGTTACACATAGCATGCACCCTGCGGGAGAAATTGAAAGAATGAATGAAGGACGGAAAAATATTGCCTGGATGGCACGGTAAACGACTAAATGAAGTGCCGGCAGGCAGCTCTTCAATCGGCACTACCCAGGTACGCATCCGGTTGCGTACACAAGAGAACCTTTGGCGAGGCGTTATAAAAAAAAGCCTCATTATCATTACTCTTATCATTCTAAGGATAGCCCACCGTTTTCTTTTCTTTTTTTAATTGCGCGGGCCGAGAGCGGGCGGGGGGTGGGGGTGGGGAAGGATCTGCTGCGGTGGGGATGGAGTGGGAGGATGGGTAGGAAGGGGAAGAGGGAGGGGGCTTTTCGGACGGCCGACTTCGGGCATTCCGTCAAACAGCAAGGCCTTCCGTCGCTTTTGGCTGAACAGAGTTCATGACAGCGCGTGTTTGAATGCAACGTGGTTCCACTGAGCCGTTTTGTACGGTGACGCGATCCCGTGAGACCTCGTTTTCCGTCTCCAAAGCTGAAGAGTAGTAACTGCTATTCATTCCCTCTGCACTCACGCCAAGCGTCAAGAGAGAAAGAACCGACGCCATTCCTCAACGGTTCGGGTGCCTTGCTATCTGGTAACATATCTTTATACTTAAGCCATCACTTTTCTTGGTATTGTTGTTGTTAGGATAGTGTTATCTCCTTATTCGTTGACATGTAATACCCGTCTCAACTCGCGATCACCCCGGTACATCCATCACACGAAAAGATTTCCATTCCTCCACCCTTCACGTCATTCATTTCTTGCGTTCTGGTGTGAGTGATGGACTGGAACGTTCAATATCTATTAAATCGCCGTTTCGAATTTTACGCGTTTAAAGGGCCAGTTTGTTTCTCGTTTTTGTTTTCTGATCAGGGGCAGGGCACGTGATTGTAAGGTAGTTTGATGGCACAGTGAGCTGGCCTCCCTCCTCTTTGTGGCTGCCCTCCCCCCCTCCCCCCCCCCCCCCCCCCCACGCGCACACAATCCCCTCTTTTTATTTGTTATACTCAAAACAATTTTAAGTAAATATGTATAATCCTACAAACAGCGCAGAAGTGATGGTGTGGACATTTTACGTGCTATATATTTTGGATTTTTTTTTTTTTACCGAGTCTTGTTCTTAACAGTGTGACCTTGACTGAAAACATGTTAATGCAGGGATATCTAATAAACTTACACTGATTTTCTTCCTCTCGGACTCACACGGTCAAGATGAGGTACGAGAATGAAGAGTGTGAACTTGATTTAATCGTTTTTTTTTTTAAAGTTTGCATTATACACAATCAATTCGTGTACATGTACATTTACCCCTATCTGAAAAGAAAATGTGTCCGCGGAAGACGCTCTGAATTGTTTGATTTTTTTTTCCGTCAATAGATTTTCTTCTTTTACTGAAGCAATACAGCCCTTAATTCAACGCCAAGTACTTTAAGCATCCACAATAGTTTGCCAGTTGTCAAACACCGATAGATTTTAAATTCTTAACATGCCATTTCACATGCCTGGATCTGCATTTTAATAAAACTTGAATGATTTTGTTAACTGTTAATGTTTAGTTAAGCATCCTAACGATTGACAAGTGTCCCGAATGACCTCTGTAATTACTGTTACTTTTGTATTGAACATGGACCTTGACCAGGGGACAACTAACAATGATTTACATCTGATTGCAGCGCGGCACATTCTCAGTGAACTCAGCAGTGCTGTGAAGCTTCACCGGGTCATTTATTCTTTCCAAATGGTTGGCCGGTTAGTCTGCCAAACGGTGAACAATTTCCAGTGGTTTTACATCCAGTCGTGAGCTCGGTATGTTTCAGTGCACCCTTTGTGCCTTTCTGGCTCTGTTCGCCAAGGACTGAACCGGGATATGCGTCTAGTGTTCCGATCTGACGTGATTAGCTGTCACTTGTCTCGCCTTGGTGGCAGTGCCGAGGTCTGTGGGAGGTCTGTCTTTGGGGTGCTTTCAGGCACTGACTGTCTTCTTCCAGCATGAGGAGTCTGCTTTTTAATTTGTCGTTGGCATTTTTCTTTAATACGACCTCTGCATTCTTCTGATTCACAGTCTGTCGTGGAATGGTGGGGATCTTCTGGAAGCAGGAACCAAGGTGTTCGGTGCCTTCTCTGATTGTATCTGTCTGTGGGATACAGCAGCGGATGTTCGGACGCTTCGATGCTCAGGTGGTTGTCATCTTGGATGGTGGGTTGAAGGGACGGGAGGTCTTGTCAAGAAGGATGGTGGTGGTAATGCTTTAATGGCTTGTGGGTTCATATTCCTGTTCCAATGCATCATTTAGTTGCTGACGAAGCTGAAGATGTGTGGGTCGCTATGTTGTTGAACTTCTGTATGGTTACTGAACTTGTCTGTGTAACTGGAGACATGATCGAGGTATGTCTCTGGTGTACACTGTTCACATCACCAGGTCTAGGTGGATCTGCTTTTTTCCATGGGTCTGATGTGTGGTCACATCAGCTTCTCATGGCACTTGTTAAGAGTGCTCGTCAATATGGACACCACAGAGCTGTGGTGCTTAGAGCACAAAGTTACCGCCCTCCTGTAGGACGCATGGCTGCTCTAATTCCCACTGTCAGGTCTCTATGGAACAAAAGCAGAGAAAAGTGTACCAGAGGAGATGCCCCAGGAAAGTGTATTAGTCTGAGGTGTTTCCAGTGATTGCCTGGTATACTGAGTATCCCTTGGGTCCTTGTCAATAGGGACACCACAGAGCTGTGGTGCTTAGAGCACAAAGCCACCGCCCTTCCTGTAGGACGCATGGCTGCTCTAATTCCCACTGTCAGGTCTCTCTGGAACAAAAGTAGAGAAAAGTGGTACCAGAGGAGATGCCCCAGGAAAGTGTATTAGTCCTGAGGTGTTTCCTTAGTGATCACCTGGTATACTGAGCATCCCTTGTTGTGCAGAGAACCTGTCTGGGTAATCGAATCAACATATGACTCGTTCAGAGTCTGTTGAACTAATGCCAGCTTCACGTGTTCAGTGAATCTGAAGCTAGTTCCACCAGACCTTTTCTTGATGTGTACTCGCAAAGTGCGCGGCTTTTGCTGCCACAGCTCGGGTTTCGTATCCATACAGATCATTAAACGACGTCCTGCATGTGTTTGGTTCTGTTAGTCGCTGGATGTTGTGCTGGATCAGTTTATGATCTTAGGGCTCTTAAAGGTCTGATCAGAGAAATACATAGATGCATGAATCTGTACATGTATGCATTTATATCTCTGGTGTCACAGTGTCGTTCATTCTGGACGGGCCCCCTTTCCGATGATTCATCAGTCAAGGTGATACTTCCTGAGTATTCAGAGTTGCTGGTCATCTTCAGCTGTTTCATTGATAGATGCAGTTATAGGAGCTACCGTTCATTCTGGGATCTGTTTTCAAGGGACCTTCATCTTTTCGGAACAGACCATGAAACAGGAGAATTGGAGGCATCGGTAAATTGGTTCGCGACCAGACTGCTCATGTGTCGGGGGAACACAGTCAGTTCAACGAGCAGTTGCTCCACTGCTCTAGCCTGAAAGTTCCTCAAGGATAATTTCTCTCAGATTTTGGTCCTTCCATTGAGACGATACCGGTGAAAGTGATCCATTTAAGATCTGCCTTCTGGATTCATGTCCTGGTCCAGATCCTTGGGGGGATAGGGCCAGGGTAAGGCCGAAGAATGGGCTGGAAAATACTGAGATCGTGACCTTGGCTTTATCCGGTGACAGATGTTAAACACTGCAAATTTTCACCGTTTTGTCATACTCTCTGGCCGGCCATTTGAGTAAGGAGAAAATGCCTGCGTGAACTCGGTAACTGCCATGGTCACTGGGAATGCCTGGAGCCCACGTTGCCAGCACTGGATGTCGGAGCTCTGTGACCAACAGTGTGCCATGGCCAGGTATGTTACATGCTGATATCTTTTTACGACCAAAGCTTTCATCATTTTCTATGTGATAATGAAATTCATGAATGATTTGAGCATAATTCTCAGATGCTTTGACAAAAGCAGTGGGATAATTTGTCGAGCTCTTTCTTAAACGTACATAGACCACTGTGCATAGTATAAAAGTGCATGTAGCATGCACAGAGAGAAATACGATGTGAAACAGTAATGACTCTCTGTGTGCATGTTGTCACACTTTACAATGGAACCTTTTTCTTTGTGCGCACAGGATGACAGCCCAGGAGACACTTGAAACAGGAGAGACCGGCAACGGCACGACAGCCCGGGAGAGACAACGGCACAACAGCCCGGGAGAGACGACAAAGGCACGACAGTCCGGGTGAGACAACGACAATGGCACGACAGCCCGGGAGAGACAACGGCAACGGCGCGACAGCCCGGGAGAGACAACGGCACAACAGCCCGGGAGAGACGACAACGGCGCGACAGCCCGGGAGAGACAACGGCACAACAGCCCGGGAGAGACAACGGCGCGATAGCCCGGGAGAGACAACGGCGCGACAGCCCGGGAGAGACAACTGCACGACAGCCCGGGAGAGACAACGGCATGACACCTCGGGAAAAACAACGGCACGACAGCCCGGGGGAGACAAGGGGATGACAGCCCGGGAGAGACAACGGCACGACAGCCCGGGAGAGACAACGGCACGACAGCCCGGGAGAGACAACAATGGCACGACAGCCCGGGAGAGACAACGGCACGACAGCCCGGGAGAGACAACGGGACGACAGCCCGGGAGAGACAACGGGACGACAAAGGAGGAGAGACAACATCAGGAGCAAGATGACAGCTCAACAGAGCTACAGGTGAGACATTTGGACTTGCTAATGAGATGAAATGAATAGGTAGTTGAATTACTTGTATGTTCAAATTCAATATCCTGACAATTCAGCAGTGTCCGAATGAAAAACGGTCAGAGTTTCTTATTCATCATGGTTGGATGATACCAATAGATACTCACAACGGAACCTGTGATGGAAGAGGTAGAAGGGTAGGGAGGGAGGGCTGGCAACTTAGGGAGGAGGAGGGGCACGACCGGGAATTGTTTTACACACCTGAGAAATACCTTGCTAGAATCCCTGCGGTACATACAAAGTCCAACGTCACAGAGCTTTCACCAGCCAATGAACTTTGCGGCAATATTTTCCTTGTATTTCACAAAAACCTTAATTTCACTCAGTGTCTTTTAAGTGAGTGGTGAACTCAGCACACGTGGTATAGTATGGGTCGAACCCGCAAAGGGGCCGGGCTGCCTGGTACAACTGCTCATGGACAGACCCAAGAGATCAAGACACCAACACTTATACTACTTACGTACTTGATACTTGATATATTGGGTGTTGGAGGTCTTTTCACAAGGCCTGTTCACCACTCCTGTTCTTGCGTGCGTGGCATGGCAAAGGCAGTCTAGTTGTAACAGCTGGGGTCAAATTTGTTTGGCAGACTTTCCCAGTGGGAATCCAGTTTTCTTTTAAAAGCACTAATGCTCGGGGCCGTCACAACACTATCTGGAAGACTGTTCCATGTGGACACCACTCGCTGCGCAAAGAAGTTAGAACGCATGTTTAGTCTGCAATGTCCTTTCTCAAGTTTTAGAGAGTTCCCTCTAGTGTCTCTACCTTAGTGGTGCTGGAATTGA
>CM031625.1:44440106-44464879 GCA_018398815.1 Conus ventricosus
GGTTGCATAAAAAAAAATATCTTTACTCTTCTTTCAAAATGGGAACTGAAGAAAGCAAAGTTTGATATTGACTATCTTCCATCAAACACTAGTTCCAGTATCTATGTGTTGGCAGCAATTGTTAAATCTCATATGTCTGCAACATACCCCATTGACCTGAAAGTTGCCACAGATGGTTCTGAATGTGAGGACGGAAATGCAGGTGCCGGTTTTGGAATACTTAATCTAAAAGTACAAAAGTCATTACTTGGCAAAGAGCTCTTCAATATTTGCAGCCGAATTAATTGCATTAATCACGGCATTACAGCATATTATCTGCATACGCATGGTTATTTTCAACATCCTATTTTGTTTTGATTCAAGAGCAGTATTAAATGCAATTAGGAGCGATTAAAAGAAGGAAAAGAGATCATCTTTGATATAAAGTATCGTTTTCATTGGATAATAATGAAGGGTTCTATACAATCAGTCACTTAAAATGTATGGCATTTGACAAAATATATTGAATAGTCCTGTTGGCCTTCTGTAATTTGGTTTTAAATTTTGCGATTATTTTATATTCTAATGTAATGTAGTTTAGGTTGACGTGTTTGTATGTGTCCATATATACTTTTTATTATGTGTGTGTGTACGTGTGTGCGTGTGTGTGTGTGTGTGTGCGTGTGAGTGAGTGCGTGCGCGCTACCGCGTGTTTTACCCTTTTTTCCCCATGTAATATAACTAATTATGGTGAAAACGCGTAAAACAGAAGACTGATTCATTTATTTCTCACGAGGAACTGGTGATGACATATGCAGGATGGAGGGGAATGGCAACTGAGGGAGGGCAGGGTAAAGGATGGGAACTTTTTAGCGCCAGAAGACTTACCTTGTTAACATCCACGAGGTATGTAAAAAAAAAGCTTTCAGTATTCTATTGACTTGGTTGCAATCTGTTCATTGTATTTCGTAAAATCATTAATTTTGGTTTATGACTTAGATTGGCGAATTAGTGAACTGAGCATTGTTGCATCCTCATATGCCTCGGTGGGTATTTAATTAGGTCATTTCTGCACCCAGAATGCAACTTTGCAACCACAGTTATCCAAATCGATTTAAGTGTTAAAGATATCTAATACGACTTTACCTCGACATGGTATGCAGAATGGCAGACACCTTTCATGCATTGACATACTTCGTTTAAATCAAAATATTCCTTGAAGGAAATAATGTGACTACGTTGAACTGATTTGACCCAATTAAGTGGATCAGATTTGCTTAGACTGAAAATCAAAAGCTAAAAACAGATTTCTGCGTCCACAGAAACGAGGAACTACATCGACGGCCATGGAACACGGAGACCAGGTCACGTGGACTATAAGGAGAGTATTGTCCTCCTCCTGCTCTCTCTCTCTCTCTCTCTGTCTCTGTCTCTCTCTCTCTCTGTCCCTCTCTCTCTCTCTCTCTCTCTCTCTCTCTCTCGTCTCTCTCTCTCTGTCCCTCTCTCTGTCCCTCTCTGTCTCTGTCCCTCTCTCTGTCTCTGTCCATCTCTCTCTCTGCCTCTCTCTCTCTCTGTCTCTGTCTCTCTCTCTCTCTCCCTCTCTCTCTCTTTCTCACCCTCCCTCTCTCTTTGTCTCTCTCTCTCTCTCTCTTTCTCTCCCTCCCTCTCTTTCTCTCTCTTTCTCTCCCTCCCTCTCTTTCTCTCTCCTCCCCCTCTCTCTCTCTCTCTCTCTCTCTCTCTCTCTCTCTCTCTCTCTCTCTCTCTGTCCCTCCCTCTTTGTCTCTTTCTGTGTCTGTCTGTCTCTCTCTCCTCTCTCTCTCTCTCTCTCTCTCTCTCTCTCTCTCTCTCTCTCTTTTTCATTGTCATCTTTTTCTTCTTCTTTGATTTTTCTTTAGTCTTTCTTCTCCCTCCTTGTGTACTTCTTTTTTTTTTTAATGCTGCGCTCCTCTTTGGTCATAGTGTTACCATTCTGTCGCGCTGTGTTCTCTTTTTGCACAGAGTGCAGTGCCTGTTCTTCTCTCCACAAGGCTCAGTGTCTTTTTCCCTTTCAGGGTTTAGTTTTCTTTCTTCAGACTTCAGCGCCTTCTCTCGTCGGATGTAGAATCTTCTTCACTTGCACTGAGCGTCTTTTTTTCCTTGAGCTTAATGCCCTCTATTTCGTAGGGTTCACATTCTTTCATAGCAGAATTGTTGCTCTGGTTTCCCATGTCGGTCTTTTGGAGGAAGAGGAACAATACAGGGGGTGCCAGACGGAATGTTTCAGGAAAGACATCAAAGGGTGACTCGGTGAAGCGGCAAGTCCGATGCCTCAGGAATCTGGAACATGGACGCATGTTTACCGATTCTGTGGGGTTGAGCTGCAGAGCCGCAGTGCTCTTTGATCCTATTTCAGAAACATTTCCTTGTGTACACCTGGCACCCTTAATCAGCGTCCGAAATTCCACCAAATGTCTGGCATGCTAATCAGTGTCAACGTGCATACCGTAAACGTTTAACGCCCTTCTTTCATATGGTTCAGGGTCTTCCTTTCATAGAGTTCCGTTTTCTTCATGCATAGGGTTTATTGACCTCTTCTTTAAAAGGAGTCTTTTCTTCTATAGTTCCCTTTTTCATAGGTGGTGGTGTCCTCCTTTCACAACGTGTATTAGATTTTCTTTCTCAGAGTCTGTTTTTTTCTCATTTTTCCCAAGTTGTTTTAATATCTTCCCAAGTTGTTTTAATATCTTCACGGCTAGAGTCTATGGACTATCAAAATGAGTCTGTGTTTTGTTGTTTTGGTTTTTAAGTCGGTAGTAATCTTCTTTCACTTGCTGTACTCTCACCGCCTTTCTGCGTGTTGTGACATCTTTCCCAGGGCTTAGTCGGACTCGGACGTGATTTCTTGTCCCTGACTCGGGAGTTCAGCAATATGGTATTTAGTCGGGATTCAGTTGAAATCCGAGTTTTCCCCAATTTGAACTGATGCCTAACTTTTTGGTTTGATGGCAGATGACGGCCACTGTCCAGTGCTTGGCACCAGACCACCACAAGACCCTTGCCCACCGTCTGTCTTCATGTCAACCTGCCAGAGGGACAACCATTTCCACCCTCACTTCATCTGTCTGTCTGTCTGTCTCTCTCTGTCTGTGTGTGTGTCTGTCTGTGTGTGTCTGTCTGTCTGTCTGTCTGTCTCTCTCTCTCTCTCTCTCTCTCTCTCTCTCTCTCTCTCTCTCTCTCTCTCTCACTCTATCTCTCACGCACACGCACACACAAATTATTCGTGCGCGTGCTCTCTCTCTCACTCTCTCTCTCTCTCTGCCTCCCCCCCCCCCCCCCCCCCCCCCCCCCTTATCTCTCTCTCGCTCTCCTCTCACACATGCGCGCGCGCGCGCGTTCGTACACACGCGCGCATACACGCGAACGCACACTTGCGCGCGCACACACACACACACACACCACACACACACACACACACACACACACACACACCAGAGGACTAACTGTGATCCGGTTTGAACAGGAATGGTAGCCCAGAGATGACGACCTAGTGGAGACGTCAGGTAGAGGATAACGGCACGGAAGAGACACTGAACAGCACGAGAGGAGACACTGAACAGCACGAGAGGAGACACTGAACAGCACGAGAGGAGACACTGAACGGCACGAGAGACGCTGTGAACGGCACGAGAGAGAGACACTGTGAACGGCACGAGAGACACTGAACGGCACGAGAGACGCTGTGAACGGCACGAGAGGAGACACTGTGAACGGCACGAGAGACACTGAACGGCACGAGAGACGCTGTGAACGGCACGAGAGGAGACACTGTGAACGGCACGAGAGACACTGTGAACGGCACGAGAGACGCTGTGAACGGCACGAGAGGAGACACTGTGAACGGCACGAGAGACACTGAACGGCACGAGAGACGCTGTGAACGGCACGAGAGACACTGTGAACGGCACGAGAGACGCTGTGAACGGCACGAGAGGAGACACTGTGAACGGCACGTGAGGAGACACTGTGAACGGCACGTGAGGAGACACTAGAGACACTGAACGGCACGAGAGACGTTGTGAACGGCACGAGAGGAGACACTGTGAACGGCACGTGAGGAGACACTAGAGACACTGAACGGCACGAGAGACGTTGTGAACGGCACGAGAGGAGACACTGTGAACGGCACGAGAGACGCTGTGAACGGCACGAGAGACGCTGTGAACGGCACGAGAGACGCTGTGAACGGCACGAGAGGAGACACTGTGAACGGCACGTAGGAGGAACACTGTGAACGGCACGAGAGGAGACACTGTGAACGGCACGTGAGGAGACACTAGAGACACTGAACGGCACGAGAGACGTTGTGAACGGCACGAGAGGAGACGCTGAACGGCACGTGAGGAGACATTGAACGGCACGTGAGGAGACACTGTGAACACGATGACGGTTCAAAGGTGACGCTGTGAAGACGATGGCGGTTCAAAAGATACTCCGTGAACACGATGACGGTTCAAAAGAGACGCTGTGAAGACGATGACGGTTCAAAGGAGACGCTGTGAAGACGATGACGGTTCAAAGGAGACACTGTGAACACCATGACGGTTCAAAGGAGACACTGTGAACACCATGACGGTTCAAAGGAGACGCTGTGAACACCATGACGGTTCAAAGGAGACGCTGTGAACACCATGACGGTTCAAAGGAGACGCTGTGAACACCATGACGGTTCAAAGGAGACACTGAACATGCGACGGCACAGAGGAAACGCTGAACAGTACAAGCGAATCTGGTCTCTTCAGTCTAATGTTCAGCAGGGACAGTCACCCGTATTCGCTGTTAGCGCATCAACTATGCGGATGGATCCTCGAAATGTGCTTGTTTTTGTTTGGTCTATCTTTGAAAGTATAAGTGTGTATAGTGCACGTGTGCATCTCCCTGTCCTCTGTCTCTCTCTGTCTCTCTCATACGTGCCAATTATCTCGTTACACACTGAAGGAAAGAGGGATGAGAATAGAACGAAAAATGTTGACAGTGTGTTGATCTGAAAGAGGACGAAAGAGTAATAGTAGTAATGGCTTCTGTACAAATGTCCATTTTAGACATTTAAACAAATAGAAATGTGAGAGAGAGAGAGAAGAGAGAGAGAGAGAGGAGAGAGAGAGAGAGAGGAAAAAAGGACCGCCTTTGCAAAAAAGAAAAAAAACGAAAGAAAGAAGAAAGGAAAAGAAAAGAAAGAAAAAAAAACCCTCCAAAAAAAGAAAAAATTGTAAAGGCGGGGGTGGTGGAGGGAAAAAAAGTAATGACTTCTGTGAAAATATCCACTTATGAAAAAAAAATGCCCATGGAGAATATTTTTTTATGATGAATGTCATGTTTGTTTTTGTCCTTCCGAAGAACATAAAAAAATTTGGAGAAAAGGACATCTGAGACTCGCTATCCCGAGGGAAAAAAAGAAAGGGAATGGGAAGAAAAAGTATGATAAAATTGAGGATGGAAAACAGAGTAGAAGAAACTTTGTGTTCGTTTCAACTCCTTCGTTGTGTGTCTGCCCTCTGTGTAAAGATCAGTGCATATGATGCTGTGTGTGGAAATGTTTGGGGCGTGTTTTATCTTGTTTCAACAAAAATGTAGTTGTGAAGGAAAGATTGACCGGATACTGCTCATTCATGTCCTGAAGACTGGAAACGTCGCTGTAACGTTGCAGATTTTGTGCATTCTAATGCTTCAAAGCTGTTAAGTTTGATTTGTGTGTGTGTGCGCGTGTGTGTGCGCGTGTGTGTGCGTGTACTGTGATTCTAGAATGTCAAGTTTTGTATTTCACTCAAAGAAATTTGACAGAAAGAAACAAGATATAGCAGTCGCAGGATTATGTTTTATAGTGCCACTGACATGACATGTTGTGTCGTATTTTCACTCAGCGAAATTTGACAGAAAATTACCCTAAAGCAGTTCGTACGATTACTTATTTCTCTAGTACCATTGACATGTATTCTATTTTTGGATATAGTACTAGATAATGTATTGATCTTTATCAAAACAAGCCGAGGTGCTGTTCAATCTTTGCTGTGGCCTACCTTGGGTACGCCACAACAAAAATTGCAGCGAAATACAACCTTTCAAAGGGTGCAGAGAACAGAAAAGGCGGCTTCAGACTCACTTGCTTCTCCACCACATTTTTGGGCGAAAGTGGCCTAAAAGCCGCCTATTCCTGTTCTCTGACAAGTAACCAAAAAATAACGACCCTACAAACAAACATACTGTGTAGGGTTATCCGTTTTCAATACTAATTTACTAAACTTTTCAGATTTCAGTTTTGCTTAATCCTGTGTTTTCCTGTCGTTTTCAATAACATCATTTTCGCGCAAACATTCTTCAAATGAGTCTCTGTCTTTCATGGAAATAACACTACAGTCTTTAACTGTTCTCTAAAGTCTTTAAAACTGAGTTATATTTTTGGCATAAAATCCACACACTTATCCTAGCATGCCTTCCGCTGAAAGCTAGTTTTGACAAAGTGTTTCTCTTTTTAACTATGTCTCTTTCTGCTGAACAGTCATCTATAATAAATAGTGTTTGCGTTCCTTCAACAGTCTATAAAACTGTTCTAAACACTCACTCAGTTTATTGCTAGGATCAACTAAATATATGTCATCATCTGTCCATATAAACCTTCTATCATGATATGCTTTGTTCCATTTAAGCGTTGACAGAAACCACAATATGATTAAAATTATAGCGATAAACTGTTTGTAATAGGTCTAGGACAAATTGTTTTTCCACAACCAGTCTGCCCACAAATCAATGAGCAATGAGGAGTTTTTGTCATAAAGTTTTAACTGCTCCATGGTTTATAGAAGAATTTAAATCTATCCAGTTATTGTTTTTATCATGCCCTCTGTTAAAACTTGTTCAGTATAATAAAATCCTATAAGGTCTAAATGTGTAAGATTAATCCAATTCAGTGCTGTAAGATTGTTTCTATTTAGACTAATATTGATTTGTTGCTTGTTGCTATGACCTTAATATCCTCGCCATTGTGAAGACGACGACAGTAACTTTAAGACTGTCAACGTCTAAGTTTTGCCAGCTAATTAGAATTCCTTGTTAGAAGGACGTCACTAACGCCCACAACCCCATCCCTCTTTACATCTTTTAAGACAGAAATTTCAATTATCATTGTGAACGTGTCCCCTAATTTCATTTGCGGCATGAACTGTAATTTTGTAGAGCATCTTTTAAAACCGTTTCTCTTCTGTGGAGGATTACTGTTTTTTCCCAATACGGCTTTATTTCAATCTCTTTTCGACTATTGTCATCTGGCATAAGACTACATGCAAAGGCCTGAGTTGAATGCTTTTCTGAAATTTTTTGACGGCCAAAAAATGTAAATGGCTTATGAATTCAAATTTTATGTCCCATTCTAAATATGGTTCTAAGTGCCAATTGAGGTCAGGCTTTCGAACTATTTTATATTCATACTGACCAACATTATTTGCTTCTAGATTGCGCAGTTGTTCTAGTTTAGGAAACTTTTTGTTGTCGCCAACCTCTTTGCGTTTATAATCACCATCTTTAGTGTACTCAAGCCCATACAAAGTGCCTATCTCACCGTTCTGTTCAAAGTCTGTAACGTCTGCAAGGTCTTTTAATTCTAAGGTTATACACCTTACAGGCGCCAATGTAATCCTGGTTCTTCTGGCCCCCGCGACATTTTTTAGAACAACTTATTATTTTATTTCCAAACAATGTGCAGGTTATCACATTTTACAACTTTCCCCGTTTTGTCTGCAATTTTTATATTAAATGATCCAACCCTCCCACAAACTAATCTTTTAAACTGTAAATAGGGAATTGTATAATTTCATAATCGCAATATGCAGCTTTCCCTGACGGAAGAGCTCTTAAAAACAGTTGAGGGCCTTCCATCATATAAGTTTTCATCAGTGCTCAGCTCATCCAAATGAACATAGAGTAATGAATGTAATGCAAGATCGAGCGGATTTTCCCCCTCATAATAGTTTTTGTCTGGCTCTGCAATAAAACTATGAGTGGGTAAATTGCCAGTTGTAAAGCCTAACATTTTAGCTAGCTCTCTATCAAAAAAGTAAGATGTTTCTTCTTCTCAAGCTTAATGTTAACATTGTTTTTAGATTTGCATTGTTAAGTTTGAGAGTAATGTCAAAGTTACTCATTGCTTCTTTTAGTGAGCAAAACCCTAATAACCATCAGGTATTGTTAACTGGCTCATTTTGGTCCCTGCTCTGTTAACTTTTAGAACCTTATTTATTCTCCTGGCTTCGCTTATATTAAACCATACGACTTTGTAAAATATTTCATGGAGCGCGAACCATTTTGGTTCCGCAATTGTTATCAATAGCATGTTCTAAAACGAAGGGCGGTCTTGGGTTGTTATTGTTACAAACATTTTTTTAAACGAAATAAAAATGAGTGCTTTCAAATATACTGGTGCAAAATATTCTGTTGGGCCGCACTACA
The DNA here is from genome assembly GCA_018398815.1 of Conus ventricosus. Taxonomy (NCBI): domain Eukaryota; kingdom Metazoa; phylum Mollusca; class Gastropoda; order Neogastropoda; family Conidae; genus Conus; species Conus ventricosus. Next base: position 44,448,561 of record CM031625.1, read on the forward strand.
ATCTTAAAAATATAGCAACTGATACTCTTGACATTGCTGTGACCCAGACTGCCTCTTTTCATAAAAAGGTGAGTACTCCATTAAGCAGATATCTTAACCCCCCTATTGAAGACGAGCACATCCAGAAAGCGTGGTTTAGTCATCCGATGCAGTTTTATCAGAACCAGTTAAACTTTGCTGTGTTTGCGCATCAACTGGTGTGGAGTGTCGTATGCTGATCATTTAAATCACCACGATCCTTTAGTGAGGTCAGTGTACAGATTTCATTTCTATTCACCTTCAGACGTTTTGACTGAACTGCAAGCTCCATTACCAAATGACAAACCATTTAATCCACTTAGCAACATAATAGACATGAAGGCTTTTGAAAGGATCTGTAACGAATTCAATATTAACACCAAGACAGGCTTTAGACAAAAGTTGGATCATAATCATGGCCTAGGCGACCTTTATTTCGGGGCACGCACAGAAAGTATAACTATGACTGGCATCCTCCTTTCAAATCTTTCTTTTTTGGCAAAACTGTTGAGCCCGGGTCCTACAGCAAGAGCATAAAACAGCATGGACAACATTTATCTTAGACACTTCAAGGGCCTAACTAGGGCGGGAATAGAACGAATAAACGACTCTATTCGTACTTACGTTTGGTGTTTGCTAGGTTCGCAAGCACAGGCAAGATCGAGCATAACTGATCCTTCTACTGGCTTATTGCACAAAAACAATACTTAGCAAATTTAGAGGACGCCATTAATTCTACAGTTGATTTGCCTTCAAGTATTCAAAGGTACCAACATGTTTTACAATACGCAAGATCGAAAGTAGACTTTGCTGTTGGCACTGGTTTATACATGCTGCCTTCTGACCTCAGACTCCAGGTAGGAATAATAAATAAACTATAATAATGAAATTCTTATAGCAGCAATGAACAGAAGGTTGGGAAAAACGACATAAATTCTGGGCTAGTAATATTACAAACAATAAAAAAACACCCAAGAATAAGTCATCCAATCCCCAAGCCCCAACTCCCAAAAGCCATTGAAGACTCAGACCATGAATATGAAAAGACAGCGCTTGTTCTTGGATTAACTGGCATAGGATTACTTGGCCTTTATCTTACTAAATATTAACCCAACTATTAAGGTCCTAATGCCCATAAGTGCTCGGCCATAAAGCCAACTACTTTGCTTGCGGTAGACAAAAGCCAGCTAACGATACTCCCTAATATACCCGGTAAAGAGTCTATAGCTTACTGGCTAATTTTTTTAATAAACTTGCAAGATGATCAAGCTGTTTTTTTACCCACGATTTATCAGGCGGCGATGGTGGCGATGGCGGCGGGGGCACTGAACTTTGCCCTCCACCACCGCCTGTAATAGCCATTACTAGTGTACTTATTGCAATCCTAAAGCCGTTATAACGCTTGCTAATGTGACTCCATGCTCTCTAAACAGCGTTCGTATTCGTTCTGCTAGCGTCGTGTCTTCATATAAAATTTTTTCGATAGTTTCTCTTATTCTATTCACTTGAGTTCGTAATTGGTCTCGGTTAGTAGTCAGCACTTCTAGTCTTGCTGATCTCTCTTGTTCAAGATCTTTTAGTCTTTGGGCTATTCTTTCTTTAATATCAGGCCCTAAGTTGGCGTCATCAGCCTCAACGAGTTTTTTCTTTTCTCTTCTTATATGCCCATCTAGTTCACCTAGTTTTGCTAAATTGTTTGTTAATTCGCCTCTAATGGCTCTTAAAGCATGATCAAGGGCCGCTATTTCTCGCATGGGTAGCGGTGAGTCGTGTATAGTCTTTAATGCTTTTCTTCTGAAAAACTGGATTCTGCTTCTATTACATTTATTAATTCACCTGCTGATTGATTTAATTCTTTAAGTTCCATGTTTGTATTTTGGTTATTTGTTGGGAGTTCCTGCAGTGTGTTTTGAAGTTTAGCAACTGCCTCCGCCCTTAATTTCGGTCTAGCAATGCCAAGGCGATTTTGATCTTTCACACTGAGTCTATTTCTAATTGAACCCACGGCTAAAAACTTTGATGGGTCTGGTTTAGTTGTAAGCCGAACAAGTTGCCCTTGATCGTTTGTTTACATACAAATGACCATCTTGTAATTCAAAATCATTTGGGTCTATAAATTCGGGAGGTTCTAGGCCTAAACTTTGGTAAAATGCTCCGACGGTACTTTCTGTTAATTCACTCCGCATTGTGGCCGTTGAGCGATGCTGTGTCAAAGGAGTCCTTTCATCCATGTTGTCTCCAGGATCAAAAACATCTAATCTTCTTCACCTTCCAATTCCTGCCATGTTTTTAAATAATTAACTTTTTATTTTGTTTATAAAAAATGGCACAAGCATATGGCTCGATTCTTAACCCGTATAGAAAGCTGAAAGAACCCCTTGGCATGAAGGGAAACAAACGGAATATTACTGTTCCAAATAATCCATCTACTATTGACGCAGATCAAATTCTTACTGTTAGATTTCCAGACCTGGGAGCGGATGATTTGATTGTGCCAGGCTCTGCGCGCTTACTTTCAAAATAGCGCTCGATTCAACAACAGACCCAAGCAGAACGGTTGTCCAGAATTTGGACGGGCAATCGTTAAGAAAATTTCTGTAAAACTTGAGGGCAAGAAGTATTTTCTTTAAACAATGCAGACATATTTTTAACCTATTCTGATCTATGGCTAACCGCGAATGAAAGGGAAGATCTTGCGTTTCAAGGAATTAGTAATGAAGAAGCACTAAAACTTAGAATAGGCGCCGAACTCGCCTCAGGTGCTAAAAGCAGCAAAAAGGCTTTAGCTGTAAGTTATGCGTATGGTAATCGCTTTTCCATTCCCCTAGATTTTGAGTTGTTAAAAGCGCATGCACCATACTTTCAAGGAGCATTACAAGACAGATTGTCATACGAACTAACTTTTAATGAATACAAACGTGTTATCAAATCAACAGACACCGAAGCAAAGTACAGCATTTCTGACATCGCGTTAGGTTTGACGTTGTTTAGCAAAGTTAAATTAGCAAAGCTGATTGGGATCAATATAAGTCAGAATTATCAATATATTACGAAAACGTGCGTCATCATTCGACATATCCTAAAAGCAGGGCGACGCTATATGGAATTTAGTTTAGTGTCACAGTAAGATCGCTTAAAGGTATTTTATTGCTGTGTGAAGATGAAGAACCATTCGCAAGAGCAAGTGAAAAGTTTTTAATCCAAAAATAACGAAAGTGCACTGTACAATTGACGGCAGTCCTAACCAAATCTATGCTAGCGGACTTAGACCTTATCATCATTTTGACGAAATAAGAAAATTGTTTGGGGTGGAGGGGCCGAAGTCCAACAGCAGACCTTGCGTCTAAAGATCTGCACCTTCACAGTGTAGCTTGATGATTATTTAACATCAAAAATGGTTTATGGATTTGACCTAAGGTCAACAGAGGATAATCAGTTGCATGGAAGTGGGAGAGCGGTTAAAGACGTAAACATTCAAATTGAGAAAGAAAAAGAAGCCGATAAAACCACTTAAGTACATTTGTTTTTATTAATTGATGCACAGCTGCATATTGGGGATAGCAGATTAGACTTTGTAGAATACTAAATTATTTTTTCATTTTATAAAAAGCATGTCTGTTCAGGTTTATCCAAATGTGCCTACAGCGCCGCCAAAAGAAGAGATAGAAGGCAATTCTGCTGTTATAGAAACCCCTGAAGTAAAAACCTTCAGATTAACAAACATTACACAAATGCAACAAAAACTAGAGCAGGACCTTTCAAAATACAGCAAAACCAAACGAAGGTATTCTGCTGTCTTTAATGCTGTTACCTATGTTAATACTGGAGCATCGACTATAAGTGCTCTATCAGCAGGAACGAGTGTAGGTCTCTTAGCATCAGGCATAGGCGCACCTGCAGCTTTACCTCTAGGAGGTTTGTCTTTAGCTCTCGGTCTGTGTTCATTAGCTGTAGGTGCTGCCAGCAAAAAAATAAAAACTAAACTCCAAAAGCACACAGCTATGGTTCAACTAATAACAGCTAAACTTAGTTCCTTCAAGCTGATAATAAATAAGCGCTAGCTGACTCAAACATCACGGATGAAGAATTTAATCGTTACAGGCCGATTTTGATGACTACAAAAGACAAAAGTTTGATCTTCAAGAAAGGCGAGGGCAAGTTTTTCTCAACAGCCAGACCCTGAGCAGATAAAAAAGGAATGCTTAAAAAAAGTAAACGAAACATTAAACTCTGCTCTAAACAGCTCACATTAACAACGCCAAAGGGTGTTTATACTTTAGTTTATGAGTCCAAGCACAAAAAGACCATCGATATTGGATTCTGATTAAGTATTTTTTTTTAATTTAAATAAATATTTTGAGTTAGAAAAGAGACTCAACATGGCTAAGATATATGAAGGACAAGACGAATTTTTTGAAGGAATGCAAGAAAATTTATCAAGAGCACTGAATGATATTGATTTAGAAGTCATTGACCCGACAAACGTACAGGCAAGTGTTGCTCATGCAATTTCTCAAGTTCCAAGTAAACTAACAATAGACCCGCCAGTTAAAGTAATGTTAGCTGTTTTAATCGACTATGTAACAATAAATGAAGAAAATCTAGAAGTCTGGGTCTCAACTAAACAGCAGACTATCTTTCTCGTAATGACTTAACACCCGGTTGGGCAGACGAACTGCTTACACAGTTTGACGCTGCTGCTGAAGAAGCCAAAATGAGAGGCTCTGGTTGGTCAGAGGGCGAAGTCCTAGAGATCAGATTAAAACAGTCTAAGTATGCACCGATTGTTGGCAAGTCTCACATTCCTACCTCCAGCATTAGTCGCAAAAAAAGCAGTTCTAAACATAAGAATACAGACAACAAATGTTTTATGTGGTGTGTTCTTTGCAAGGCTGCATTACGCCGCAAAAACGCAGAGAGAGTGTCTAACTATCACCCTTACATCAATGATCTTAACTTTAGTGGAATATCCTTTCCCGTTAGCGTGGATTCTATGATCAGTTTGAAGAACAAAACAAACCCATAACTGTTAATGTCTACACATGGATGAGGAAACAGATTTGGCGCCAATTAAAGTGTCCAAGAACAGTCCAACGATTGGCGAGCCAGACAAAAATCATGTTGACTTACTACTAATGTTTTTCACCAGCGGGGCTGCCGCATTACACATTGATACGCACAATGAGTAGATTATTGGCCCATACTTCAAAGCATAAAAATAAACAAGAATTCTGCAGAAAATGTTTAACAAGAATGCCATCTGTTCAAGCCGCAAGCGAACATAAGAAACATTGTAAAAGTTCTGTAGACTGTAAGACAGAACTAACTACGCCCCCGCCAGGATCTAAAGTTAGTTTTAAGAACTGGAAACGGCTGCAAACAAGTCCATACGTAGTTTACGCAGACTTCGAGTCGCTTATTGTTCCTTATGAAGGGCCCACCACAAAAAACTTCGAAAAACAGTCTTAATGAGTAATCATCAGATTTGTTCATTTGCCTTCATTATTGTTAGGTCGGATGGCGTTTATTTCAGAACCAGAATTATATAGAGGACCAGATGCTGCAGAAAATTCTTAAAACGCATGCAGCAAGTGCGCAATGACTGTTCTAATAATCTGAATTTATCTGAAATCATAATGACGCCTGAAGACCAACAACAGTATGACTCAGCCGCACATTGTTGGATTTGCGGTTTAGAGCTAACGCCCAATGAGTGTAAACCCACAGTAAGAGACCATGATCACATTAGTGGGAAGTTTAGAGGTGCAGCGCATAACAAATGCAATCTTCAACTAAAGTTTGATCCAAAGACATGAAGCTGCCTGTATTCTTTCACAACTTGCGGGGTTATGACTCTCACCTTATAATGCAAGCAGTAACCAGCGCCTCAGGGTAGCATGCATTGCACAGTCATCAGAAAAGTACATGTGTTTCACTTTAAATAACATGTCTTTCTACGACTCTATGCAGCACATGATGGGTTCATTAGAGTCACTGGCTATGTCCTTAAAGTCCTGCCCGATAACAGAAGAATATTTTGACCCGACTCTCGTTAGAAAGGGTGTTTACCCTTATGAGTACATGAACAGTTGGGAAAGGTTTGATGAAGATACACTTCCGCCTAAAGGCGCGTTCTCTCTAGTCTTAGAGGAAAGGACATCAGCGACTCCGATTACCAACATGCTCAAGATGCGTGGCATGAAGTTAGATTGTAAAACGATGGGAGACTATCATGACTCCTACTTGATGGCAGATGTATGTTGTTGGCGGACGTCTTTGAAAATTATAGAAAGACCTCATGAAACATTACAGTTTAGATCCTGCGCATTATATTTCTGCACCCGGGATGAGTTGGGACGCTTTCTTAAAGTTTACTGAGTACAGATTGATTTATTGTCAGATTTACCAATGATTCAGATGATTGAAAACGGGTTGCTGTGGGGGAATTAGTATGGCGTCGCATCATTACTGTAAAGCAAACAACAAATACTTGGATCATTATGATCCGAGTAAAAGGTCTAACTATCTCATGTATTTAGATGCAAACAATCTGTATGGATGGGCTATGGCGCAATCGCTTCCATTACGCACTTTAAAATGTACACAGGTACGAATAATATTCAAAAGGCATTAAAGTGGTTGGGCAGTTTAACGCCTGATCAACAGCGTGGTTTTCATTCTAGAAGTTGACTTAGAATATCCTAATGAACTCCATGACCTGCATAATGACTATCCATTAGCAGCAGAAAGTCTAAAGACGAATCCAAGAGAGCCGCCTAAACTTGTGCCTAATCTTCGGGGCAAAAAAAAATTATGTCTGTCATTACAGACTTCTACAATTTTATTTAAGACATGGTTTGAAGTTGACAGCTGTCCATCGCATAATTGCTTTGATCAAGAACAGTTCATGAAGCCATACATCATGAAGAACACTGATCTCAGAACTAAATCCACAGATGCTTCAGAAAAAGACTTTTTCAAGTTGATGAACAACAGCTGTTTTGGAAAGACTATGGAGAATCCGCACAAGCGCAAAGATGTCAGATTAGTCACCAAAGAGAACGAAGCAATTTAAGCAACTCACAACCTAATTATCAGGACTTCAGAAGATTTCATGATCAGCTTTTTGGCATAATGATGAAAAAAAAGAAAGTCAAATTAGACAAGCCTGTATTTATTGGGTTTACTGTTTTTAGAATTATCAAAGCTTTGATGTTAGAGTTTCTTTATGACTACTTTAAACCTTCGTATCCAGAGTCCAGAGTACTTTACACAGATACAGATAGTTTTGTTTATAGATATCCCTACTGAAGACATCTATAAAGACATGGAAATTAGAAGTACTAAAGGAGCGAGCGGATGGTATGATACATCTGATTATCCTAAAGTTCGCCTTTGCATTCAATTACTAACAAGAAGGTTTTAGGAAAGATGAAGGATGAATTATCTGAAAGGTGATCAAGGAGTATGTGGGGTTAAGGTCAAAAATGTACAGTATTTCGAGCCAGGAGAAAATCATTAAGAAAGCAAAGGGAATATCTCGCAGCGTTGTGCAGTCAAACATATCACATGGACAACTACAAAGAAGCATTTTGACAGTAAGACTTTTACATCATGACAACGTAAAACTGCGATCTAATCTACATGAGATCAACACAAACAGTTGTAACAAAGAAGTCATTAGATAGAACAAACACAAAACGGGTGTTTGTTAATCCGGAGTTTTCATATGCAATCGGGCACTGGAGAACCGTAAATTAATTAAAGCGGAACTGTGTCTGGCAGAATTATCTGCAGTTCTTCTTTCACAAAAGATCTTTGAGGAGCTGGTTGTTTTGTTGTGTCAGTTTCTCGTAAATAATACACGGGCGGATTCATCTTTACAATTCTTTTTATTTCGTACGGGTCAATACTCCAAATTGGATCGGTTGCCCTGATGCGAGTGTCCCCTTCTGCTTCCCCCGGTAAATAAAGGTACCTTACTTTCAAACCAAACGGTAATAGTTTGCTGGGTGTACTGGAGTCTTCAGCAACATTATTGTTTTTCTTTTGATTGCTTGTACTGGTTTTAACCCTTTAAATTCTTCATTATTCATTGCGCGCAAAACTGAGGGCAGTCTTCTAACCCATTCTGTGTTGCGAGAATTGTCAATCAGCTCTCTGTGATACTGGTAGGAGAAAAGTCTTTCGGCTAACTGTTTGTTAAAGTTTTCAACTAAAGCCTGTGATCTGTGAACTCCGGAATGCCTCTTTTAATGGTAACTCTATGTTTCAACAATAATTGATTCACTTGCCTTTTAAATTCTTTCCATCATCGACTTGAATCATGCGAGGATAAGTTAGCGGGCCTCGTTGGTATATCAGTTGTATGGCAACAGCAACAGCAGAAGCACTCTTTTGTGTTAATGGTTCCGCATCTTTGTATCTTGAAGCTATGTCAATGACTGTAAGGGCGTACTTAAATCTTTTTCGTCTAATCCTATCGGAGGGTAAATATAAATAGATCCATTTGATGGGTGTCGTTTGAGTTGTATTAACAAAGTGTGGTCTCTGTATTCGTCTAGGCGCTGGTAAATAAATTTGCCAAATCGCTTGTTTAGATAACCATTCTTTTGCTGTTTGTTCACTGACTCCAGCTGCTTGGCTTAGCTTTTTAATTGCGTGATGCCCTTCCAATATCCTTTCGGTGAATAATAGATTTTGTTCATTTTTATTCAGCCAATATTATGTGCAACAAAATACACGACGTCATACCAACGACAATAAACCGATTTCTTGCATCTTTTGTTTTTCTGATGGTTGATAAAAGTCACTGAATTTTGGTGGGGGCAATGTCTGGACCGGTTTGCCTGTTACTAGATAATATTGTTTTATTGCTTGATCAACATCTTTAAATGTGTAAGCTGCATGCCCCTGTTTTTTCAGTGTGTCATTAATAAATCTAACTGCTCAAGTCTCTGCTTTCATAGGCGTCTTGTGCAGCTGCTAGTTCCTCCATAGCTTTGTTATGTCTTTTTCTCTCGCCGTCATTCCCCAGTTTACTAAATGCAAAATTACTTCCGCTAAAAGCAAGCGCATTCACCACAGCGCCGCCTATCATTATTGCGAGTGAAGCCATTTTTTATAAATGTATTTTTTTTCTTACATATTTATATTGTCTGGAATTTACCTTGCTTGACTAGAAAATCTTTCGTGGCAACCGAAGCTGCAATGATAGCAATCAGCTTTGCTGAATCCTCAAAGTCTAGTTTGCCAAGATCTGCTGGTTTAATTCTTAACAAGCTTTTACCAGCATTGAGTATCCTACACTTAGTCCTCCAATAACAGCAGAATGGTATACAAGGTTGGCAATAGTTTTTTCGGTGCTCATTTTTTAGAAAATAAAATAATTATAATTTAATAAAAACATGAACAGTGATGATCTACTACAGCTACAAGGCGGCCTAAACCTCCTGAACTTATGAATGACCAAGTTGATGATCAAGCTATTATGCTTAAAAAGGAAAGGCTGTATTCTTTGGCAGCATGTGGGAAAACAAAACAGTTCCTCGGAACTGAATTCAGCATAGAACAGATTCAACAGATGTCGCCGCAAGACATTATAAAGTATCATAACAGGTATGAAGCGCAGCTGGGGTCGAGAATGGAAAAAGTGTGGGGCAAACGGCTCTTAGTTTGTACACTAAACTAGTCAGTAGATTTGCTCCCATTGATTCTGAACAAGATCTTACGTATGATTTAACGCAAGATCCAGTTTTTAACAAAGACATTAGAGTCTCTAGGCTGTGATTTATTATTACAGATTTGGAACATTGTTATCGCCATTAATCATGGGATTAATAACTTTTAATCATATAGATTTTATTTCCCTTCAAAATGAACGGGCTAGAAAATCATCAGAACCAGAATCAGGTGGAGAAAGTAACCAAGCCAGAAAATCAGCAGAAAACACTGAACCAGGTGGGGACTAGTGAAAAGAATCCTCATCCTGGGCGTGTTAAAGCAGGAAAAAAATTAGCAGAGTGGAACAGACAAAAAAAATTAATGTTACAGCATCATGAAAACATAACGCCGCCAGCGCCAGAACAAGTTGATTCAATGCCCGCTAAAAAAACTCCATGTGATACAAGACCTACAGCACCAAAGTCTTCATGGAATATTGAACTTAAAACTGTTGCCATTTTTGGCGCCATTGCTGCTGTTGGGGGCGGTTATTACGGTTATAAAATAATTAAACAACGCTGGCAAAAACAAGAGCCCAAAAAATCTCCACCACTAAATACAGAAGCCGAAACACAACTGCATGCCAAAACCGCCAATAACAAAGCATCATTTTGGTCCATTTAGAATGGATATAATATTTTAAGAACTTAATTTAAATTTTTTAATAAAAATAGATCATGGCGTATTATAAAATGATGGTGTCAATAAATAAAGACATGGAGTCTATAAAAGACATTTCCATAGACCCGAATTATAATCAATGCGGTTGCTTCGGTTGCAAGACCTTCATTAAGATCTATGCAGAGAACGCTGAGCAGAACATCCTCAACGATGACGCGTTTTTTGAGGCGTGTGTGTACTATATTAGCATTTGCTATTTAAGATAAAAACATAGATCTTAGGTTAACTTAAAGTAAGAACTTGAGGATAACTTGAGAACAACTTGATTAAAAAACTTGCCTAAGAACTTGCCTAAGAACTTGTGAATGACTTGAGGATGACTTGTAAATGACTTGAGAATAACTTAAGTAAGAACTTGTGAAATGACTTGAGAATGACTTAAGTACGAACTTGTGAATGACTTGAGGATGACTTGTGAATGACTTGAGAATGACTTGAGGATGACTTGTGAATGACTTGAAAATGACTTAAGTAAGAACTTGTGGATGACTTGAGTGTGCATGCGTGGGGTGGGGTGGGGTGGGGGGACGTGCGTGCGTGGGTGGGGGACGTGCATGCGTGGGGCAGGACAAAACAAACAACAAACACAAACAAACAACAAACACACACAATAGACAGTCCAGGGGTGGGGGTGGGGGGACGTGCGTGCGTGGGGTAGGCCAAAACACACAAACACCAACAAACAAACAAGAAGTAGAAACTACGGGCTGTGTCCCGCGCGCAACCTCAATCAACCCCAAGTGATCACATAGGGTCGTTTGGCCCTAGTTTGTCCCTGAGCTTTGCTGGCGCGGCAAGCCGTTTCTTCACTGACGTAAGATCTATTTTTAGATACCGCTCATGCAGGAGCGGTCGGGTTTGTTTAGAGTTGGCTGCTAGCAACAGTGCGCGCGGCTGTAAGACGATCACATAGGGTCGTTTGACCTAGTTTGCCACCGAGCTTTGCAGGTGCTGACGTCATTGGCGGCAAGCGATCACATAGGGTTGTTTGACCTAGTTTGCTGTGCCCCTCAGAGTTACAGCAGTAATTGCTGTAGCCAAGCTTTTATGGCAGCTCTAATCGCCAGTAGTAGTACATCCAGCATTGTATATTAAAGCATTTATATGAAGATAGGCTGGCCACACACTACTCCTCTCCATACTAGTAGATGTACTAAGGTCTGCCTAGCCCTATCTAGTTTGTTTGCCAGAACATTCGAAAATCGCCATTCAGTTGCATAAGGGCACACTGAAGGCAGATGAACTGGTTAGAATTAGAAAAGTAGAAAAGTATACACATCTTAATACACAGATCAGCTTGCTACATGAACACTGATCTGTAGTTAACAATCAATCAAGTCTAATACAAACTTGAGAACATTTTTACTTGGGAGGAACAGCAAAAATGTTTCAAATACGAATCAGCCGTGTTTACCTCCGCCTTAAGAAATGAACGCCATGTTTTTTAAACATGGCTTTAGCTGTCCCAACAATCAACGCGTGATGGTTTGTTTTGCTTCGGCCAACTTTCGAACAATCTCATCGATAGCCAAACACGTATTAAAACTAGCTGTATCTTTGTCAACAATATTGTCTTCAAACAAGCCAACAAACCTTAAGATACAGAATTCTGTTCTTCAGTAAACGCGTTATTAAAATAACACACCCACCGCACAAGTAAACCGTCCTGCTCGTCCGACTGTCAGCGAAAAGAATGTGTGGGTTACCTTGTCATGTGAGCGGCCGTGCTACGCTTAACTCGGTGATTGGTCAGGCCAGAACAGCGACACCGCGCGGGACGTGGGGCAGAACGTTCTAGAAATCTGATGTAATGCTAGGCAGGAAGGTAGGGGTGAAGAGGGAGGGGTAGAGGAGGTGCGGCAGTATTGATTTTTTAGCCTGTGTGTGTGTGTGTATGTGCCCCTGTCTCTGTCTCTGTGTGTGTGGGCCTCTGTGTGTGAGGGCCTCTGTGTGTGTGTGTGTGTGTGTATGTGCGTGTGTGTGCATGTAGTGTAGGTGTGGTGTTTGCATGTGTAGAGGGTTTGTGTGTGTGTGTGTGTGTGGTGTGTGTGTGTGTGGTTATATATAAAGTTGTAGCTGATTCCATGTCTTCCACACAATTTAATCTATAAAGCTGTTGAAAAAGTATTGCGATTCAAAAACTTTTTCTAACTTAGAATCCCCTGGGAGAAATAAACCCCCAAGTGCTGGGCAGGTAGGCCAGCAACTAGCAATTAAAAGCTTACCTGCCACCTGCAGAGCAGGGTCGTTGACACCGCCCTGAAAAGAAAGCCGTGGGAACAGACACTGTTTTGTATATGAAGCGCGTTCAGTCACGGCCGCTTTTCCCTACGTTACTCTATGGGGGCGTGTTCAGTTTGGCTACTTTCTCCTACGCTACTCTCTGAAAACCTTAGTAAATTAGTATTAAAAACGGATAACCCTGCACAGTATGTTTGTTTGTAGGGTCGTTATTTTTTGTTACTTGTCAGAGAACAGGAATAGGCGGCTTTTAGGGCACTTTCGCCAAAAACGTGGTGGAGTAGCAAGTGAGTCTGAAGCCGCCTTTTCCTGTTCCTGGTGCCTATTTAGTGGACCGTTTCTATCGACAACAACAACAAAAATTGTAGTTGAAAACATAAGAATTTTTCACACAAATAATCTGTGCATGCAGGGGTGTGTGTGTGTGGTGTGTGTGTGTGTGGTGTGTGTGTGTGTGTGTGTGTGTGTCTTTTTTAATTAAAAAAAATGTTTCTTGGTTTAGTGGTCTGATGTACACGTAGAGCAAAGAATTTGTTACATGACAGCTGTCCGGCTCTCACGGTACTAGGTCGCATTATTCCATTTACGAAATTTTTGCATAGGTTTGTGCGCGCGCTAGAGAGAGAGAGAGAGGGAGGGAGAACTTGGTTTTTGTTTATATGTGAGTGCATGTTGTGCGTACGTCTATACGTCTTTTGTGTGGATATGTTTTGAATGAGTGTAGGGAAGGGGGCGGGGGGGGGGGGGTGTGCGCGCGTGCGAGAGAGAGAGTTTTGGTATTTATTTGTCTGAGTGAATATATGTGCGTGCTCGCATACACGTGAATAGGGGGAAGGGGAAGCGTGGTGTGTGTGTCTGTGAGTGTGTGTGTCTGTGAGTGTGTGTCTGTGAGTGTGTGTGTGGGTGTGTGTGGCGTGTGTAGTTGTGGTTTATTTATATAAATTTTTATGGTGTTTATAAGAGAGACAGAGACAAATGTTAAATGTTTCCCTGTTAATTTTCCTGTATGATTTTTATGTCTTTCAGATGTTATTTTGTATTATTTTCGTTATCTCATTAATTTATTAAGGTTTTTCTTTTTTAAAATGTCAGTACAACACCATGTTAATCTGACAGTAAATGGTTTTCAGTCAGTCAGTGTGTCCTCTTTTTTTAGTGTAGGTGAGGATTAAGATAGGTTATGCAGGGAAGGGAGGGGGCAATGAGCTATGAGGCAGGCACAGGGTATTGCATCTATTTGATATTTGCCTTGTGAGGGAGGAGGATGTGGGTAGGTGATTTGGTGGTATGCAGGGAACGAAGGGGATTGAGGCAGGGTACAGCTGATCTGTATCTCTTTTATATTTGCCTTTTGAAGTCGTCTTCGTTTTGAATATGGTGTGCTTCCATTTTTCTTTCAAAAATGCTTTTCCTTCTGTCTGCTTATTTGAGTTGATTTCAATAAATGGTTCGTATTGCTGCTAGATATTTGCAAGGGCCAATCTTTAATTCGCCATCGCAAACATCAGAGCAACACGCCATGTTGTGCCATGTTAGCTTGATCAAGTTTTGAAGGAAAACAACCTGAAACAGATTTGCTGATGTGGTTATGTGTCATTGAAATTGAATTTCCTTCTTTGTTTTTAATACCACGTACTGTTCTACTCAGTATGCAAGTGAATGAATTGTTTCACTGTGAAATATTTGCAACGATCTTCCATAGGTACATCACTGCAAATTTTACAGTGCGAGCAGGCTGTGTGTGTGTCTGTGTCTGTTTCTTTTTAGTGGAGGAGGAGGCTGTGGCTAGGTGATTTGGTGGGTGTGCAGGGAGGGGAGCGGGTTGAGGCAGGGAGGAGGTGATTTGCACCTGTTTTATATTTGCCGTTTGAAGTCTTGTGTGATTTGTCTACCTTTGCAAATACATATGTGTATCTGTGCAAGCACTCAAAACACACTGTCCGTCAGCACAGTTGTTAGCTCCCATTGACAATGTGGAACACTATATTGGTTTTCAATGACAGTGGGTTTACTTACGTGGCATTTTCCTTCTTTACCTACTTTTCCATCCTACCCCCATTTCTTCTGCATCTGTTCCAACCTCTTCTCCACGATTCTTCCCTTTCCATTCCCTTCCTTTCCCCCTGCCCTTATAAGGGTTTTTCCCTACGGGGGATTTGCAGCTGTATTAAAAAAAGCCAGCTGCGTCTGACTATATGTGTTTTTTTCTTGGGGGTTCTCCCGTTTTCCATCTCACCCCTTGGTGCCAGGATGGGGCAACGCATACTGGGGTCAGACTTTAATTGGGTGCTATAGGCGGCTGACCATTTTCTCCCCTTAAGACCATTCCCTTCCCTGATATTTACCCTTTTTCTTTTTACTGCAGACACCATACCAATATACAGAGCTACCTATATTTATTTAATGGTTCGTGTTGCTGCCAGATCTTTGCAATGGCCAATCTTTGATTTGCCATCGCAACATCGGAGCAACACGCCATGTTGTGTCATGTTAGCTTGATCACGTTTTGAAGAAAAACAATCTCAAAGACATTTGTTGATGTGGTTTGATCTCATAATTGACTTTCTTTGTTTTGTTTTGTTTTGTTTTTGATATCACGTACTGTTTTACTCGGTATGCAAACGATTGAGTTGTTTGACTGTGAAATATTTGCAACGATGTACCACAGGTAGATCATTGCAAATTTTACAGTGTAGAAATTCAGTCGGAAAGGCACCTTGAAAATGTGCTTATATTGCTAAGTCTACCTTTACAAGTATATATGTGTGTTTCTGTGCCAGCTCTGTGTGTGTGTGCGTGTGCGTCGTGTGTGTGTCTGTCTGTCTGCCTGCCTGCCTGCCTGCCTGCCTCTCTGCCTGTCTGTGCGTGTGTGTATTCCTTTTTAGTGGATGAGAAGGCTTTGGATAGATGATTTTGGGGGGGTGCAGTATACAAGGATGGAGGGGTTGAGACAGGGAGAACGGAGCTCTTTTTTTTATATATTGGCCTTTTGAAGTCTTGTGTGGTTTGGATATGATATGGTTCACGTTTTCTTTTTTGTTTTCTTTCTGTTTTAAATGTCAAGTATTGTTTTCACTCAGTAGGCAAACGAATGAGTTGCTTCACTGTGAAATATTTGCAACAATATATTTAAGATACATCATTGCAAACATTATCGTGTAGAAACTTACGCAGATGGCCCGTATACGCGGCTGACCATTTTCTCCCCTTAGGACTATACCTTCCCTGGAATATACACTTTTCATAGCACACACCATACCTATATGCAGAGCAACCTATAATTTAATGAAAGGTCTGTGTTGCTCCCATATCTTTGCAGTGGCCAATCTTTGATTCGCCATTGCAAACATCAGAGCAACACGCATTGTTGTGTCACGTTAGCTTGATCAAGTTTTGAAGACAAAGACATTTATGGATTTGGTTATATGCCATTCGTATTGAATTTCTTGTTTTGTTTTGTTTTAATATCACGCACTGTTTTACTCAGTATGAAGACGAAGGAGTTGTTTCACTGTGACATATTTGCAACATGTACCAGGTAAAACATTGTGAATTTACCGTGCAGAAATCTAGTCGATGGCGCTTTGAGCTTATGTTTGTTAAGTCTAACTTTGCAAGTACACATGTGTCTTTGTGTGCAGCAGGTGTGTGTGTGT
>CM031625.1:44464979-44475581 GCA_018398815.1 Conus ventricosus
GCATCGATGTATCACAGGTACTTCGTTGCAATTTTTTTTTAGAAGTGTGAAATTTAGGCGGAGTGAGTGACAACTTGAAAATGAGCATTAATGTTTTTGTTTGTTCTTTCTTTGGCATGTATTTTATTCTGGTGCGAGCAAGCGTGTGTGTGGGTGTGTGTGTGTGTAGTGAGGTGTGAGTGTGTGTGAGTGTGTCGTGTGCTTGTAGGTTGTGGTGTGTGAATGTGATTCCATTGGTGGAGGAGGAGGCTGCAGGTTTTGTGATTTGTGGGCTGTGCAAGGGTGGGGAGGGGGTTGAGATCTGGGATGAGCGTGTTTTGCAGTGTTTTATATTTGCCTTTTTGTGGTCTTGTGTGAGTTTGGATAGGATATGGGTTCAGTCGTTTTCATTGTAGATGCGGTAGTTAGTGAATGCAAATGCTTCCACTTTTGTATTTGGGGCCATCAGTGGATATCATATTGATATGGTTATTCGTATTGCTGACAGATCTTGCAATGGCCACAATCTTTGATTCGCTCCATCGCAAACATCAGAGCATCACACATGCTTTGTCTGATTAGCTGATGATCTAGTTTTGAAGGAAATGAACACTATGAAAAGAGATCTGTTTTGATTGGTTATGTGTTGTCTATTGGTATTTCCTTTAGTTGGTTTTGTCTTTGAATGTCGAGTATGTTTCTACTCGGTTTGCCAAACGAATGAGTTGCGTACTGTGAAATATCTGCGCAGCGACATCTTACAGATAGAAATCATTGAAAAAGTTCACAGGGTGAAACTTACGTTGATGGCAACCTTGTAAAATGAGATTTGTGTTCCTTATTGTTACCTTTGCAGTTTACATAGGTGTGTGTTTCTGTGCTTGCCCTTGAAACACTCTGCCCATCAGCACAGTTGTCGATCCCATTGGTAATGTTGTACAACTTTATTGGTTTTCAATGAACAGTGGTTGACTTAGTGTACCATTCCTTCTCTTATACGCACTTGTTCCGTCCTAACCGGCCCCACCCCCACCCCTTTTTTTCCCTGCGATTGTTCGAAGAATCTCGGACAGATTGATCTCCCTTCATGGTATTTATCTATACTGGTTGTTCTCTGACAGCACATATACCTATTTATGCAGAGCTACCTGTGTATCACTAGAAATGGTGCGGTGTTGCTGGCCAGGGGAGCTTTGCAATGCCAGTCTTTGATTGCCATCGCAAACATCAACCAACACGCGCCATGTGTCATGTAGCTTGATCACGTTTTGAAGAAAAACAATCTTGAAGAGATTTGGCTGTTGGTGGTTTATATTGCCATTTGTACTGAATTCTTGTTTTGTTTTGTAATATAACGTACTGCTTTACGCAGTGTGCAAACAATTGGATGTTTCACTTTTGATTCTATATTTGCCACGATGTGCCAAATGTAGCATTCATTGCAATTTGGTCAGTGTAAAAAGTTACGGCAGATGGCTCCTGAAAATGAATTGTTTTGTGGTCTACCTTTGCAAGTTACATATTTGTGTGTTTGTCTTGTGCGCGCGAGGCGTGTGTGTGTGTATTTATTTTTAGTGGAGAAGAATGCTGTGGATAGGAGTTTTGGTTGGTGCGCGAGGGTTGGTAGGTGGGTTGAGAAGGGTGAGTGCTGATTTGCATCTCTTTCAAATTATGCCTTTTGAAGGTCTTGAGTGATTTTATTTTTTTTTGTTAGGGGTACACGTTTTCATTGCATACTTTTTGTATAGACTCAGTGATAACGCAAATATACTTACTGTTTGTGGTAACTGGTGCCTTTGGACGTCAATATCAATGGAATGGTTCGTGTTGATGCCATATCTTGGCATATGGCTCAATCTTTGATTCGCCGTAGCAAACATCAGAAGCTAGCGCACACCGTGATTGGTGTCATGTATAGCTTTGATCGAGGTTATAACGAAAACAATTTGAAGGAGATTGTGATGTGATCATGTGTTGTTGATATGTATTTCCGTTTTTTGTGTTTTTTATTTTTGCCATGTCAAGTACTGATTCACTCTTGGCTATATCCAATGAGTTGCTTCATTGTCAAATATTTGCAACGATATAATCATACTGATAGTATCGATCGCAAATTTTACAGAGTGCAGAATGTCTGTACGAAGGAAGGCACATGTGAAAATGAGCTTCTGTTCGTCTAGTCTATTTGTAAATGCATAGTGGGTTCATGAGCGATCACTGTATAAACACACTGCCGATCGCAGCATTTAGAGAGTCTGTCCCAATGATTTATGCTGAACTGTGTATTAATGGTTGTATATGAGCGGTTTACGTGATGTGGCTTTTCCGTCCTTTACCATAGTCTTTGTCCGGTTCTAATCCCTGCCCACTCCGCTCCCCACTCCCCCGCTTTTTGTTTTTCCGGATCTGATCCCACCTCTCTCCATGATCCTTCCCTTTTCAATCCATTCCTCTTGTCTACCTGACCCTAATAAGGATTGTGATTCCCTTCTTGAAGGTTTGCATGGCTGTATTGAAAATGTCCAGATTGGGCTCTGAACTAGATGGATCTTTTTCCCTGGGGTTCTCCCGTTTTCAAATCTCGCCCCTGTGGGGATTGTGCCAGATGGGGAAAACCATCCTGGGTCTGATATTGGTTGGAATGCTATGTAGGCGACTGACTCAGAGTTTCTCCCGTACGACTATCCCTTCCAGGTAAGTACCCGTTTGTCATTGCATGACACCATACTTATTTCTGAACTTACCTCTTATATTCACTGAATGGTTCGTGTGTGATCTGCCGGATCTTTTGTGGGTACCAATCCTTTGATTCTCCATCGCTGAAACTTCGGAGCAACACGCCAATGTTGTATGATGTTACCGTGATGAAGGTTGAAGGAAAACAATCTGAGATCAGGTTTGTTGAGTGTGGTTATGTGTCATGTGGTTATGGTCAGGTGGTTAGTGTCATACTAAAATTCTTTGGGGGTTTGTTGTTTTGAATACATGAAAAAATTGTTTTGTTTTGGAAATTTTTTGCAACGATCTACCCAGGTACATCATTGAAAATTTTTTGCAGGAAAAATTTTAGGCTGAGGGGGATTTAAAAAATCAGCTTAAGATTGTTATTCCCTTGAAAGTACAAATTGTTTGTGTGCAAGCAGCTGTGTGTGTGTGTGTGTGTGTTCCTTTTTAGTGGAGGAAGTTTCGTGGTGGGGTATTCGGTGTAAGCAAGAGGGGGGGTTAAGGGGGGGAGACTTTTTTGCATCGTTTTATATTTGCCTTGGGGAAATTGGTGATTTGGATATGATTCAAATATTCTTTTGAAAATAAATTCAGGACAACGTAAATTTCCCTTTTTTTGTTTGGGTTCTTTTCGAGTGAAACAATAATTTTTTGGGGTTGCGCCAGATTTTTTTGCACCCCCTGGGCCGGGCCTTCCGGGCGGGGTGTTTTTTGCCCAAACCCTTTTGCCCACCCCTTTTTTTTTCTTTTATTGTTCTCCCTACCTTCCCTTTCGCTATCTCTTTTCACCCCATAAATTTCCCCCCACATCATCTGCCCCTCTTTTCGACTTTATTCATTTTCCCTTTCAATGTTTTTTTTCCTGAGTCTTCGAGTGGGGGCCCCTAATCCCCCGCAATCTAAGGTGTGACAGGCCGAGAGATATGGCTCGCTTAATGAGTCCACGCAGTCCTTCTGTTTTGGGGGACGGATGGGCAGATGGACCCCTGCAGTTCTTTTTTTCACATGTCCTTCAGGGCCATCCATTGCCCCCTTCCCCTAGCACGGCAGCTCCCCAGGGTGACGCAAATTTCCCTCCCGTCTTTGAGCCCCCCACCCCCCTTTGATTATCAAACAGCATTCCAAAAGACAGAGAAAGAAAAGTTTCAGACTCAAAGGAAAAAAAGAGGGGTGGCAAAGAGAAAGGGTATCCAAAACACAGGGCCCCAAGCTTCCTTTTGGTGGAACCAAACCCCCAAAAGAACCAAGCTGGATTTCCCCTTTTGCCATTTGTAATGGTTTGGGGGAGTTTCCCCACAGGTTCAAAATGCAAAAGATGGGATCGGGTAGTTATCTTGTCAATTTGTGCGACAGAACGGGCCCGTTGTTGTAAAAGAAGGGGTTCCAGTTATGCAGACACATGAAGGTTTCTACCCCCCTTTCTCAACTATTCAAAAGGGTGATTTGATGTTGATCTAGCTGGATTGCTGAAACAGAAATTCGCCCCGAAGGGAAAAAGTCAGGTTGTTACAGGTCCTAGAGTCAAATTCCCCTAAGGAATTTAAAGAATTTGAAACTAACACGCTATTCTTGTTTTTTGCTATGTATCCCCCCCGGATTTTGTCAAAGGGGGTTATGTTCGTGTGAAATTTCACCTTTTGTCCCATCCCCTTTGGATTTTTTCAAGTGCAACGTTTGGGCATTCCGTCGAGCCTGTGGGGGTCGGGAATCCCTGCGTGGCAAAGAAGCATGAGGGTCTTGTACAAATGCTGTTTTCTGCGTAAAATTGTAAGGGTGATCTTCAAAAATTCAAAAAGTTTCCGTGGGGAAAAAGGAATGCGAGATCAAAAAAAAAGATTGAGGGGGAAATGCCCTTTTCCGGACTAAAGGGTTAGGAGGTCAGGACTTCCTTTTCAGCTTACTTAGCAAAAAAGGGGGTTAACAAAACGCAAACCGGGTCATCGGGTGATAATCTGGAGCACTCCATTCATATTTAGAGAGGAAATTGACAAATGTTGTATCGGTTTTTGGATGGGCTTACCGTGCTTGAAGGTGGGGTGGGGGTTTTTGTCTCAAAAGAAATGGGTTCCCCGGGCATGTACACGGGCTTCGTCCCTGCTGGTGGGGGAGGGGGGTTTTTGGGTGGCGGGGTGCTTGGACCAGAGGTCAGGGGGAGGGACCGGGGGAAAGGGGAATTTCCCCCTCGCTCGCAGGCAATGGCAGAGGCGGACGGGCACGCAGTGAGACGTCCTTTTGGGACCCAGCCCCCTCCTAAGGGAAAATCCAAAGTCGGGTATTTGGGTGCGCGGGTTTTCCCCAGTAAGAGCCAACCAACATGGCAACAAAAACTTAAAATTTACAGGAGATGGGCTTTGATCTTGCCTAAAGAACCTTTTTTGTTCTTTGATGGCAGTGTTTTTTCGGGAGAAAAAGGGAATAATACTTTTAACAACCAACATGGACATACCCAGTAACAAAAAAGGGGATTAAAGCAAATTGTCGAGACCTTGAGCTTTTATTGAAGAGTAAGATCTTCGGTAATTCCCTTTTCAGGAAACCCCTTTTAACTGCAGTAAGAAGATGGATTCCTGGTTTCTCCTGCTTCCCCAAGCCAGCTTTGCAGATTTTTAAAGGAGGGGCGTTTCTTTTATATTCAAATTGGGTACACAACAGAAATTCCATTTCAGAGGAAAGGGAGGCAGGGGAGCTGTATCTCGTTTTAAACGGGTTTTTACGAATGTTTTTGTATTTACCCCATCTTCTGTGATTTCGAAAAGTCATTGGATTTTTAATTTCTCAGCCCCCTACCCCTTTTCTTTTATTGGGTGACTTAATGGTCATTTCCACGGGGGGAAGTAACCGCACAATTCTAAAGGGAAATTTTTTTAAAGATTTATATGGGATCATGACTCTGTTTTTGAATTCGGGGCTCACCGACCTTTTTTTTCCCCTTTTGGGTTCTTTGACTCCTTGGATTTGTCCATTTGTGACCCTTTCCCTTTTATTTTGGACTTAGAATGGGGGTTCATAGGGACCTAAGGGGGAGGGACATTTCCGGTTTTTTATTTTTTTACGAAGCAAATGCAGGAGCCCCCCCGGAAAAACAGGAAGTTTCCTCTGCAGATTGGAGTCTTTACAGCAAAAATTTTTAAGTAGACTGCCATAAACGTGCGATTAGGATCCTTTTTTTACAGTTTTTCACTAAATGTAGTAGGGTGCAAAGGAACACCCCAAGTCCCGGAAAAACCAAAATGAGTTAAGACCCTGGGTTTGATAAAAGAGTGCAAAACTCTGAAGGGTAAGAGAAAAGGGCTAAAGACTTTTTTACTGGGTTTCCTAGGGGGGGGAAAAAAGTTAACATCAGGGTGTGGGGCTAATGCGATATATTTTTTAAACTAAGAAGAAAGAATCTTGAAAAATTTTCTGTTCAAATCTGCCCTTTAAGGTCAATTCAAGGAAAATCTGGAAAATAATCCCTAAGATTAAGGGAAACGGACATCAGTTATAAAATTTCAATAAATGGATCGATTTTTACTAATAAAAAGGGGTTGCAATTGTTAGCTGACTACCATCAAAAACGCACTGATCAAAATTTCAAGGAAATTCCCGCATCAAAAAACAGCGGAGTCAAAACTTGTCCCCCACCAATTGTATGAGGGTTCAACTGGTTTTCACATGGATATTAAAGGACGCCATTTTGAAAGCCAAAAACTCGGTCCGACCACTGAATTCTTACAATTTTTCAACATTTGCCAGCGAGGGTTTAAATGTGTTTTGTCCCCTTTAATCATTTTGGTTTCGGGGTTTTTTTTTTCCACCCCCTTTTTGGAGAGAGGCGGTTGTTATCCCTTTTCCCAAAAACCCGGCAGAGATCATTCGGGTCCTAACAACTACGTCCTATAGCCTCACTGTTGCTTATGAAAACATGGAGAAAGGTATAATTTTCGTTTTTAAAGGCAGTTAGAAAGTCTGGGGGCCTTTGATTTTTTCCCGTGTGGATTTCGGGAAAAACCCCAGTCTACTGGTACTTGGTCGATTGAGTCTTTATCAAATGCTTTGATTAAAAAGGGGAAAAAAAATTTGTTTTTTTATTTTTTTTGATTTAGAAAAAAACTTATGACACAACGGAGGCCGGAAATTTTTCAGGACTTGAAGGCACTTGATTTTTTGGAAATTTACCCCTGTTTATTGCTAATTTTTTTTTTTCTAACAGGGATGTTTGACTTATTCGACCTTTTCGGACCTTTTTAGCAGGAGATGGGGGTCCCCAGGGGAGCACCTTTTTTCCCCCTTTTTCAATCTGAAGATTAATAACACTCCCCGCAGTGAAATCTGGAATGATAAGTATTATTTGTTGTGACTTCTCCATCTCTGCCAAAGGGAAAAATTTGGCTGCAGCTGACGTCAACTTTATGGTTTTTAAAGTTCAGCAGGGGGTTTCTGAAATGGATTTAAGTTTTCAGCTACTAAACAGAGTGTATTCATTTCCATAGAAAAAATCTCAGGTCTTAGAACCCTATCATTTTCAAAGGAGGTAATTTAAAATTTCCCCAAACAAGTGAAAAATTTTGGGGGGTTTTTTTTGTAATAAGCTTTTTTTTTTGCCCCAATTAAGTCATAAAAATCTTTCCAGTCGGTTTGAAAGTTTTGAAAGGGATTAGTCAATGATTGGGGGGCAGAAAAAGCGAACTTTTTTGCATTGTACGGGCTTTGGGGAGACCCAAAACAGATTTTGGGGGGTGGTATATGGTTTTTGCACGAAAGTTTATCAAGCTCTTGATCCCATCATCATCAAGGATGCGGATTGCTCTGGAGCACTTCGACATCCCAAAAGAGTTTGTATGTTGAACGGTAACCCCCCCTGAGCTAAGGAGTTGCTCCTTCCATGAATTACTACCCCGAAACTGAGGGTAAACCGAAAAAAACTGCCTTGATATTTTTTATGAACCCGCCCCTTTGAGCCAAATATACTTAAAGCCAAAAGAATCCCCCACAGGGATTTTGTATTTTGCCCCTTTGGGGCAGCTGGAATTGATCTTGATGCGTTGATGAGGTCCATTTAAAACTGATTTTCCTCCTTTGGAAAGCCCCCAAAACCAGAGATTAATTTATATTTAACCCCAAATTTTGAAAAAGGTCACCTCGGTGCGCTATAAACAACTTTAAAAAACTTGGGGCAAGTAACTTTTTAAAATTTTATCAAGTTTTTACTGATGGTTTAAAAAGGTGAGAGGCTGCAGCGCCGGTGTTGATAACAATTTTTAGGAGCTTCTTTAAATTGGGGTTTTTCGTTTTTTATACTGCTGAACTGAAGGCTTTTCATCTGGCCCAGTGCGGTGTCCGGTAGATCAGAATGATTTCCTTTTTTTATCGGATTATTTGGCTTATCGACAAAAAAGTGTCACCCGTTTTGGCTGATATTTAGATCTTTATACTCAGCTTGTCTCTTCGGGAAAGCATTATTTTTTGTGGGTCCCCCGCCACTGGGGGTCTAAGGTAACTCAGTGGGGGACAAAGCACCAAACAATCCGGTGCAAGCTTTTCCCCAAAGGGTATGCGTTTTTTCCCCACTCGATCTAGTCATAAATTATTTGTATTGTCTTGAATTTGGGAGAATGAATGGTGTAATCAAATTTATAATAAATTGTTTAAAAAAATTTTCCCAGATTAACCAATCCTTTCCATCTGGTACAAAAAGTAAAGAGGAATCGGTTTTTACGGGTTTAAAATTTGGCACAGCAATAACGCACATTATAAAAGAAAGGGAAGACCCCCCCCTGGTGGTTTTCGGGAAGCTTGGGTTTTGTTAATTCTTTTTTGACAGAAGGCGATTGATTTATCAAGAGAAGTTTTTTTCCCTCAGTGATTTATGGTTCTTTTTCGTGAATTTCAGTAGATTTATTTTTTTTTTTTTGAAAGAGGGAAACTTTACTTATAAAAATAGTGTTTTAAAATGTATAAAAGGTGTCGCCCGGGGTGACAGATAATTTGGGTTTTTTTCCCATAATTTTAAAAGAGTGTTAATACACTAGTGTGGTATTTTTATTTAAGATTAGAATGATAGCTGAGGTCCGATTTGGCTCCTAGTATCCGCTGGACCCTTTTAAACAAACAACTAACTAACTAAAATCTTTTCAAGGCCGGTCTTGATTCACGATTGCAAATATTAAGCAAACACGCTAGTTTGAAAATTTTCCCCGACAGTTTTGAAGGGAAAACAATCTGAAACAGATCTGTTTTTGTTGTGTTATGAAATTGTATAAACCCTTTTTATCGATATTTATTCCTTTTATTTTCCCCAATTCAACACATAAAAAAAAAAATTTAAAGGTTAAAAAAATTAAACGAGAGAGAGAAGAATGAATTATTTTAAACAGAGGTCCATTGGGGTCTCAAACACAAAATCGTTACAAACGTTAATTATGTACAATGTAAGCACAGATATACAGACACGATGCAAAATGACAGACTGACATGTAGTTAATGACGACGGATGGTCTTGCAGAGGCTTCATTCAAGCATACTGACAAGTTTTGCATCGCGACAACGTTAGTTGATGAAAGTAAAAATATAAAACCTGAACTTACATGGATTCAAGTAGTAGCCTATTTTTTTTGGATTAGTTCTTTTCTTAAATCACTATAAGCTGGACACAAAAAGACAAAATGGACTTCGTCTTCCTCAGCAGATGAACATAGTTGACATTAACAGCTGTGATTGTTATTCTTTTTTATACCTTAAAGAATTTGTGAATATAGATGAAACCCCAAAACTAAAGCTAGCTAGGGCATTCTTGGCACATTTATCATATTCATAGACACACAAAACTCCCATATCTGTTTTTTAAACGATCTATAAAATCTCTATCTCTAACTTGTTTGCGTGTAATTGTCCATTTCTTCCACCTGCAATCAATTTTTCTCTGTCTAAATTCTGTAATAAAAGTTGAAACCCTTCTACACACCCTGATTATCCCAAACATAAGAAAACCCATATTTGTCTAAAGTTGTACGAACATTTGTAATGCACGTTTGCTTTCCCTTTTCGTCAAGAGAACATAACATTTTGTATGCCTTAAATGGTAATCTGTGTTTCCCCACACGAGCCAATTTTAACAAAATGGAATGCAGCATACATAAGAGTTTAAATATAGACATCTACCGAGATCGCCATACAAGAGAACAATTAGTGTCTTATATCTACAACCAAAAACTTAAGACCATATGTGTGTACTTTTTCTATTTCTGAAGCTGCTGTATCCAACGACCAAATTTCAGAACCGTACTGTACTATAGGCTGCACTTGGGCATCGAATAGCTTAGAAAAAAATCAGGTGAATTATTCTTCAGTTTGGACAATGTTCTCAGAATCGCTACTAATGCTCTTTCAGCTTTGGTCACCAATTTATCAGATGCTGTATAGAAACTGTGGTTGAAATACATAGCCCTAAATACTAAATACCTTCGTGATTCGTGCTCAAGGACTGAAGGTGGAGAATGCCAGCGTTTTGACTTTAGCAGTCTGTATCCTCTGAAAGACTTAGCAGACATGATAGCTGAGGTCCTTTTTGGCTCCTAGTAGTCCGCTAGACCCTATAAACACTAACTAACTGCATCCTCTGAAGAAGGCAATCAAAGCCCAAAATTCCGGAGATTTTAATCTTGTTTGCTTGGATGTTTAAGTGTGTGTATGTGTGTGTATGTGCGTGTGTGTGTGTGTGTGGTGTGTGTGTGTGTGTGTGTGTGTGTGTACACCTTGTGATAGCTACAGCTAATCCAGTAATTCGACGTTGGCGTGTCACAAGTCAAATGAGATCTCATGTGCCATTTCTTGTTCATCCCTGAAAGAAACAAAAGTATCGTCTCTTAGAATGTCAGTCCTTGCGCATCTGTCAAACTCCTTATATGTCAGGCCATTCCC
>CM031625.1:44476581-44479081 GCA_018398815.1 Conus ventricosus
GCACGTTTGAAAATTTATTTCAGAAGGGAGACCCCCCATGGTGTGTTGCGTGTGACAGCTTTGTTCAGTGTTAAACATTTTTGACAGAATTGCTGATTTGATGTGTATCAAGAGAAGTTTTTTTTCCATCAGGATTTATTATCGGTTCTTTTCGTGAGATTTCAGTAGATCTTATTTTTTCTTTTTTGAAAGAGGTAAACTTACTTTTAAAAATATAGTGTTTTATAATGTATACAGTGTCGCCGGAGTTGAACAATAATTGTGTTTTTGTCCTCATAAATTTTAAAACGATGTTTTAATACACTAGTGTGGGTATTTGTATTTAGAGACTTAGATATGATAGCTGAGGTCCTGATTTGGCTCCTAGTAGTCCGCGGACCCTATAAACACTAACTAACTAACTAACAGATCTTTGCAAGGGCCCGGGTCTGTGATTCACGATTGCAAATATTAGAGCAACACCTATGTTGTGTAATGTCACCTTGATCAAGTTTTGAAGGGAAAACAATCTGAAACAGATCTGTTGATGTTATGTTTTACTGAAATTGTATATCCTTGTTATCGATATGTATTCCTTGTATTTCCAGCATTCAACACATAAAAAAGTTTAAACAGGTTAACAAAAATTAAACGAGAAGAGAGAGATGAATTATTTTAATCGGGGTCCATTGGGGTCTCAATCACAAAATTTCGTTACAAAACGTTAATTATGTACAATGTAAGCACAGATATACAGACACGATGCAAAATGACAGACTGAACATGTATTAATGACGACGGATGTCTTGCAGAGGCTTCATTCAAGCATACTGACAAGTTTGCTATCGCGACAACGTTAGTTGATAAAAAGTAAAATATAAAACCTGAACTTACATGGATTCAAGTAGTACCTATTTTTTTTGGATTAGTTCTTTTCTTAAATCACTATAAGCTGGACACAAAAGACAAAGGGACTTCGTCTTCCTCACAGATGAACATAGTTGACATTAACAGCTGTGATTGTTTTTCTTTTTTATACCTTAAAAAAATTTTGTGAATATAGATGAAACCCCAAAACTAAAGCTAGCTAGGGCATTCTTGGCACATTTATCATATTCATGACACACAAAACTCCATATCTGTTTTTAAACGATCTATAAAATCTCTATCTCTAACTTGTTTGCGTGTAATTGTCCCATTTTTTTCCCACCTGCAATCAATTTTTCTCTGTCTAAATTCTGTAATAAAAGTTGAAACCCTTTCTACACCCTGATTAATCCCAAACATAAGAAACCCTATTGTCTAAAGTTGTACGAACTTTTGTATGCACGTTTGCTTTCCCTTTTCGTCAAGAGAACTAACATTTTGTATGCCTTAATGGTAATCGTGTTTCCCCACACGAGCCATTTTAACAAAATGGAATGCAGCATACATAAGATTTAAATATATAGGTCATCAAACCGAGATCGCCATACAAGAGAACATTAGTGTTCTTATATCTACAACCAAAAACTTAAGACCATATGTGTGTACTTTTTTCTATTTCTGAAGCTGCTGTATCCAACGACCAAATTTCAGAACCGTACTGTACTAAGGCTGCACTTGGGCATCGAATAGCTTAGAAAAAAAATCAGGTGAATTATTCTTCATTTGGACAATGTTCTCAGAATCGCTACTAATGCTCTTTCAGTTTTGGGTCACCAATTTATCAGATGCTGTATAGAAACTGTGGTTGAAATACATAGCCCTAAATACAAAATCCCTTCGTGATTCGTGCTCAAGGACTGAAGGGGGAGAATGCCAGCGTTTTGACTTTGCAGTCTGTATCCTCTGAAAGATTTAGCAGACATGATAGCTGAGGTCCTTTTTTGGGCCCCTTTAGTAGTCCGCTAGACCCTATAAACATAACTAACTGCATCCTCTGAAGAAGGCAATCAAGCCCAAAATTCCGGAGATTTAATCTTGTTTGCTTGGATGTTTAATGTGTGAAATGTGTGTGTATGTGCGTGTGTGTGTGTGTTGTGTGTGTGTGTGTGTGTGTGGTGTGTACACCTTGTGATAGCTAAAAGCTAATCCGTAATTCGGACGTTGGCGGTCACAAGTCAATGAGATCTCATGTGCCATTTCTGTTCATCCCTGAAAGAAACAAAAGTAGTCGTCTTTTTAAAGAATGTCGTCTTGGCATCTGTCAAACTCCTTATATGTCAGGCCATGTCATTCGCCGAATTGTGTTAACTCCCATGCCGCTGTCGGAATCAAGTTAACTTTTTTTTCGTGTTGACTGCAACTTCAAGTGCGTTGCACCTACGCCGCTCATTCGCCCCCCCCCCCCCCCCCCCCCCCCCCCCCCCCCTCCTTCCTCCGTCCACAGCCACATCTCCAGCACCGGCAATCCACAGGGAGCATCGTGTCAAATCATCAAGAGGGAACCCACCCAAGAGACACTGCGCTGCTGAAGAAGCACTTCTGTGGTGATCATGGCGCCTTTCTGATCTAAAATACACAGGACACAAACCCACAA
>CM031625.1:44484081-44489081 GCA_018398815.1 Conus ventricosus
TGTTTTTTTTTTTTTTTTTTTTTTTTACCTCGTTCTGATTTCATTGTTGTTGTGTCGTTCCACGTCAATTTTCAGTGTGGGGGGGAGGGGGGGGGGGTTGTTTTTTTGTTGTTTTCATTCAGTCTTTTTTCTTCTTAAAGATCTTGTTTCTATTTGTTTAACTGCATTTTTGTTCAAATATGGTTTTGTTCTATTTCTGCTTTCTCCTTCCACTGCTCCGCGTTAGTCTGCATACTATTATAATTATTATTAGTGTTGTTGTTGTTGCTGCTGTAATTGTTGTGGTCGGTATTGTTGTTGCTGTTCTTCTTTTTTGTGGTGGTGGTTGTTGTTGTTGTTGTTGTTGTTGTTGTTGTTGTTGTTGTTGTTGTTGTTGTTCTTCTTCTTCTTCTTCTTCTTCTTCTTGTCGTTGTAATGATTACTTTTGTATGTATATTTGTTGTTGATGATGTTGTTATCGCTATAACTATAGTTGTTGTTTGTTTGTTTGTTTGTTTGTTTGTTGTTGTTACCATTTATACGCATTCTATCTGTGCTGAGTTCAGGGCACTTACCCGAAACAGAAACGAAATTTGAAAAAAAACAAATACTCAAGATTCCAAAATCAGTCAGATACTATCCAGAATGAAAAGACCATACATAAACGAAACTATAAATGAAACTCACACGTCCAAACACCTTTCTAAATTCACTCCAACTAAATTCACAAGAATGTGCAAGTTAGCATGCCAACATTTCAATTCCCGCTGATCTCATAACCCCATCTCCTCACACACACACACACACACACACACACACACACACACACACACACACACACACACACACACACACACACACACACTGACTGACTGTCTGACTGACTGAAACCATTTACAGTCAGATTAACATAGTGTTGTACTGACAAAACACACACACACACACACACACACACACACACACACACACACACACACACACACACACACACACACACATTGACCAGCGAGTTATACAGCTAATTCCCCCCCAAAAAGTGAGTTTATCGATTTATGTGACCACTCTATCATTATGTACTGAGGACACTTACATTGAACAATTATTCATTGCTTTCCCTCTTCACTAAAACTGTTCATTTTCAGTCCAGTGGGTATCTCCTCCTGCTTAATTTGGGCCTACTTGTTTGTATTTCTTTTCACTACATTTTCATGCCATAGGATCGTTTGATCCACCTATAGTTACTTTCAAAACGGAGTGACTGAGGGCGGAAACTGAAGCAAATGTAGAAAGAAGAGGGGGTTAGTTTCGACCTCTTGGGTCTTCTTGACGCAAAAAGAAACAACATTTAGGACAGTGAAAACGAAGAACGAGAAAGCACTTATCTTCTCATATTCGGCGCAAAAATGGCTCCGTGTCCTTGGCGGTAACTAATTCCTCTTCTGTCTAAATTCCACCTATAATCAGTGTTCCCTCTACACGTACACTCCAGTCACTCTGGATTTGTTTACTTATGAATGAAAGTAAAGTAGCCAGGAGACCCTCTTCTTCAATTCTCTCATCTTAGCTATTAATTCACTCATCCATCAGCATGAAATCATGCGTAGTGTGGCCCTCAAAACTTAGCGGATGTGGAGTAGCGTATATGGACTAGTCCGCACGCAGTGACGCCTCCTTGATGAAGCTGACTCTGATACTGAGACTGAAAGCAAATCTTCAATGAGACAGGGAACAGTAAACAGTAACTGTTTACGTTTTGATCCTCCCCAAGTCAGCATACAGAAAAAGCTCTAAGATAAACATACATGCTAATCACACGAAATTTACACCCCCTTTCTCATGGGATAGGGGAACGAGTTTTCAATTTGAAAACAGAAATAAACCGAGCATGGCTGACAGAAACTGGAAGCTCATTCAACAAACGTTTCTGATATTTCCTTTTGTGTTAATGTGATGCTCTCCCTTTGTCTTTATTTGTTCAGGGCTTGGGACGCATTCAGCTGTCTCTTCTTACATATAAACTTGTTACTACCAATTCAATTTAAAAAAATAAAGCTTTTTTGTTTTTTTCACAAAACATAGCTTTTATATTATTAGAGGTGCGCATATTGAAATTGCTCTTGAACCACAATTGTTCATAGCCAATGCGCAGCTCTTTTTTTTTTCCTAAACACTTTTTGTTACAAATTACTCATGCAACACATAACATTTGTCATAAACCAATTACATGTACAACAAAAACAAAAACAACACATTCATGTTGTGAATGTAGAAGTTGGCCCATTCACCATTCTACCTCCCTGTTTCTTTTTTCTTTTTCCTTTTTTTTCATTTCAATTTCTTTTCTTTTCTTTTTTTTTTTTTTTTTTGCCCATGCGCAACTCTCAGGGGAGACACGTTGTTTCAAGTTTTGCTCATTTTATTTGTTAGAGTTTCTTCTATTTCTTCGACCTGATCTAATCTATTTTGCTATCATCGCATTGTCAGGATTTTGTGTGCACATCCGTGCTCTCCTCTCCTCTGGCTCATGAAGAGAGTCAACAGACAAGGCGCACTTGGGAGTCATCTCCCTTGACACGCCATCCTCGCGCGCGCCTCTAGGCTCTCTTCGGCTTTGTTGCCTTTTGTTTTTCTTTCTTTTTGTTCTTTTCTTCTTTTCTTTTCTTTTTTTTTGTACTCCCAGTTCTTATAGAACAGGGAGTACTTTACAATGGGAACGAAGAAATGCTGTGTGTGTGTGTGTGTGTGTGTGTGTGTGTGTGTGTGTGTGTGTGTTGTGTGTGTGTGTGTGTGTGTGTGTGTGCGTGCGGCGCGCGCGCGCGTGCGTGCGTGCGTGCGTGCGTGTGTGTGTGTGTCTGTCTGTCTGTCTGTCCATGTATATATGTTCATTATGGGTCACGGATGATGCCCGATGTTTTATTTTACCAGAATAGCCGTTACTAACGGCTATAATGGCCCGATAAAAAAAATCAAGTCCGATAAGGGGAATAACCACCGCACTGTCGAGTTTTTTTTTCACTAACTGGAAATTACTTCCCCTCTTTGTCACTGTACACGTGTATTCAACATGAACTCGAAGTACGTTTATATGCCTTGCATCTTGTTTTTAATTGTTTTGTGCCCTCTTTCCAGGACCAAACGCCATTCACGTTTATTTACAGCCGCGCCAACCACTGAGGTCATACTAGGGGCAGAACGCGGAAAATGGGTGATCAAATCACGGGGTGTTGTGCTTGGCTTATAACCAGGGTCGGACAACTCTGCCCGGCACGAGACAGGACGTGGGTGATATGGAGGAGGGTGAAGTGGGTGGGTGGTGGGTTCGATTTCTTTTGTCAGAGATGTACCATTCTAAAAATTTGTAAAAGCTGAGTTGACCAGCCGCCGTGGCGAAGTGAATAGCATCGCGGATCCCGGCTGGGAGGTCGTGGTTTCGATTCCCATCAGAGTCATGTGGGATTTTTCTGCCCCGACCGGCTTCTATTCGGAGCTGAGTTAGCTACGGGCTTAACTGGGAAGACTGGGACCACACAGTCGAGCTTCATTCACTTAATGGACCCATGTATGGGAATGTTGCTCGAATTTCTGGACCAGCACTGCAGGTGTCTGTATTTCTTGGGCCTGATTGACACCGGGATATATCATGAAAGGAAGCATAGAGTACAGCCTTGTCATGCAGTCTCAGACAGGAATGGAAATCCGTAGCATCGTCTTCATGATCCTCATTCTCATTGATCTGCATTTAAAAAAAAGTATGAAATTCTGTGGCCCTTCATATCCTGCTCTCATGGTGAGCTCGGTTTCGATGTCCTCTCTCTATGGCCTTGGGTTGTTTCTCCCTGGGTCACCGGTATCGGCGAGTCCATGGGGGCTGTCGTTGGACGGACGTAGTGGTGCCCTCCGGAGGGAAAGTTCCCTCACGCCGGCTCCGTGTCTAAGCAATTATTGTCATCAGTAGGTGGCAGAGTAGTTGGTGTCCTGTGTATGTTGCATCAGAACAGACGCCACTGAATACCACCGAGGTGACTCAACAGCAGTGCAGTGTCTCCTCTGGTGGGTTCCTTCTTCACGACTTGACATTGACTGCTCCCTGTGGATTGCCGGTGCCGAGACTGCGGCGGGCCGGGCCGGGTTGTGACTGTGGACGGAGTGTCGGAATGAGCGGCGTGGATGCAGTGCCACTGAGGTTTAACAGAAGATGGGACAGCAAAGAAAAAAAAATCGACTTCCGAAGGAGAGGGATGAAGGTGGGAACGGGGAGTGGAGAGGGGTGGAGGGAGGAAGGAACGTAAGAACTGGAGGGGGACCACAGTGACTTACTGTCGGTAAGGGACTGAAATACACTTCCAAGATGTTGAGCGGGGGAAATCTGGGAGGGGAAAGTGGTGATGACAACAAGGAGAGCTAGGGAAAGGTGTGGAGTGAATGATGGACAAACTCTCGACAAAAAAAAAAGGTGTTGAGAGGAGTAGGGTGGATGAAGGGGAAGGGGGAGAGGAGGGATGGTGGGATGCCAACCGACATGTTGTCTACAGTGATTTTGATGATTACATTTTTCTGTAACATTTTTTTTTCGTTGTTTTTTTTTTTTTTTTTCTTTATCTTCTAAAGAATCTCTCTTTCACAATTTTCTTCCTGAATTGGGCCAAAAGGGGGAGGGTGGGAAGAGGCGTGGAGGCCGATGGCTGAAGAGAGAGAGAGAGAGAGAGAGAGACACGGAGAAACACAGAGAGACCGAGAGAGACAGAGAGAGAGAGAGAGGGGGTGGTGGTGGTAGGGACGTGGTTGGAAGGCCCATCACTTCTACCACATCTTCCTGTTTCGCGCCTGGTTTAATTTCACTGTTTATTACTTGTTCTGTGCCCTGATTTTGCTGTCGCTGCTGATAAAACCAGAAACAAACAAAACCCGCAGGATTTTATTCTCTCTCTCTCTCTCTCTCTCTCTCTCTCTCTCTCTCTCTCTCTCTCTCTCTCTCTCTCTTTATTCTTTCATTCATATATTCAAACTGGAGGGGGACTACC
>CM031625.1:44499081-44511581 GCA_018398815.1 Conus ventricosus
ACTCAAGCTGATGACAAGATCCGGAAGAAAGAAACAATAGCGGGTGATACAGATTTGTCAGATTCCTTTGCGTAAAGTTGGTAACTTACTTAATGGCAAATTGGCCGGAGTAATATTGACACTAGGCAGTTTGCTAGCCTAAACAACATTAGGTAATCGTCAACATTAAGCGTCACACACACACACACACACACACACACACACACACACACACACACACACACACACACACACACACACGCACGCACGCACGCACGCACGCGCGCGCACTCTGGACACAGACAAATACATACATAAGACAGATATTCAGATAGACGGATAGACAGGTACAGACATTTCGACAGAGAGAGACAGAAAAACAGAGAGACACACAGGCACACAGACATAGACACACAGACACACAGACAGAGTGGTAGGCGGAGAGACGGACAGACAGGCAGGCTGATAGACAGACAGACAAAGAGAAAAACAGACTGATAATATGACAGGCAAAGTCAAACTTCTCTCATCCACATTGTTCTGCGTGGACAGCGAGAGGGAGGGAGGGAGAGACAGACAGAGAGACAGACAGACAGACAGACAGACAGACACACACACACACACACACACACACACACACACACACACACACACACACACACAGAGGCACACAGACAGAGACAGACAGAGACCGACAGGCAAACAGACAGAGAGAGAGAGAGAGAGAGGCAGACAGGCAGACCTTGAATGGGGGGGAGAGAGAGAGAGAGAGAGAGAGAGAGAGAGGAGAGAGAGAGAGAGAGAAGAGAGAAACAGAGACAGATAGAATGACAGACAGGACAGACAGACAAACAGACAGACAAGGAGATTGCAGATACGACAGCACTGGAGTAACGGTCCAACGCCGCTCTCACCTCCACCTGTACAGACTGTCATATATAGAACGCCGCTCTCACCTCACCTGTACAGACAGTCATCAATAGAATAGCTCTGCATTCTCTCTCTTTACAGTCCTCAGGGAAAACTTTATCACCATCCCCTCTAGCCCCCAGCCCCACCTCCTCTCCTTCCTCTTCCCTTTCACGACCCTAAGCTGGTGAGGTATTGATTACGATGGTGACTTCGCGACTTCAGGAGAGTAGAGGTTTGGGAATCCCTTATCACAGCCCATATGAGCATGGTGGGATTTGTCCACACCAGATGGTGACTTCGACTTCAGGAAAGAAGAGGTTTGGAACACCATCACAGCCCATATGAGCATGGTGCGATTTGTCCACACCAGATGGTGACTTCGACTTCAGGAAAGTAGAGGTTTGGAACACCATCACAGCCCATATGAGCATGGTGGCATTTGTCCACACCAGATGGTGACTTCGACTTCAGAAAAGAAGAGGTTTGGAACACCATCACAGCCCATATGAGCATGGTGGCATTTGTCCACACCAGGAGCTTCCAGTCGCAGCTGTTCAGTGTGCCACACGCAAAACAGAGTCAAGCCTCTCTCATCTACATTGTTTTCTGGAAAGAGAGAGAGACGGAGAGAGAGGCAGACAGACAGAGAGGCACAGACAGACAGACAGAGACAGAGAGAGAGAGAGAGGGAGAGAGAGAGAGTGGCAGAGAGAGAGAGAGACACAGACAGACAGACAGACAGAGACACAGAGAGAAAGAGAAGAAGAAGAAGTCGGAGAGAGAGAGCGAGCGAGCGGGAGAGAGAGAGCGAGCGAGCGAGAGAGAGAGAGAGACAGAGAGAGTGAGAGAGAGAGAATGAGAGAGAGAGAAAGAGAGAAACGACGATAACAACGACGACGACGACGACGATTATGATGATAAGATTTGATGTCTTCGATGATGACTTCTTGCTCCTCTTAAAACAGTGCGCACACCACCACCACCCCTCCCGTCCTTCGCCAGTTTGTCATCCTCTTCACATCCATAGATATCACACCACAAAGGATGACTCAGAGTGCAAAATGTCAATAAGAAACTTCGTCGTCTTCTTGTTTGTGGAAATCCCTGGTCATGAAAGAGCCGAAAGCCTTGCAGTACATACTGTGCTGTTATTGGGACTGCACCACACGAACATGCACACGTTGGTGTCGCTAATGCGGATTTTGGTGAACGTATACTTACAGGGTCTGCGATGACTTTGTTCCGTAATAGTACCCCTATTATCAGATCTTCAATGACGGGATGTGGATCCGAACAGTGAGGCTGGTGTTAGGACGGAATGTCAGTCCTCGTCTCATTCGTTGTTGGCTCCTCCGCCAAGGAGTTAGTTCCTGTGTTTGTTAGTTTATTTGTCTGTCTGTCTGTCTGTCTGTCTGCTTGCCTGTTGGAAAGAATATGTCAAAACAATCCTACCGATTTTCACGAAAATTCAGTGGAAAGATGGAGTATAGCTCGAGAACAAATCTCACCGTTTGGTGCAGAATTGTGGGGTGTGGATCGTGAATAAACAGAGGGTCCAGGACCCATTCTACCTCTGTGACGGGTCTAAGCTCTCGCTCCAGTACTACGCCAGTTTGTTTGTTTTGTTTGTTTGTTTGTTTGTTTGTCTGTGTTTTTAACAGTTTCCTGACTCTTCGTACCAGACAGCTGAACTTGGCGGAGTGCACTGCCATGAAAGCTGGCTTAACGTCAGTGAGAGATCGAGGAAGGCGCGGGGAAAAAACCAACCCCTTACCTGACCATAAAACCAGAAAGCTTTCAGACTGGGTTTTTCGTCTTCTTCGTAACACTTAGACAGGAACCCCTGAGGCCACTACTGACGAACGCTGCTGTACGGTGGAGGCCCTCAGAGATCCATAGAGCTTCTCCCTCGTCGATGGCGGGTCATCGGGTGGCGGATAGGGGGGTGCCCCCCAGATATGAGGGTTTAGCTGCGATATCAGTCAGGCTTGCCTGGTCGACCGCGCAGTCCCGGACCAACTGGCGATGTTCCAAGCAGGACGGGGCGGGGTGATAGCTGGCATTGTTCTCTCCACTGAAACACCCCGTGAGTCCAATGACAGGAGCATCATGCGATTAAGAGCTGCCGCTGTAAGCTCTTAGCCCTAAGGATGGACAGCCCAGTGAACAAACCATCTCCAGCTGTGAACAAATGGCCAGGTAGACTGGACTCGTCGGCCCAGTGAAGCAACCAGTCTAGGAGAGCGTTCACTCTGATATAAAAACAAGCCAAAGTCCGATGTGCTGGTGCTGACGTGTCAGGGGCACAACAGCAGCACAAGGCATCTCAGCTCATGTAACATTGTGGGCTGAGCACGGCACCAGGATCAGAAATGTCACCAGACACTTTACCTTTGCCATCCCCCCGTTAAGCGCCATATCCATGGCGATGACGCTGCAGCCAGTTTTCTTTCTACTGCTCACAGGTACGTGTCTTGGGTTTTGTCTGTTCCTGTGGTTCCCCCGCCTTTACTGGCGATAAACGAGACATAGAAAGGGAGACAGACGCGCACGCACGCGCGCGCGCGCACACACACACACACACACACACACACACACACACACACACACACACACACACACACACACACGCTCAATTTCAATGGACGCTCGGCTCAAATCCAACAATCTCAACAAATGTCACACAACCATTCAGCCCAGATGTTTTCAATTCCCAGATCAATACGACAAAGTCGCGGTCTAATTTTAGCTCTGAATGCAAGGATATCATGTTAATGCTTCCCCATTTTTCGATGCTGGCATACGGTAAATCATCATTATCATTATTATTATTTTATTATTATTATCATCATTATTACTATTGCTATTATTCTTGTTATTATCATTATTGTTATTACTATCATTGTAATTATCATTATCATTATTGTTATTATTATTATTATTTATGGGTTTTTTTTATTACAGTAGTAGCATCATCATCATCATCATCATCATCATCATCATCATTTGTATTATTATTATTATCATCATCATCATCATCATCATCGTTGTTACGCCTTGGCTTAAGGCTGTGTCAGACCAATTGACATAGGCCAGAACACCAAGGCTACATCAAAATGTTGTTATGCTCTGCATAGTTATGTGGGGATTGTCTTCAGTCGTGACAAGCTCCTAGCATAACATTATCAGTCCCCCAAATCCCCCGAAGTCGGAGTGTGGCTGCCCATGTGGCGGGGTAATCAAAAACGGTCACACACGTAATGTTCTCATCCCCAGCTGATGCATTTGTGCCATAGTGTTCAAATACTTCGGCTGTTCGGATGATCCCTGGAGTCTTTTAGCCAGGGTACGGACAACAACAACAACAACAACATCATCGTTGTTGTTGTTTATCGTTAATATCATCATTATAAGAACCTTTACACGTCAAATCACACAACCATCAAACAAATCTATATGTTGCACTACAGGCAGTGATAATTATTTCCTAAAACTTAGGGGATCAGACTCGTACGAAAAACTCACTTCCAAATTTTCTGGGGGTCACAAAATATTTAGGGGGTCACCATTAACAACTGCTAGAAAAAGTAGTGAAAACCCACACACGCACGCACGCATGCACGCACGCACGCGCGCGCGCGCACGCACGCACGCACGCACGCACGCACGCACGCACGCACGCACCACACACACACACGCGCGCGCGCGCCACACACACACACACACACACACACACACACACACACACACACACACACACACACGAGCATGCTCTCACTGGCTCACACACATAAATGCACCGAGAAAGAGATAGCAATACATTAGAAAAGAGGTGTTTATAACAGAGACAGAAATACATTACAAAAGAGGTATTTATAATAAAGTTAATAAAACATTCTAGACAGTGCTAAATATTATCTATTTTCATTCGTGTTCGGATGTGTTTAAAGTGTTATCAACTAACATGAGTAAATGTGAGCACCTACACTGTCAGGATTTTAACAGTGAAGCTTGATTTGTGGGATGTCCTCTTCGATTATCATCACAGAATTTCCACTGCGCGAGCCATTTCCTACAATGTTAAAATATTTTATTGTATGACCAAATTCCAATCATCATGCAATGACCATCGGAAGCCCGGTGGAACCTACGATAAAACTGTAGACTGGCCATTCTTGCTCTGTGAGCAACACATTCGTACATCCAGAACGGAGCCACTTTCATTATCCGAAATGGTCATGTTGCATAGATTGTTCGACGTTTGTTCCATTCGCTGGATTATCACCCACAAGCCACAGCTGAGCTGTCGGATTTTGATTCTGAAACGCCGAAATTCCTACGGTTTTCCTTGCTTTTCCCTGGCCCACTTAGTTGAATCACGTGATCTTGTGGTCCAGTCAAAGACTGGATAGGCGTAGTCTATTTTGACGACTCTTGTTGGCTTTCAGTAGCGAGCATTTCTCAAGCGGAAGCGTTCATCGATTCAGAACGTTCTAAAAGTTCGAGGAACTTTACAGTAACTTCGATCGAGGCGGATAAGACGAAAGCCCTTTACCGTGATGCACTGCTCAGAGTTGTAATGCGTATAGAAGAAAAGCAGTGCGTCACGGTAAATTTTGGTACGTTTTTGTGACGCACTGGCCTGAATTATAGTGCGTCAGATGGGAGGTTCATGCCTCGGAGACGCACATTTGTGCGTAAGAATGATCACTGACAGGACAGAAAAACAAACACAAACAACAACACGCAAAACGCATGCCACAAACAAAACACTCGCACTGCATCCAAATGCCACAACCCACCTCAGTCTTACATTCTCTCTCCAGTTCTAAAACAAACAAGATTACGAACAGAGCAGAGAGTAAACGTTAAGATGAGAATTGATTCCATACGACACGGGATTCGTAGTAAAAAAAAAAAAAATTAAAAAAAAGGGGTTGACCAAAAGATTTCGTGCAGACAGAGGATGTGGAAAGGACGGGCATCGGACGAAAAGTCTTATAAGTATTACAAGTGGAAAAGAAACCTCTCGTCACATATAGAAGACAAGAGGGAAATACTACACTGGCAAAGAAAGCGGACGAAAAGTCTTATAAGTATTACAAGTGGAAAAGAAACCTCTCGTCACATATAGAAGACAAGAGGGAAATACTACACTGGCAAAGAAAGCGGACGAAAAGTCTTATAAGTATTACAAGTGGAAAAGAAACCTCTCGTCACATATAGAAGACAAGAGGGAAATACTACACTGGCAAAGAAAGCGGACGAAAAGTCTTATAAGTATTACAAGTGGAAAAGAAACCTCTCGTCACATATAGAA
The DNA here is from genome assembly GCA_018398815.1 of Conus ventricosus. Classification (NCBI taxonomy): domain Eukaryota; kingdom Metazoa; phylum Mollusca; class Gastropoda; order Neogastropoda; family Conidae; genus Conus; species Conus ventricosus. The sequence continues at coordinate 44,505,293 of CM031625.1, forward strand.
GACAGGAGGGAAATACTACACTGGCAAAGAAAGCGGACGAAAAGTCTTATAAGTATTACAAGTGGAAAAGAAACCTCTCGTCACATAGAGAAGACAAGAGGGAAATACTACACTGGCAAGAAAGCGGACGAAAAGTCTTATAAGTATTACAAGTGGAAAAGAAACCTCTCGTCACATAGAGAAGACAAGAGGGAAATACTACACTGGCAAAGAAAGCGGACGAAAAGTCTTATAAGTATTACAAGTGGAAAAGAAACCTCTCGCCACATAGAGAAGACAAGAGGGAAATACTACACTGGCAAAGAAAGCGGACGAAAAGTCTTATAAGTATTACAAGTGGAAAAGAAACCTCTGTCACATAGAGAAGACAAGAGGGAAATACTACACTGGCAAGAAAGCGGACGAAAAGTCTTATAAGTATTACAAGTGGAAAAGAAACCTCTCGCCCATAGAGAAGACAAGAGGGAAATACTACACTGGCAAAGAAAGATGCAAGTTTGTTGGAGAAGCTAGGCTGAAGAGGGGGCCAGTGAAGGGAACGCAGCAGACAGCACGGTTTTGGACTTCATGAAATTTACTGATGATGTGCTAGGGGTTGCCAGACAAAACAACGTTAAAATAGTAAACGCGAAAGAGTTCGTTCGTCCGTCGCATCGACAGGGACCACTTCAGTCATCTTGAGATTGAGTGGAGGGGGGGGGGGGGGGGGGGGGGGGGGGGGGGAGACGATTTGTGGATACGCAAGTGGCTGATCAAGCTGATGCTTGCACAAAATGTGCGGTGACAGCTTGGACAGGGAATCTCCTCTTGATTTCTTGCTCGGGCTTTCCTTGCCTGTCTCTTTTGTTGCAATGCAGCTGTTCTCCTTTCTTCACATGAACTGGCGCCTTTGTGGTCAGAGTAGCGCCATCTAGTTCGATCCATAGCTGTTTGTTCCCATGTGTCATGGTTGATGTTAAACGCTTTCATGGATGTTTTGAGAATGTCTTTGAAGCATTCGTTCTGACCTCCATGGGAACGCATTCCTTATTGCAGCTCACTGTAGAAGAATTGTTGGGTAGCTGGTGGTCTGGCATGCGAGCTGCATGACCTACCCATCGAAGCTAAGACAGCATCAGGGTGGTGTGGATGCTAGGCAGGCCTGCTTGATCAAGTACCTCTGTGTCTGGGATTTTGTCCTGCCCTTTTATGTCTAACAATCTTCTGCGGCAGGTTGCGTGGAAGTGATTCAGCTTCTTGGCATGCCATTAGCACACTGTCCACGTTTCACATGTGTAGAGAAGTGAAAGTTTACAAAAGCGCAAACAGAAGCTTTCTGGTGGCGTCCTTAGACAGGATTATACCAGTAGAAGCAATGTAACGGAGTTCAAGAAAAGCAAATCCAAATGACATTAGCAACGTGCTGTTGAAAGGAAAGAGTTTCACCAAAAGTGTGAAACCAAGACTACAGGGAAGAAAAACAAAAAGCGGTTGATGAGTCCACGGGCTCAACAGATGACTGAAGAGGGGAATGATTCAACTGTTTTGGTGGAAGAGATCAAGATCATTTCGGTTCTATCCGTGTCTCTTTGCTCAGTTTGAGTGTGTTATCCATCATCCACATTTTTGAAGTTTTAAAGTCGGATGCACCGGACACGGTGTTTTCAATGCTAGTCGAAAGATTCATTCTACGCCAATCTCGTGCCGAATTTTAGAAGATAAGTGATTGCCCGTTTTTCGTTTTCATTGCCCTGATTGGTATTTAATATCCAAGAGGTCGAAACGCGTCGTGTTTTGTCTTGTAATTTGTTTGTCCATGTCAACCGGCGGAGATATTTTAATTCCTTTTAAAACCTAGTCGAAAGATCAAGAGAGATCCAGAGAGATGGAGACGATTTGTCACTAGAGAAACTGACGGGAAAAGGAAGGTTGTTTTCCAATGGCGGAGAAGTGTACAAACTTAAGAGGACAGGCCCCAGGACTGAGCCTTGAGGCACACCGTACAGCACTCTAATCTACATGGCTTTAATACCAACTTTCCCCCTGTCATGGTCAGATCTTGAAAGAGGAATGAAGGATATCTGAACTGTACACACGTCATAGTTTTTAACTTCAGTGAGGGCTGGGTTAGATTAAAGACCCGTGGCCCTTTGCCTACAAGGGCAATGCAATGTGATAGCTTCAATCTGCAAAACAAACAAACAAACGAAAACAAACATAGAAAAACGAAAACTGGCACTTCCTACACTGCACCTAGACCTGAACAACAACAAAAATGTCTAAGACTTTCCAAAGCTGTACAGAAGAATGGTATACCCAAACAGAAGATTTAAAAAAAAAATGACGACATGAAATAAAAAAAAGAACACACACACAAAAAAGCAGTCAGAGAGGGCGATAAAGAAAGAAGAAATGACCAGCACCAAACTTTCAGACAGAGCACGGGGTGAGCTCTTCGTACTCCAAGACCTACCAGTGCCACCACCACCACCACCACCACCACCCTCATCATCCCTCAACGAGATTCCATGACGCCGACCTGTTCACAAGTGAAGAAACAGTGAAACAGAAATCTACCTAAACACGCTCTGTTTCTTTTTTTCTTTCTTTCTTGTTTTTTTTTTTCTTCTCACTATGTTAATCAGGGAAACACACCATTGTTTTGGCCTTCCCATGTTGGCCTGATCCCTCATCAAAGGGCAGATCCTGCTTCTGATGGACCTGGAGCCCAGGTTCTGGTTCTCCCAGGAGCCTTGTCTTTCGTTGATGGATTACCCCGGAGCACAGTCTCACCCGCCCCTTACACAGCTAATGAGGGCTCGCTCCGTCGGCGGTGCACGGTCCAGGGGGATCCATAAATGGAATTTATCATCAATATTCACCCACCAGCGCGAGGCCGAGGCATGGCCCTGCCTTCAATGTCAGTGTCACTGTGTTATTATTCATCATCAGGTTCTCCACGTCGGCGTGGTTTGCTCATGCAACCAGATCCCAACGGCTCGCTTGCAGACAGGCTCTAGGGAACTGTTGAGTGTGTGTGTGAGGGGGTTGGAGCGTGGGGGCGGGGGGGGGGGGGGGGGGGGGAAGGAAGGGGAGGAAGAAGAAGGGGGGGGGGGAGAAGACGTGTAGAAACTACAAACGACGGACTGACGGACGTTGCAGAATGGACAGAGAAAGCCGTTTGCTAGAGAACTAGACCTTGCGCACAGAAGCCATTGTGCTGGAGGCAGCCTGGTGAACAGCTCTTCAGAACAGTGTCCAGGTCGTCGACCCTTCGCTGGGGTTCAGGGAGAAGGAGAAGAAAGATGTCACATTGGTTCTCCTGAAGTATGCTCGCAGTGCTTTCTCTGTCTCTGTCTGTCTGTCTGTCTGTCTGTCTGTCTGTCTCTCTCTCTCTCTCTCTCTCTCTCTCTCTCTCTCTCTCTCTCTCTCTCTCTCTCTCTCTCTCTCTCTCTCGGACAGACTGGAAGAATAGGCTCTGCCTAAAATATCAATCCTTGATCGAATAAAGGTTTTCTGAGTTCTGAGCTCGCTCTCTCTCTCTCTCTCTCTCTCTCTCTCTCTCTCTCTCTCTCTCTCTCTCTCTCTCTCTCTCTCTCTCGTCTAGACCTTTCAGTCAACTTATTATCGCTTGTTTCTGTGTCTCTGTCCTTCGTTTCCTTGTCTCTTTCCGTCTTCATCGAAGCATCTCTCTCCATTAATTCTCTGTCTCTTCCATCATTTTTCGCCATACCATCTCTCTCTCACTCCCCCCCCCACCTCCTCTCTCTCTCTCTCTCTCTCTCTCTCTCTCTCTCTCTCTCTCTCTCTCTCTCTCATCATCTAGTCACAGCACCAGCATCAGCAATCCACGGGAAAGAAGGAATCAATGTCACGCCGTCCTGAAACAACCAGCCCGAGAACATACCGCACAGCTGCCGAATCACTTCTGTGGTCTTCATCGGTGCTTGTCATGCCGCCGTGAGACAACTAACCGGAGCAGACCCTGCAACGCCGCTGAATGACTTCTGTGGTTCCCACTGCTGCCCGTAATGATGAAACCTATGCTGGACACCAACTATGCCAGTTACTGATGAACAGATTGGTTCTGCTGCAGAGCCAGCGCCTGTTACCACCCTCGTTGTGGAGTACCACCGCTTTTGGTTAAAAAAATCTATATCCAACGTTTTCTGAGATTTTAGTCTTCTTCTTCTTCTTCCTAAAATACTGGTTCACTCAAAAACGAGTAGGTCACCAGCGCGCAATATTAGTCGTAATATTCCATTCTTCTAATGACAGCTAGCACGTTTGTCAGGCAGACCAAGACCTTTTTTTTTTAAGGGGAAATCGGATTTTTTTTTATATGAGAAAGGGAAACCAGAGACACTTTTACTGGAAATGAACTGGTCAATAAATGTCCACGCCTAGCTTGTGGTGTTTGGTTGTGGGTGGTGTGTGGCAGACAGACGGACTGAACAGATGCGAAAACTGAATATAATGGATTCTGCACAGGTTTTTATTGTTTAACGTCGATTGATCGTTTGTTATTTACGCTGCAGCCAAGAGAAGTACAACTTGAACTTTCACATACACACACACACACACACACACACACACACACACACACACACACACACACACACACACCTTCCATTTAAGGTTTCTATGGGTGACTCCAACATAAGATGCTTCATCTGGTGCTTGAGATAACAAATACCTGTTTGTTTGTTTTCTTCTTTTTTCCCTTTGTTTTTCGATTTTCCGACATTGACAACAGACAGAATGCCAACATAACGGTATAGAGTTCATTATGCAATTTTTTTTGGGGGGGGATCAAAAACAAAAATATAAATACATAAAGATGAACTGCACACAAAAAGGGCTCAAGCGTTTCGATTAAATCATCTAGGAAGAAAACACCACAAACAAATGAGAAGATAAGACCAAAAAACAAAAAAGCACACCAGCATTCTACATTTTTTTTCTTCTCATCTACAAGACACTGGAGAAATGGAGACCTCCGACATGTCTGACTATGCAAAGTACAGTGGTTAGACTTTTACACAGGAATGGGGGAGTTTTCTGAAATTTGATTGAAACAAATTCTAAATGTTAGTGATAGCGCACCGCAAAAAAAAAAAAAAAAAAAACTTACACAAACGAATCACAAGACAAAACACGACGCGTTTCGACCTCTTACGTCTTCTTCAGCAAGATACAAAACCTCAGGACAACGACAATGAACGAGCGATCACTTATCTTCATTCACTTCGGTGCGAGACGGGCCTCACTTTGCAATTGAATTTCACTAGCCTAGGTATTGCCACCGACCGCCTCTTGTTCGCTTTGTTTTTCCCTGCCTTCTCTAACTCGTTTCATTAGACACATAAGGAAGTTTGTTTTCTTTATAAGGGTATCATTTTCTGTGAAATTCCATGTACTTCATTTCTAAACAACGCAAACATTTTCTTTTTTATTTTATATACATTTTCAAGTTCTCTCGAAAAGTGTTTGACAGTGGGTCTTATGTTGTTTTTCCTTCATCTATATACATAACCAAACGACCATTCTACAAACCTTCATGGATAACACGACATCCTTTCAATCGAAAGAAGATGAAACACGACGAAATACCAAAGCAGCTTACACAGGTAACTTTCCTTAGAATAATTTCAAGCGAAAGAAATAACAAAACCTTTCACTTCAGAAACAAACCAACAAAAAAGTAGCTGAAACGGATAAATTCCACAAACACTGTCAAACACTTCCAACAGCGACAGAAGAACCACCCAAGAACTTCGAAAAGTGGCACGAGAACTCCAGGGCATACACGAAGGATAAACGAAACAAAGAGTGAGTGGGAAGAAGACTGCATGAGAAGGATCCGAGAGAGATTTCCATGGCGTCTAAAAGTTCACGCTGATGTCCAAACACCTCTACCCTCCACTGATCCGACATGAGGACACGAACAGTTGGAACTGGTGTTGATCAGGATCAGCGATGACACAAGGAAAATGACTTTTTTGTCCAACCAGCTCTCACTGACGTCGCAAAAGCGATGTTGAAGAAGCTACCGCTTTGCAATCCATTGCTGGGAAGTGCAACACAAGAAAAGCCAGGTTATTCATCTGACGCGAAGACAGGATGGACAAGGTTTTAGAGTAATCCAACCCGAGCCAAAGCCTGGCTAAAAAAAAAAAGAAGAAAAGAAAAGTTCGGAGACAGTGACGGTAGCAGGGGAACACCTCAAGATGAGCACACACACACACACACACACACACACAAACCGTCTGACAGAAACTGGGATCAACAGGAATGAATTTGTGGTCAA
>CM031625.1:44516581-44521581 GCA_018398815.1 Conus ventricosus
TCAATATTCAAGAAAACGTTGTCGTGTTTTTCTTCAATGATTTTTGCTGTTCACTTAATGATTGAGGTAGTGCAGAAAATTGATGCGGTATGAAAATCCCAGTCAGAAATAGGAAATACATGGCAATAAGGATAGAACGCAAACACTGTACTTTGGAAAATGAGAGAGAGAGAGAGAGAGAGAGAGAGAGAGAGGAGAGAGGAGAGAGAGGGAGAGAGAGAGAGAGAGAGAGAGAGAGAGAGAGAGAGGAGAGGAGAGAGAGAGAGAGAGAGAGAGAGAGAGAGAGAGAAAGAGAGAGAGAGAGAGAAGGAAAACTCCTTTTCTCTGCCTTCCCACCCCATCCCCGCAACCTCTCACTCTCCTTCCCAACCCATCCACCACCACCATCCACTTCACCACAGCATTCCCTGCCAGGCTCTGTACACGAATCTCAACTATAGGAACGGTCAAACTCCTCTTTACAGACGCTGTGTACTGACGCACAGCAAGTGATGGGCCGATGGGATGAAAGAGATTAGGGTCACAGCAATCAATACGTCATCAACCCCTGGGGGCCCTGGCAAAATACACTCTCCCCTGACATAGAGCTTTCAACGCCACACCACATTACGTTCTGTGTGGCCAGCTCTATCTGAAATGGGGAGTTGAAGAGGTTGTGACTGGCTAGTGGTCTGAGTGATGTTACATGGGAGTGGGGGGGGGGGGGGGGGGGGAGAGAAATCTAAAATTCGTGACAAAAATAGACTTGAGTTTTCTTTCTCTTCTTCTTTTTCTTGTCTTAGAGGTGCCCAAAAACTTTCTTTGTTTGAGTGCTGAAGACAGTCTTGACTCACAGTTACTCCACCAAAACATTTGTCTACCTAAAGATGCAACATAATTCACAGCCAGTTCTGGTATACCGGATCCACCAATAATCTGCAGTGTTTTAAAAAGAAAAACGTTCTGAAGAGTGTTTTCAGTGTTTGTTACAAAAAATCACCTTTGATCATTCTAGGTTAAAAAATAATTGTTTGTATTATTTCTTCTTTTACTTTTGTATGAAAGGACATTTTTGTTTCTGTATGCACATGGAAAGTGATGTATCCATCTCAGGATTTCATTATATGTAATATGAGATCATCCTTTTTTAAAACCATGAAGTATACTTCATTCAATGAGCATCTTGCACCGAAGTTGATAAGATACGTGATTGTTCGCTCTTAGTTTTCATTGTCCTGAATGCTATCTATCTTGCCTAAAGAAGACTCAAGAGGTCGAAATGCGTCGTTTTCTGTCTTGTTGTTGGTTGTCCCTGTTGTTAGCGGAGTCACTAAATATCCTTTTAAAAATATGTTTCTATTTCCGACTGCAGTCAACCCCCTTTGACATCAACATGATAAATATTTGTACTCAGGGGCTAGGGGTGACACAAAACGTTTTTAATTCACCACTTTGGCTTCACAAGGGGATTATTGTGCATGTTTATGTCTGTACTTTTTTTTGTTTGTCGCTGAGGAAGGCATTTTGCCGAAAATTTCTTGTCCTGTTTTGTGTCGTGCATTAAATCGTCGTTACTTCACACTTTGTTTTGTGTGCTCTTCTGCTTTTTTGTCGTGTTTCAGTAACGCCGCAGTTTGTTTCATTTGCCGTTTTTAAAAAAAAATACAGGTCCCAACATTTTCTGCTTCCTTAGTGTCAAAACTTGTACAAACCAGCACATGAGACATAGTACTGGTGACTCAGATCTAGTACCCACACGTTTTGCTCGGCTTTCATCAAACACAGTCCAGAAAAATGTCCTAGAAGACAGATTTTTTTCCCTTTCATGAACGTTCCTGTTCACTTTGTAATTCATGAGGTACAGAAAAGTTGATTCCATCTAAAACAAAACAAAATAATCCTGGGCAGAAAATAAGAAGCACACGCCAATAATAACAGAAAGCAAACTGTACATTGCAAAACTTGAGAGAGAGAGAGAGAGAGAGAGAGAGAGAGAGAGAGAGAGAGAGAGAGAGAGAGAGAGAGAGAGAGAGAGAAGGAAAACGCCGTTCATCGAGCTACCTTTTTTCTTCCTCCCCTCCCCACCCCCTGACCCATCCACCACCACCATCCATTTCACCACAGCATTCACCTGCCAGGCTTTGTACAAGAATCTCAACTATAGGAACGGTCAAACTCTTCTTTACAGACGCTGTGTACTGACGCACAGTAAGTGATGGGCGGATGGGATGAAAGAGATTAGGGTCACAGCAATCAATACGTCATCAAACCCTGGGGGCCCTGGCAAAATATACTTTCCACTGACATAGAGCTTTCAACACCACACCACACCACACTGCGTTCTGTGTGGCCAGCTCTATCTGAAATGGGGAGTTGAAGAGGTTGTGACTGGCTAGTGGTCTGGGTGATATTAGGGGGGGGGGGGGGGGGGGGGGGGGGGGGGGGGGGGGGGGGTAGGGAGGGGGAGGGAGGGAAATTCTAAAATTCGTCACAAAAAAAACTTTGAGCTTTCTTTCTCTTCTTCTTCTTTTTCTTGTCTTAGAGGTGCCCCCAAAACTTTCTTAGTTTGAGTGCTGAAGACAATCTTGACTCACAGTTACTCCACCAAAACATTTGTCTACCTAAAGTTGCAACATAATTCACAGCCAGTTCTGGTTATACCAGATCCACCAATAATCTGCAGTGTTTAAAAAAAAAACCTTTTGAAAAGAGTGTTTTCAGTGTTTGTTACAAAAATCACCCTTGACCATTCTAGGTTAAAAAAATAATTGTTGTTTGTATTATTTCTTCTTTTACTTTTGTATGAAAGGACATCTTTGTTTCTGTATGCACATGGAAAGTGATGTATCCATCTCATGATTTCATTATATGTAATATGAGATCATGATTTTTAAAATCATGAACTATGCTTCATTCAACGGGCATCTTGCGGCGAGTTTGACAAAATAAGTGATTGTTCGTTCTTAGTTTTCATTGTCCTGAATGTTATATATCTTGCCTGAAGAAGGCCCAAGAGGTCGAAACGCGTTGTTTTCTGTCTTGTTGTTGGTTGTCCCTGTTGTTAGCGGAGTCTCTAAATATTCTTTTTAAAAAATTGTTTCTATTTCCGACTGCATTCAACTCTCTTTGACACTAACATGAATTATATTTGTACTGAGGGGCTAGGGGTGAGACAAAACTTTAAAAAATAAAAACAGGTCCCAACATTTTCTGCTTTCTTGGTGTCAACACTTGTACAAACCAGCACATGAGACATAGTACTGGTGACTCAGATCTAGCACCCACACATTTTGCTCGGCTTTCCTCAAACACAGTCCAGAAAAATGTCCTAGAAGACAGATTTTTTTTCCTTTCACGAACGTTCCTGTTCACTTTGTAATTCACGTAATACAGAAAAGTTAATTCCATCTAAAACAATACAAAATAATCCTGGGCAGAAAATAAGAAGCACACGCCAATAATAACAGAAAGCAAACTGTACATTGCAAAACTTGAGAGAGAGAGAGAGAGAGAGAGAGAGAGAGAGAGAGAGGAGAGGAGAGAGAGAGAGAGAGGAGAGAGAGAGAGAGAGAGAATACGAATACGAATACGAATACGAATATTTTTATTGAGGGTAAAATGGATAAGCTTATAGCTTTTTTACACCATGCCCTCAAGAACAACAACAGTAACAGACAATATCAAAATGAAAATATATATGATGCACGAAAATTAAACAATGAACAAGTTTATAACGAGAGAGAGAGAGAGAGAGAGAGAGAGAGAGAAAGAAAACACCATTCATTGAGCTACCTCTTTTCTTCCTCCCCCTCCCCACCCCTGACCCATCCACCACCACCATCCATTTCACCACAGCATTCACCTGCCAGGCTCTGTACACAAATCTCAAACTATAGGAACGGTCAAACTCCTCTTTACAGACGCTGTGTACTGACGCACAGCAAGTGATGGGCCGATGGGATGAAAGAGATTAGGGTCACAGCAATCAATACGTCATCAACCCCTGGGGGCCCTGGCAAAATAAACTCTCCACTGACATAGAGCTTTCAACACCACACCACACTACTTTCTGTGTGGCCAGCTCTATCTGAAATGGGGAGTGGAAGAGGTTGTCACTGGCTAGTGGTGTGAGTGATGTTTTAATATGGGAGAAAAATCTAAAAGTAGTCACAAAAAACAACAACATAATTTGGAAGGTTTTCTTTTTTCTTTCTTTCTTTTTTCTGTCTTAAAGGTACCCCATCGAAACCTTTCTTGGACTGAATCTTGAAGATAATACTGACTCACATTTCTTCCAGCAAAAATTTTGTCTTCCTAAAGTTGTGATTGCAACATAATTATCAGCCAGCTCTTGTGTACTAGATCTATCAATAACATGCTTTGTTTGAAAAAAAAAATTATAAAAAAAAACATCGAAATATTTAGGAATATAGGTTTCTGGATTCTGGATTCGACATTAGAAAAGTATTTAGACTCAGAATCAAAAACTTAAAATACCATCGAAATATCTGGCTATCTTGTTTTGCGTTGGGCTAACGCTCAGGTCAAACATCTGCTGAGTCGTATCCTTGAAATCCTCGTCTTACATCCTCTCATCTTGGTCATTAAAGTCATGTATCCATTAGCTGTAGATCGTGCTCAGTGTAGTCTCAAAGCTTAGAAGACGTGGTGTAGTGTATAATATTATGGACTGGTCCGCAGGCCGTGACACCTCCTTGGAGAAACTGAAACTGTTTAGTTTTGAAACTTAATGATTACCATACGACAGGGAAAACGATGGTACTAAAGATATTAATTCCACGCGGAAGTAGCAACAACACCAACACGCACAATGAGAGCACGTACGGTTAGAATAAACCACTTTGAATGGGGACAATGCTAACAGCGTGTGGCTTCTGACTCTCAGCCACTGGATGCAAAGCGTTGAGCGGGCACAAGTCTCGGAAGTCTTAAAGGACACAGGGAACAGTCAATAACAAACATGTAGGGTAACTCTTGCTCCCCACGATGAAATAATTCCA
>CM031625.1:44526581-44528381 GCA_018398815.1 Conus ventricosus
GACAGTCTCGAACTCCATCAAAATTCCTGACCCTACCCAGGTCATGACCTATTTCCACCAGCAAACTTTTCAAAGCGTGTTCCACACAAAAGACCGCCAGTGCTCATTTCAGTGTGGGCGACGCTCTTTGCTGCTCCGGCCATTGGAGCTTCAGATTTCCTGGTGGTCTGCACCTGACTCCATGAAGTCCAATCCTCCAGGTTGTTTGTGCCCAAGTTTGCCACTGCTTGCCAATACCTAGTCACTCCAACTGGTGGTCCTGGCTGTAGCAGTTATTTCAATGTCGGCTAGGTCTCGCCTTTTTCAATCATTCACCCTTTCGCTGTCGAGTCCTCGTAGTACTTTACGACGTCATTGTGTGTGTAGGACCAGCAGGGGTTCATCAATTTCTTTTTCCCTTTATTACAAGGATGGTGTCACTATGGAATTTGCTGGTTCGTGAGATTATTGTAACCCCTTTACAATCCCTGTTCATTCTTTCATTTCTCTTTTCGCTCTTCCTACGGTCATTCTAGGTTATTTTCGTGTTTGTTGTTTTTTTGTTTAAAGGGTTTTAGGGAACGTTCGGCCCCAACAGGAGGGAAAAAAAAAGGGTGAGGGGAAGTTTTAATCTTGCACATGCAAATCAACCGGGGACCATCTAGGATTGTACCGTTTTGGGGTTTTTCACATTCGCTAAACAACTGTTAGCTTTCACACAGTACGATTTTTTTTCGTTTTCGTTTTCCCTTTTCCTTTTATTTTTTCTTTTGTTTCTTTCTTCCATCTTTCTTTCTTTCTTTCTTTCTTTCTTTCTTTCTTTCTTTCTTTCTCTCTGGCTGGGCTGGTTGGCTATTTGTCTGTCTGTCTGTCTGTCTGTTAGGTCTTTATTTATTTATTCTCTAAAATCTCTTTTTCTTTGTTGTAACGAGCAGAATGAATGTGTCCGTACACAAATACAAGCACATCAATAAACCCCGACGCTCTGTAATCAAACACTAAAAATATTTAAAAAGTTCACCCTGAGAATGTCCATCGCTAAACAAATAAGATCTGCGTGGTAAATAGGGGTTGATAAGCCATCGACAACAAGTGTGGGGGGGAAAAAAAAAAAAAAAAAAACAGGAGGATGGAGGACCCACCAGAAAAAAAAAAGAAAGAAAGAAAAAAGAAAAAGAAAATGAAAGGATGTGGGGGAAATGTAGACAAAAAAGGAGGTCGGAGGACACACAAAAAACGGACCAGCAGGGGTTGGGGGCACAGGAGGGAGACTAGGGGCGAGGAGGCGAACGGCTGACTTCCTGGAAGCTGACCACCGGTACATGGTACAGTTTATAACAACTACTCAGACTGAAGATTGTTTTGAGGGGGGTGGGTGGGGGGGGGGGGTGGGGGGGGAGTAGAGGAAAATGTTTTCTATTGTGGCAGAAGCCGAGTTCTGTTGGGTTGAGAACTCTGAGGTTGTGGGAGGTCAAAAATGCACGCACTACCAGTCGTTGTAGGCCACAGGGGGGGGGGGGGGGGGGGGGGGGGGGGGGGGGGGGGGGGGGGGGGGGGGGGGTTAGAAAGCCCTCAATGTTCGGAGTGGAGTTTCCAACGGTCCAAAATTTATTCTGATATTTCAGTGAGTACTTTTTTTTTTTAGGTTTGCTGATATTAAGCCTGTCGATAGACATTGTAGAGGTCCGTGGTGCTTACGCTACTAACATTGAAATGCACTCGTTCCCGTGAAAGAACGACTCGTTGGTTTTCCTCCCCCGCCTAAAACTTTCCATGAGTTCCCGCTTCTCTCTCTCTCTCTCTCTCTCTCTCTCTCTCTCT
>CM031625.1:44534381-44546881 GCA_018398815.1 Conus ventricosus
ATAAAAGGTCTGCCTTTCACAATCCAAATCCGCATTTGCCAACTTAGAGGGCCTTTTCCTCATGTTCGTTTGTAGCAACGGATTTGAAGCAGCCACCAGATGGAGATTGTACCGAAGGCCCCCCGTACAGAGTAACTATCCACAAACGAAGGAGGTCCAGGTGATCCTCCAGTTTCATCCTTGAGACATACATGATCTGGGATCGGATGGTACCTTCTCTTCTGCAGGGATGTGGAATCAAAATCCAGGGCCGGGGGAGGTGGATGCATCAACAAGACCAGGCGCAGGACAGTCACAGCTTTGGCCCTTCAGACAGGTATAGGCAAAAGGCACGGGCTGGGTACTTTCAGAATCCGGGGTTTGAAGCCTTCAACGCAAACTCGAGAGATCTTCACAGAATTACTCACTCTAGCTGGATATCCGGACAATTCCAAAAAACAAAATCAACAGACGATGCGCTGAGACTGGAGTCTCTATGTGGTGCCCTTCAAAGAGACAATCAACAACTGAAGCAGGACGTGCAGCGGTTGACTAGCCAGTGCCAACTCCTGGAGAAATACTGCAGTGAGTTATACCAGTGGAAAGACTCTTTCATGGAGATGTCAAAAAACATAGATGACCACATGGATAAATAGAATCGTTCTCAAGACGCAAAAAAACATCAGATTATTTTACGTCTTTGAAGGCCCAAATAAAGGGACAATTCAAAGTGCATTCGGAGGTGGTGCAACTACTGAACAGGTACTTTCCTTGCAAGTCATGGACAACTGACGATGTCGAACGTGCGCACCGTCTTGGACCTAAACTGAAAGCCACAACAATCCACGTCCCATCATTGCAAGTCTGTTCCGATGGCAGGACAAACTGGCCATCCTTCACCCCAAGAGTGCAGAAGGGAGATGGCAAACGATCTGGAACCGAGTCGCCTTGATCTAACAAACCGCCAGACCAGGCCATCCAAGCGGAAAAAGATGCAGGCAGACACGCCTATGTTGGAAGGGCCGTCTGTACTACAAGAATGGATCTCAGAAAGGACAGAGTAAAAGAGACCAAAGAGGTCTCACTGCCGGGGCAAACGCAAAAAAACCTTGCCCACAACCAGAGACGTGACATAGCTCACCAGAACAGAGAAGGCAGCAAAGTAGACAGTCGACAAGAAAGCAGTGATCCTGCCGACAGGCCTACACAGGTGATACCTTTGAACATCAACAACAGCCTGAAAGAGAACAGACGAGAGACCCCCATGGACTTGGGATACAAACTATTCCCACTACTGAACAAACCCAGACGAAACGTACCCCTTGGTGACAAAGGAAGAAGAATGGGGCCCCCCCATCAAAAAGACCGAAAAGCCAGAGGCCATCAATCCAAAACCGGTGCAATACAGCGCTACACCAGAAGTTTGTAAACCCACTAAGACAAAAAACCAGACGCAGGATTCAGTACCGTTAGAGAGACTGAGTCATCCAAAGTCAAACAGCACCTCCCCAACAAGATACAGGAAAATAGTGGATGCAGGGGGCATTAGGCTGGTACCAACCTCAAACAGCAGGGGATGAGTCTCTGCCTGCAAGCCCTTCCCACAGTATTGAGGACAGAACCCATCCAGCCCTTTGCTGAACACCAGCCAAACAAGCAGAGAGGCCACACCCACTCCCAGTAACGTACACAGCTACATGGTGTCCTCTGTGCCTGCCCAGTCGATGGGACAAACCCAAAAACCTGTGTAAAAGGGAAAAATCTCCCCCAGCAATTCACCCCAGACAACCAGTGATATAAGAGTAGAAAACCGTACCCAATGACCCCTCAGCGCAAGATTGCTGTAAGCAAAATCCCCACTAGTCCAATATACCTTCAAAGTACACCAATGGCAAAACACAAGTTTCCCGTTTTCCCCAACGCCAGACAAGCCAACAGAAGGGGAAACCCCCAGAAAGATAGCAGTCAAAGTTATCCCAAACAGCTTGCTGATCCTTGGAAACGTCCAAAAACAATAGCGCCAAACATCTGTCAAACAGCTTGCTGACCCGTGGACTGCTGTAGATGCTATGGGGGGTCAGTCTTCTGATTCCAGAACAGAGTTAGGGGACAAAACCAACACAGGCGAGACCAGCAAGACGTGCAGGAGCAAGCCAGCAAGCTTCTCTCTAGAGACTGAAACCCCAACAGCAAAAGTAGGTTGACCGAAGCAAAACTAGGGCAAAACAATCTCAGGCAACACAACAGCAAGGAAGGCAACAGCACGTCACAGAGCTATTTCCACATCCCAAACAAAACTCCGCCCGAACGGAATCGGGAGCTCAGCCTCCATCAACCTAGGGATACGACCCTGCCATGTCATCAACCCTGCCTCTGATGGCCAGCCCAAAAACCGAACATAGTGGTCACAGTGTATCCTTTTTAACATATAACAAAAGAAGGACTAAATATATCTATCAGCCGGACATTAGAAAATTTTCTTGTCAAATTATGATATTGTTTTTCTTACAGAAACATTTTCATCAAGCTTTCCATCTCATTTATTTCCTGCTTTTATGTGTTTGTCTCCCCAGGCGTGAGTGTTCAGTTAGCACACAGCTCGCCTCTCGGCGGTGCTATCATGTTAGTAAAGAAAGTATTTAGTTTCGTACAACAATTCAAGTTGATAACAGCTGCATCGTGCTCAAGATTTCAAAGCTTTTGCTAAATTTACGAAACGAATGTGTATTGATAGGCATGTATGTTCCTCCTGCCCATAGCGTCTATTATGTTGACCAGAAATCGAGATGGGAATTGACTTACTGGAGCGTGTATACTTGATGTTTATAAAAATTTGATGGGGGAATGTCCCCTTTGCTCATGGGTGTTTTAAATGCTAGGACTGCTGATGCAAACGCAAAAGAGCTTTTTTTACCATATGATGTCGACGTTGATGATAAGGATGACAAAAATTTTTACTGCCTGAAAAGGAGTACCAAGGGGAAATTTCGAAGGACTCTTCAACAAACGACTTCGGTCGTTGCCTACTTTCGTTATGTGAACAATTTTCTCTTGTTATATTGAATGGTCTGTTACCAGGAGACCGTTATGGGGCATTATACATACATTGCTCACAATGGAGCAAGTGTGATCGACTATTTCCTTATTTCTCGGTTATTTTTGAATATGCTCATGTTTACAAGTTATCTTAAGAATTGAATCCAAACATATCCCTGTGAAACAAACCCCTTAATGTTCAAAAGAAGCCGGTAAAAATCTGTGAAAAGTTAGAAAAAACGTATTGAAAGGTATGTTTGGAATCAAGAGCTTGAGAATGATATAGGCGGGCATTGTTATCAAAAGACATTTCATTAATTTTCACAAAAAGCGGCTGAATTGATTAACATTGATATCATTGCAGCTGTAGAAACATTTTTAACGGTATTGCTGATGCTGGGCAGTGTATGAAGAAAAAGACAGTATTGGGGAAAACAAGTAATTGTACTTGGTTCGATAAGGAATGCAGGGAAAAACGAACACCCACTTCGTCAGTCCCTGAGAAATGTGAATAAATTGTGGATTCATACGATGCAGACTTTACTTAGGGGCAAAATACGCCACTATGAGAAAAGGATTACAAATTATTTATAAAAAGTAAACAGTTAAAAGTAAACAAAATGTTCTTGTAACGCTTGAATGCAATAGTACTGACCCTAGAACATTTGGGGTACCTTAAAAGACGTTTAACAATAGATTAACAACCTGTACTATTTCGAGTGAAGAATGGTATGACCACTTTGAAAAAGTATTTGATGACGCATCTATACAGAATGATTAAATAAATAGTAATGTTCATTTTCCAAACCGAAGTTTTTGATACTCAATCTCTAACTGTTCGTGAAACAGATTGTTCCATTTTAGATTTAGAAATTTCAGAACTAGAAGTATATAATGCCTTGAAAGCACCAAAGAATGGAAAAGCAGCGGACCAGATGGCTTCAGCAGTGAATTTTATAAAAACTTTTTCTCCTCAGGTCATTTTGTTCCTGACTAAGCTCTTCAAAAAACTTTTGGATTCAGGTATTTTCCCCCCAAAAATTGGTCCGAATCAATTATACAGCCATTACATAAAAAAGGAGACATTAATTCCCCTGACAAACTACAGGGGTATCTCGCTGTTGAATATCAGCAGCAAAATGTACACATTCATACTTATTAAGAGATTGACAAATTGGGCAGAGGACAATAATTTGTTAAGTAAAAACGCAGGCAGGGTTTAGAAAGAATTACAGTACAGTCGATCACATATTTACTCTACTTGCACTAGTTCAGAAGCAATTTTCAACAAACAAAACAAAATTATATGCAGCTTTCATTGATTTTTAGGAAAGCCTTTGATTCATAGACAGAAACATCTTTGGCTTATATCCGCAAAAATGGTATCAAAGGGAAAATGTTCAAAGCTATTCAAAGTATGTACGAATAGTTAAAGCTCGGGTCAGAACTAACGGTGGTATTACGAAACTTTTCATGTGCCTAGAGGATTGAAACAAGGCCCATAGCTGTAGTCCTATTTTATTTTCTTTTTTTTATCAATGAGCTTGCAAATGATATAACACAACATGGTAGCATGGGGTAGTTGTCACCTGATTTGATGCAGATTCTGGTTTTGTTTTTGCTGATGATGTGTCCTCCTTTCTACCACTGTAATCGGGCTCCAGCACCAACTGAACATTTTAAGAAGTACGGCAGACAGACTGGTCTTTCAGTTAATGAAAAAATCAAAAATAGTAGTGTTTAGGAAAGGGGGTTACCTTGCTGCAAGAGAAAAAGGGTTCTATGGAATGTAAAAATGGAAGTGGTAAATTTAATATAAGTATTTGGGGAAAATTTTTTTTTCCACGGGGTTGACATTTTTTACTCATTAGAAGATTTGGCTCGTAAAGCAAAAAAAAAGTGTTTTCAGTATCTTTAGATTCCTCTGGTCTATAGGCGAAAATTTTTCCTAGATTTTCTTTAAGATATTTGACACTCAAATTTCAACCTATTCTGACATATGGTGCGGAAGTTTGGGGGGTTGACTGAGATCACACCCCTATTGAGAGAGTACATCTTCTTGCCATAAAAAGTTTATTGAATATCAGCATAAAAAACACCTAATCCACTTGCATATTACGAAGCTAACAGATATCCGCTTTACATACAAACTTTTACTAAAACTATTAAGCACTGGTTAAGACTAACAAAAATGGAGGAATATCGTATTCCCAAAGGGAAAAACCTACAAAAAGCTGTACACAATGCACTGTCAAGGTAAGACAAATTGGGTAAGCAAGGTTTGCATTACATTGTTTAGGTATGGGTTTGGATTCGTTTTGGGAGAATCAAGGAGTAGAAAATGTAAAACCATTTATATCTGTTTTTAAGCAAAGGCTTTAGGGCTGTCATTTCCAAAAAATTGACGCTTTGTTGCAATCCAAAGAAAGATACAAACTTTATTCCACATTTCGCAACTACAAAGTATTCCCGGTTATCTAGTAGAGATAAAAAATAAAGCACTTAGAAAACACCTAACCAGACTTCGGCTTGGTGTTTCCCAACTTAAACCCCACGGTTCAGATATTCGAGAAGCCAAGAAAGCATGACATGCCCATTTTGTTCCAACGAACTGAAACAGAACTTCACTTTATATTAGTTTGTCCCAAGTATAAACCATTGCGGGAGAGATATATTCCTTCCAAATATTATAAACATCCAAATTCTTTCAAACTTACTTTATTATTATCAAATTCAAGGATGTGTGTGCCACTGGCTCTATTCCTGTCCAAATCATTTAAACTAAGAAATCAGAAACCACCAAACAACTGAGTATATTCGAAAATCAATATTTTTGTTGTGTTTGAAAGTTTGCTTGTTGTAGGAAGCCTCTTCGGGGTCATGGACAATGACTTGTTCAATTGTGGCTACTTAGGTGTCACGGGATGAAAGGGATGGGATTGAGTAGAAAGGGAGGAAAAATGAACACATAGTGTAGTCCTATTTCTTTATTTATGATAGTCTTGGTGCACTGCATTTACAAGTATACCCTGCTCTCATCTTATAAGTTATTATTGTGTACTGTGCGTTTTTCATGTTATGCCGTTTACATGAACATCGTGCTCGGTTTTTAATACTTTTGCCCTTGCACAATTACAGTTAGCCATGTAATTTTAGATAGTACTAACGTAAGTTTTGAAATTTTCTTCGCCTCCCCCGCGTCAAGATGCTGTCTCCTGTGGGCACCCCCATAGGGGGGTGGATTTTTGTGTGTGGTTAACCCTTTTTCATCCCGCAATATGGGCGGCCATACTCGTCTTCAGGGGGATGAATGCTGTTTTCTTTCATGATGATATTGTTAGTGATATCGGTAATAACAACAAGAAAAGAACAGGAGGAAGAACAAGAACTGTTTTAAGGGGGGGGGGGGGGGGGGGGGGGGAGGAAGGGAAAAAGAGGAATGACGAGAACAAGAAGAAAAGGACAACACCCCAACAATGCCAATGCTACTGCCGACGTTTTAAGGGGCTGCAACTTATTGGCTTTGTGTGTATGTGTGTTGTGGGGGGGGGGGGGGGGGGGGGGGGGGGGATGATGATGATGAATTTCCTTGTTTATTCGTGACTATTTTGGGAATATCGGTATCAAACTGAGCCTTGGGGCAGACATGGGCAGAATGGTCTTCGATAAGTTTTGCGGGTTTTGACATTTCAAGTGTATTTTCCTCCTATCGGTCTCTCTCTCTCTCTCTCTCTCTCTCCTCTCTCCCCTCCCCTCTCTCTCTCTCTCTCTCTCTCTCTCTAGCTATCTGTCAGTCTATCTACCTTTCTATCTAAGTTTGTTTATAAAATGTATAATTTTTAGGGCCTATATATAACGTTTCACTTAATAATTTGTGCTGCCTAGGTCAATGTCACATTGAATCGTGTACATTATTTGATTATTGGGAATGCTTTATGGGCTTCCTTGCTTAAAAGCAATAAACTCGTTGACTCGTTGACTCGTCGTTGACTCGTTGACTCTCTCTCTTCTCGTCCCATCCTCCCCCTGAGCTGTCCAGCTCCCAGGAGGTCAGCTCTCCATCACACAAAAAACCCCCATCTGCGTGTCATTGACAGGTGAAACGAGCACAAGATCTCTCCCCTAGGAAGAGAGGATTAACTGGAGGAGGAGGAGGAGAAGGAGGAGGAAGAGGAGGAGGAGGAGAAGGAGGGAGAGGGAGGAGTGAGGAGGAGGAGAGGAGGAGGAGGAGGGGGGAGGGTGGGAGGTTGAGGAGGATGAGTATGGGATGATGAAGATGAAAAGAGGATGGAGCGTTGTGTTAGAAAGGGCGCGCGCTCGTGTGTATGTGTGTGTGTGTGTGTGTGTGTGTGTGTGTTGTGTGTTGTGTGTGTGTGTGTGTGTGTGTGTTTCATTTTTTTCCATTTTTCTTTTTACCTTTTTCCTTTTTTTTTTTGTTTTAATTTTTATTTTATTTATTCATCTTCTTTCTCTTTTATATTTTTTTAAAATTAAGTGTTAGGTCGTGAGAGGAACCCTTTGGGTTTTAAACGGTTAGAGCGTTTGCCTGCAGAGCCACGGCCGTTAGTTCCAACCACTCGTGGATAGGATTTTGTTTTTTTGTTTGTTTGTTTTGTTTGTTCAAATCCCTCTCAGTCCCCCCCCCCCCCCCCCCCCCCCCCCAGCTGTAAAGGGGAATCTGATTCAGTTCAGGGAAAGTTAAGGCGGTTTGAAGGAGAGAAAAGCTCCCACTTTCCCTCAAACCTTGCCCTTAGACATGGTGATGCCAGGACATTTCACGGCCCCATCGGCCAAAAGGCTATGGGACATTGTAACCTTTACAAACTCACTTTAAAAGGCCTCTGAAATAACTCCGCCAGTGAGCATGCCCTTACGAATTGCAAGACAAAACACGACGCGTTTCGACGTGCCAGCTTCTTCTACAGGCAAGAGAGAAACACTCAAGACAACGAAAATGAAGACCGAGCGATCACTTCATTCTCAAACTAAGCGCACGATGGGCGTTGAATGAAAACTAGACCGTCGGAAAGAGACAATGCGAGCGAATATAGTCATGATAATTAATAACACAACAACCAAAAATAACAAAAAATAGTAATAATAATCATCATAATAATAATGAGATAATAATACTAACAATATTTAAAGGTATAGTGATAATAACAACAATAATTTTAATAATATAATGATAATAACAAAATGATAAAAATAATAATGATAGCTGTAATAATGATAACGTAAAGATGATGATTGAAAGAAATTGAAGAAAAAATAAGGAGAGAAACACTACCTCTTTACTGATAATAATTCTGCCGATAGCATTGTGGTTTTAATAACGGCTGTACACACAGAAGGCGAGAAAAAAGAAGAGTTAGAGGATTGTCGAACAGCAGGGCTGTAGTGGCAACAGTGTTAGTGCCGATGACGATGGTGATAATAATGGTAATGATAGTAACATTAATGATAACAATTTAAAAATGGTAATAGTAATATATTAACAATAATGATACCAATAGTAATAATAACAATAATACTGATAATAATGATGTTTCGACTTTCCACCTACTACTATACCACCACTGCTACTACCACTCTACCACTACTCTTCTAAATACTACTACTAATGATATATGATAGTGATAATGATAATGATGCTAACAACAACAGTGACGGTAATAGGAATAAAAGTAATGATAACAAGAGTAATGGTAATAGAAATAATTAAAGTAATGGTAATGATAATAATGACATTCATGTACCAAAGCTAATATAATAATGAGGGAAGATTTAAAGAGTTGGCCGTAATGGTAATAATAAAAATGATATCAAAAACAATAACGAAAATAATGATAATAACGTAATGATATAATACAAATAATAATGATGATGAGGGAAGGCTTAAAGTGTTGGCCCTAGTGGTAATAAGAAATCATATCAGTGATAGTTTAAAGATAATAATGATAATAATAGTATAATACTCAATACTAATACTAGTAATGAGGGAAGTTTAAAGCCTGGTCAAAGAATTGAGAACAGATAGCATGTCTACCGGGGGGGGGGGGGGGGGGGGGGGGGGGGGGGGGGGGGGGAGGGGGGGGGGGGGGAAGGACGCTAAGACTATGTACAGCTTGTTTTCCCGAAGAAAAAGATTGTTGGCCGTGGGAGAAAACTGCGACAACATCTGGGTCCCCCCCCCCCTCCCCTCCCCAGGAATCAGGCCCACTGTTTGTTGTGGGTTTTTTTTTTCTGAAAGATGATGAGTGTTTTCGTGGAGAAAACAGAAAAATAAAACGCAAGAGAAAAAGAAAAAAAAAAGCATTACCATAGATAGTAATATTGAAACCCTTTCTCTATTACCTGATTTTTGTTTTACCGTATCACCGTTTTTTGCTAGTTAAAAAATGCTTTTCAAATTTTTTGGTGAGTATGAGAGGACACTAGCTGCACACGACCATTGCAAATTTGGTTTCCTGTTTTTGCCAAGAAAAGCAGTAATTCTTCTCCCTGAAAACAGAAACGATAAAAAACGCCCCCCCCCCCCCCCTTTCCCCCGGAAAATCCCATATTATCACTGTCCCCCTCCCCTTTCCTTGAAAATCATTTATTATCATCACTTTTTTTTCTTTTTTTTTTTTAGAATGATCGTGCTGTTCTGGAGAAGGGGTTGTTATAGACAATGGGTTGTAAAATGATTTTCCTAATATCATTTTCGTCTGTCAAACCATGTCTGTTTTCATCGAAACACAGCAAAACAAGTTACTGTGGGCTGTAAGAGATATCAGCTTTCTTTGCCGGTAATAAACGATCTCTCCTCTTTTCCCGCAGAAAGGATTTCTATCTCTCCCATAAAGTCAAATTTTATCACTGTTTTTCGAAGCGTGATAAATGTTTCTCTTGGGAAAGCAGAGATAATACATGACGTCTCCATTCCTATCTTTTTCTTTACGTTGGAAAAAAAAAGGGATTTTATCTGTTGTGGACAGTGTTTGTGGATGATGTCCCCTCACAAAATTTCTATTCTAAAACAAAACAAGAAGAAAAAAAAAGAAAAAAAAACTTGAACGATAAATTACCGCACTGCGCACGGAAGAGACAAAAAACAAATTATAAGACACAACACCGGCGCGTTTCGACGTTTTTTGGTCTTCTTCAGGCAAGACAAGTAACATCGAGGACAATAAAACCGAACAATGAACAATGTTTTGTCTGCTCAAATTGAACGCAAAACAGATAAGGAATGAGAAATGAAACAAAAAGTAATGAATTCCGTCCCAGTGTCAGGATTTCCATGACTTTCGATGAAAACGCTTCTAAGCAGACTCTATGAAAACCTTGTTCAGGGATCTTGGATTCGATCATGTGATTCGTGAGGTGTGTGTGTGTGTGTGTGTGTGTGTGTGTGTGTGTGTGTGGTGTGTGTGTGTGTGTGTGTGTGTGTGTGTGCGCGCGCGCGTTCGTGCGTGCGTGCGTGCGCGCGCGTTTGTGCTGCGTGCGTGCGTGCGTGCGTGCGTGCGTGTGTGTGTGTGTGTGTGTTGAACGAGATAAAAGGTTTTTCATTTGCTCCAAGAATAGCAAAGGAAATAGATCGGGTTTCAAGGTGTGATAAAATACATGCCACAGCAGGATAAAGGACGCAGAATGGTTTGGGGGTGAGGGTGGAAGAGATGGTGCAGTTCAAACAGCAAGACCTGACGACAAGCACAAACTGCGTGTGAATCTGTCAGCACGTGCAAATGTAGTTTGACATCGCAAGATGCTCTCGTTTCCATGAATGTGGAAATCACTTATTTCTTCTTCATCCAGCATTGATAACACACACACACACACACACACACACACACACATCTCTCTTCTCTCTCTCTCTCTCTCTCTTCTCTCTCTCCTTCTCTCTCTCTCTCACACACACACACACACACACACACACACAAAACACACACACATACTCTCTCTCTCTCTCTCTTCACACACACACACACACACACACACACATACACACACACACGCACACACACACATCTTCATCTTCGCCTCTCTCTCTCTCTCTCTCTCTCTCTCTCTCTCTCTCTCTCTCCCCCACACACACACACACACACACATACACATCTTCATCTTCGCCACTCTCTCTCTCTCTCCCTCTCTCTCTCTCCTCTCCTCCCCTTCCTATTCCTTCTTACTCTGCCATTCAGTTCACCCATCCATTCCTTCCCTTGTCTTCTCTCCTTCTCTTCGTCCCTTTGCCCTGTGTCTTGGCAGCAGTATGATCTTCGTCCCTTTGCCCTGTGTCTTGGCAGCAGTATGATCTTCGTCCCTTTGCCCTGTGTCTTGGCAGCAGTATGATCTTCGTCCCTTTGCCCTGTGTCTTGGCAGCAGTCTGATCTTCGTCCTTTTGTCCTGTGTCTTGGCAGCATCTCATCTTCGCCTTTTGCCCTGTCTTGGCAGCAGTCTCATCTTCGTCCTTTTGCCCGTGTCTTGGCAGCAGTCTATCTTCGTCCTTTTGCCTGTGTCGTGGCAGCAGTCTGTCGTCGTCCTTTTGCCCGTGTCTTGGCAGCAGTCTCATCTTCGTCCTTGCCCTGTGTCGCAGCAGTCTCATCTTCGTCCTTTTGCCCTGTGTCTTGGCAGCAGTCTGATCTCGTCCTTTGCCTGTGTCTTGGCAGCAGTCTCATCTTCTCTCTTTGCCTGTGTCCTGGCAGCAGTCTCATCTCTCCTTTGCCCTGTGTCTTGGCAGCATTCTCTTCGTCCTTTTGCCCTGTGTCTTGGCAGCAGTCTGATCTCGTCCTTTTGCCCTGTGTCTTGGCAGCAGTCTCATCTTCGTCCTTTTGCCTGTGTCTTGGCAGCAGTCTCATCTTCGTCCTTTTGCCCTGTGTCTTGGCAGCAGTCTGATCTTCGTTCTTTTGCCTGTGTCTTGGCAGCAGTCTGATCTTCGTTCTTTTGCCATGTGTCTTGGCAGCAATCTGATCGTTCTTTTGCCCTGTGTCTTGGCAGCAAGTCTGATCGTCCTTTTGCCCTGTGTCTTGGCAGCAGTCTGATCTTCGTCCTTTTGCCCTGTGTCTTGGCAGCAGTCGGATCTTCGTCCTTTTGTCCTGTGTCTTGGCAGCAGTCTGATCGTCGTCCTTTTGCCCTGTGTCTTGGCAGCAGTCTGATCTTCGTCCTTTTGCCTGTGTCTGGCAGCAGTCTGATCGTCGTCCTTTTGCCCTGTGTCTTGGCAGCAGTCTCATCTTCGTCCTTTTGCCTGTGTCTTGGCAGCAGTCTGATCTTCGTCCTTTTGCCTGTGTCTTGGCAGCAGTCTGATCTTTCGTCCTTTTGCCCTGTGTCTTGGCAGCAGTCTGATCTTCGTTCTTTTGCCCTGTGTCTTGGCAGCAGTCTGATCTTCGTCCTTTTGCCCTGTGTCTTGGCAGCAGTCGTAAGAGTCCTGGCCTTGATCAGAAGTGCTCTCTCCCTCAAGTACGCATCAAACCACCTGTTCGCTTTTTTTAGGTGAAACGTTC
>CM031625.1:44551881-44554381 GCA_018398815.1 Conus ventricosus
TGAGATGCAACACGACTGTGTGTTCTGATGTGTTTTAGGAAGTGGGTTACACCAATGACGTCATATGGCTGAAAATAGAATTGCATTATTTGTAGTTGTGTACACTTTTATGATGAAGCTAGACCTATTCTGCATACGTTTCAGTACTTTTAATTGCTTTTGCTTTTTAATTCCCTTTCTTTATATATTTCTGTCGTTCCTCTCCCATGCTAAGATGGTTTTGGCTTATAGTGTGTGTGTGTGTGCGCGCGCGCGCGCATGTGTGTGTGTGTGTGTGTGTGTGTGTGTGTGTGTGTGTGTGTGTGTGTGTGTGTGTGCGTGCATTTGCGTGCATGTGCGTGCGTGCGTGCGTGCGTGCGTGCGTGCGCATCCTCTGTGTGTGTGTGTGTGTGTGTGTGAGTGTGTGATGTGTGTGTGTGTGTGTGTGTGTGTGTGTGTGTGTGTTGGTGTGATTGTGTATATGTGTGTGTGTGAGCGTGCGCGCGTGTGTGTGTTTGTGTGCACGCACGCGCGCGCGCGCGAGTGTGAATTTATTGGTTGCTTGTTGGTTAGCTGGATATATAGCTGCCTGCTTGCTTGCTTGCTTGGTCGGATAGCTGGGCGGATGTTTGTTTGGCTGGGTGGTTGAGTAGCTGACGGCTGTTTGGTTTGATGCTTGGTCATTCGGTTGGCTGGCTAATTGGCTGGTTGATTGGTCCGTCGGCAAACTTTCTCGGTTTGACTAGCCGGTGGCTGGTTGGTTGGTTGGTTGGTTCATTGGTTGCTTGTTGGCTAGCTGCCTGTTTGGCTGTTCAGCTATTTAGTTTTTTTTTTAGTTTGTTCTCCTTTTTTACATGGCTTCTGGTTGCCGGGCTGTCTGGGTGTTCGGTTGACTGGCTGGGTTTGGGCTGGCTAGCTGTCTGGTTAGCTGGCTGTGTGAGTGCGCTGTTTTGGTTGGCTGGCTAGATAGTTGTTTGGCTTTGTGATTGGCTGGCAGCTTGCTTAACGGGCTTTTTGGTTGTTTGACTGGCTAGTTGTTTGGCTGGCTGGCTGGCTGGTTTGACTGCTTGGTTTGCCGATTGCAGGGGTGATGGTTTTCTGGTTTGTCGGTTGGTCGGCTGGTTGCTTGCTTGTTTGCTCACTTACTCAGTGAAATGATTGCTTGTTTCATTGTTTCATAGTTTCTTTGTTGCTTAGTCGTCGACTCGGTCAGCGTCTAGCCGTTTAATAGCCGTAGCCCTTATTTGAATGAGCACAGAAGTCGACCATCGTCGAGGGGCTTTGGAATTCGGCGTCAGGTGAGAAACGGCGCTTTCTTTCCCCGGAACTCTCCCAGTAGGGACACTGGCACGAGTCTACTGATGCCGCCAAGGTATAGGCCTACATATGCCCTGATGCAAATGAGTGTTGATTCTCATGCCGCCAAATCATCATAGTTTATACAGCTCCATCCACAACAGTAAGGAAAAAAACACAAATCAACAAATGCATAAATGAGTATATACGTACGTACGTACGTACGTACGTACGTACGTACGTACTACGTACCTACCTACCTACACCTACCTACCTACCTACCTACCTACCTACCTACCTACCTACATACCTCCCATACATACATACATATCAATTACTGTAATGCATCAACTTGTCAAATCAACAACATGCACAGTAGTCCAGATTGCAGGTGCATCGATAAAAGTTATCTTTCACATACTCTTCTCTCTCTCTCTCTCTCTCTCTCTCCTCTCCCCTCTCTCTCTCTCTCTCTCTCTCTCTCTCTCTTCCACCTCTTTCTCTCTCTGTCCCCACGCCCTTTCTCTCTCCGGCTGGCTCCAATTCTTTGTCAATCATGCTTTAGTCAGCTGATACTATTTAAGCACAGTTTGAAAGTCATCATCTGTCAGTTTCAATGCTGGTTCATGAGGTGATTCCGCCTTGACCAAACACGCCTAGACCCAATCATGACAGACATGCTCAAGTATTTTGCGAGTTGTTTACATTTTGTTATGGGCAGACCTAACATTGAAAGTCCTGAAACCACTCTTTTATGAACTATGCCTAGTGAACCTATTACAAAACAACCACTTTCGTGCTAAATCCAGCATCACTAAGAGCATAGCAAAGAGGTATGTACTTTTGAAATTTACTCTCATAGCATGTTTGTATGAAAGTGTCAAATGGATTTGAAACCTCGATGACGAATGCCACCGAGTTTCGATGGTCGATGAAGCATAGATCAGTTTCAGCCTTGGTGGATCTTCAACACCGTTTATTGAGACAGGCCTATTTTGAAAAACATCCACAAAATCCGTCGCAATGCATTTTTGTAGCTCCTTTCTGATGATCTCAACGCATCTGTCGTGTCTTTTGGTGTAGAGGCCCCTCAGTTGACGACATCCATTCAAGGCATGGGAATTTGTGTCAGAACGAAACCCGCACAAAGCACACTCTCTCCGGTAAGTATCAGGATAGTAGATGTTTATTCAGTGCATTGGTCTCCAGCAGCTGTAGACGTCCC
>CM031625.1:44561881-44566881 GCA_018398815.1 Conus ventricosus
AAAAAACGGCTCAGAAATGAAAAACAAACGCTCTCTCTCCATTCTCTCCCACGCGCACACACACTCTCACGCACAGACACACAATACACAACAGCCGCAACAAGCACAAACTACTAAGCAATCCACAAAATAACAAAAGTCAATCAACTATCTGGTAATTTGACTGTCTTCTTAGTATTGTTTGAAAAGGTAGGTTTTCAGGGAGGTTTTGAAGGAAGAAAAGGTTTGAGAATGTCTTAAGTCATAGGGAGTTTATTCCAGAGTTTGGGAGCTGCGTATGAGAAAGCTCGTCGCCATGCTGTTTACGATGGGGGCGGTAACTGGAAAGCGGAAGGTCCTAGTGTCGGGGAGGGGCGGAGCGTACGTGATGGACATATACTTGAAGGAGATTGGATAGAAAAGGCAGGGGCATCGCCCGTGAAATCTTGAAGCAGAGACAACAACATTGTATTTAATTCTTTCTTCAACGGGAGCCAGTGCAACTTTTTCAGGAGAGGGCTGCAGGGTTGGGTCCTAGGAGATTTGCAAATGAGACGGGCTGCAGAGTTCTGTACACATTGGAGGGGTTGGATGGCAGTTGAGGGACAGCCAAGGAGAACACAGTTGCAGTAATCTAGCCTTGAAAGGATGTAAAGAGAAACGAGAGTTTTGTGGCGTCTTCAGTGAGATAGGGTCGAATAGCAGCAATTCGTTTAAGTTCCATGTAGGCTAACTGACAAGTTTTTGTGACATGCTGTTTCATCGAGAGGTCACTATCAAGGAGAACACCAAGGTCACGAACAGTGTTTGAAAATTCAATAGTGCTGGAACCTAATGTCAAAGAAGAAGGGAGCGGATCAGGGGCCCTGATGTGACCGCTTTAAAAAACAGATGGCTTCAGTCTTCTCACAGTTTAATTTAAGCTTATTTGCTGACATCCAGGGCTCAATAAACAGAAGTACAAGATGAAGAGTAGAAACAAGGGGTGAGTAGTCATCGATGACAGAGGAATGGAGCAGCTGGGTATCATCCGCAAACATTTCGTGTGAAACAGAATGGCCGTGGATGACATTAACAATGGAGTGGTGTACAAAATAAGAGGACAGGTCCCAGCACGGATCCCTGAGGCACTCCAAATTGGAGGTTAGATTCATCAGAACGGTGGTCACCTACTTGAATGAACTGTTTCCTATCTAGAAGATAAGAACGAAACCAATTTTAAAGCTGTTTCCCTGATGCCACATGTGTATATTTCAAACGAGAGAGAAGGGTTTCATGGTCTATGTGTCAAAGGCTGCCGAAAGATCTAGCAAAAGAAGGACAGAAATTTTGTTTTCGTCTAAGGAATTTAGAATATCATTGAGAATGCGAAGGATGGTGGTCTCCGTGCTGTGCCCAGGCGATAGGCTGACTGATGTGGTGTGAGGAGGTTGTTTGAGGCCAGATGGTCAGAGAGCTGTTGAAGAATGACTTTCTCAAGAATTTTGGATAGGAAAGGAAGATTTGAGATGGGTCTGTAATTTTTAATAACGTTGGGATCAAGACTGCTTTTCTTCAGTAGAGGTTTAACAAGGGCGGTCTTAAAGTCAGTGGGAACTGTGCCAGAAGACAGAGACTCGTTAAGAATTTTGGGGATGGTAGGAAGGAGAGAGTCAAGGTGTTCAAAGAGGATGGGGTGGGAATGGGGTCAAGGTCACAGGATGTTTTCGCAGACTGGTGATGATTACTCTAATAGTGTCTTATTCTTAACGTACAAATCACAAAGCAAAGACATCCAAACCAAACCCAAACCAAGCAACCAAAGAAAAAGCCGTAAGAAGATTCTCTAAGACAATATTGTCTTTTACTCTAACGATCTGTCCAGGTCCATGACTCAGTCCGCATTAGTGCCAAGCCAACCTAAAACGATCCATCCAGATTCTCTCTAGTTCCTAGGTCCTAGATTCTCTCGCTTCCTTGGAAGAGATGGTAACTACCCTGCTGACAGAAGAAACCCCCTGCAGAGACAGATGACACGCTCAACAGGTGAAGAAGCTGCATGGTAGGCACCATAGGACCACCACTCACTACAGCCAGGTGTTCATAGAGTGATGGGGATCTCACTACGAGCCAGGTGTTCATAGAGTGGGGGATCTCACTACGAGCCAGGTGTTCATAGAAGTGATGGGGATCTCACTACGAGCCAGGTGTTCATAGAGTGATGGGATCTCACTACGAGCCAGGTGTTCATAGAGTGGGGGATCTCACTACAGCCAGGTGTTCATAGAGTGGGGGATCTCACTACGAGCCAGGTGTTCATAGATGATGGGGATCTCACTACACCAGGTGTTCATAAGTGGTGGGGTCTCACTACGAGCCAGGTGTTCATAGAGTGGGGGATCTCACTGCGAGCCAGGGTTCATAGAGTGGTGGGATCTCACTACGAGTCCAGGTGTTCATAGAGTGAGGGGATCTCACTACAGCCAGGTGTTCATAGAGTGGTGGGATCTCACTACAGCCAGGTGTTCATAGAGTGGGGATCTCACTACGAGCCAGGTGTTCATAGAGTGGGCGGATCTCACTACGAGCCAGGGTTCATAGAGTGGGGGATCTCACTACGAGCCAGGTTCATAGAGTGGGGGATCTCACTACGAGCCAGGTGTTCATAGAGTGGATGGATCTCACTACGAGCCAGGTGTTCATAAGTGGGGGATCTGCAATGTGGATAACACCTTCAAAACTTCCCTGCAAAAGACCATAGGCCTATGTTCAGAACTGCTTCCTCAATCGGATGTCACTATTTTTGTTGTGTATTTTTTGTTGTTTTTTTTATTTAAATTTAAATTCTGTTTATTTTGAGATTTTGTGGAAAACAGGTCAATGTTAATGCGTTCTGAACAAAATTATCAAATCCAGTTGGCACATTGTACAAAACCACAAACCTGACTTCCATACCAGACCCATGATCACGTTCAAACGTGATAAAAACCTAAAACATCTTCTCGTGCGGTCCAAATGAACAGAATCTCCACACCTACATTCCAGGTACTCACCCCTGCTCAAAACCTAATTGCAAAATCTGCCCCCTCGCCACACCAGTCACCATCCTACAGGGCCCAAGGACTCCTTCCTATTAAACGCACATTCTCCTTGCCAGAGCCGCAACATTGTATACGCTATCCACTGCCAGCTGTGTGGCAAGATCTATAATATAGGTGAAACATCCCGCACACTGGAGACACGCATCTCTGAACACCTGGCTGACATCCGCCACCACCGACCCAAACCCGTTGCCCAACACTCCAACCATCCCCAGCACAACATCAACCATGTAAAGTCTTGGCACTCTGGCAATCACAGAGTGACAGCTTTGAACGTACATCAAGAGAGACCCATCTCATTGCCAAATTGGGCACTAAAAGCATCTACATCCAACAGTAACACAAATATACATACCCACCACTTCCACACCATTCTGCATAATCTTCCACCAACACACACACACCACACTCACACACACACACACACACACACACACACACACACACACACACACACATCACAACACACAACATACACACACCACCACTACATAGGCCCCACTACCCACTGCATACAGAAGTTGCAGCCATCCCCCATTTATTTTAGTTTGTTTCATTTTATATATTTTCTTTTATTTTAAATTCTTGTTTATTTTATCTGTTTATTTATTTGTATTTATTTATTATTCATTTCTTTTTGTTTATTTATTCATTTCATTTTATCTACTTATCATTTTTGTTTTGTTTTTTTTTCATTTGTTTATCTATTTATGCATTATATCTATTATATATCTTTAACTAATTCGTTTATTTATCTTTTTTTATTAATTTATATTTTTTATCAGTTATAAGTATTATTATTATTCCCTTTTTATTTCATTTTTTTATTTACTATATTTCATATACACCGTTTCACACACCCCTCCCCTTCTTTTTTCTTTCTTTTTCACCCCCCCCCCCCCCCCCCCCCACCCCCCTCAATACTTCCTCTCCCATAATCCCCTCGTTTCCGTCTGGAGGCCATTTTTGATTTGGAGACGAACAGGAGAAGTGAAGCTAAGTGGCTACATGTTTTTCTTGTCACTGTCCTAAATGTTATTTGTTTTCGCTGAAGAAGACCCAGAAGGTGAAATGCATTGTGTCTAGTCCTGTACTCTGTTTGTCTGTGTCCTTGGCGGTAATTAACCCCCTCTTTTCAAAAAATGAACAAAATTTATTTTCCGAATAGCAGAGCTGTTAATTTGTTTCCGCATTCAGGATTTCTTTGTTCTAGATATCCGACAAAGGCGCTCTTACACAAGTACATCGAACATTAATATTATCTCCGATCACAACTGATAAATCACCATTGACTGGCATATTAAAATCAAAATGTCTTACACACTTGTGAACAGTTTGTGAAACAAAACTCGCAAATAGTCTCCAAATCATAGGATTTTTTTTTTCTAATTTGGAAAAAAATGGCTGTTTACCAGCAACCTCTAAAATTACCTTTCGAACGTTTTTAGATTGAGAAAGAAGACGGAAACCATGACCATTTAAGAACAATCTGATTCGCCGATGTGGATGTATCCAAAATCTTCGCAAAACTTTAGACTGAAATAAGAAAAAGGTCAGATGAGTAGAGATGAGTACAGGGGAATCTTTCAAGAACTAGCCTCAGAAAATCTGTTTAAAAAAAAGAAGTTGTGATCTTTAAAGCAAGGAAAATCTTACAAAAAGGTCGCTATAGTAGAGGTACCGATCGTTATACTCTAAAAAAAAAATGTTCAAAAGGACGGTAACCCTTATTGAGACAGACCGGAAATGTTGCAGACAGTGAAGTCTTCAAGGAGGGAATCGCAGTCAAATCTAGAATAGCTAAAAGAAAAGAAAAAGTTTTTAAAAAGTTGCAGAAATAAAGTTTTTGTTAGGAAGGGGGATCTCAGTTGAGGTGGGGAAGGTTCCAAGGTGGAAGGAAGGGGTGGGGGTGGGGGTGGGGGTTTGAGGGATGAGTAGGAA
>CM031625.1:44574381-44609381 GCA_018398815.1 Conus ventricosus
AGTACGTGGTGATTGAAAAGGAACGGGAAAATTCAGAAGATTGATAAATAATTAGTAAGCGATGAATCATGAACGAATGATAAACAAACATCCAAAGACACAGTTTTGAAAATAAACAAAAAAACAACAAAACAACAAAAACAAACAATCAACTAATCGTAAAATAGCATGTAAGAGCCATAGATTAGGGAGGATGGTTGGAGACGAACTCGCAAACACGTCACAAAATACTGAAATGGAAAATAAGCCACATTGTTATTGGGTAATATATTCGGGGGGGGGGGGGGGGGGGTAAGAAACTTTACGTAGTACGCGTACACCCTGCAAACAAGTAATTTGCTACTGAACGAATTTACATTACTACTTAATCAAAAGGAGTGTTTAGTTAAATACGAAGACGGAAACAGTCAGAGAAAAGGAAGTCTCTAAAGGGAAGGATTTATTGTCATGCATCCCGCCTGGGCTTAAGGCTGTGTCAGACCAACTGACATTGGCTAGAACACCAAGGCTACATCAAAATGTTGTTATGCTCTGCATAGTTATGTGGGGATTGTCTTCAGCTGTGACAAGCTCCTAGCATAACATTATCAGTCTCCAAAATCCCCGAAGTCGGAGTGTGGCTGCCCATGTGGCGGGGTAATCAAAAACGGTCACACACGTAATGTTCTCATCCCCAGCTGATGCATTTGTACCATAGTGTTCAAGTACTTGGCTGTTTGGACGATCCCTGGAGTCTTTTAGCCAGGGTACGACAACAGCAACATTGTCATGTATGTCTTGAACAGACGAATAGAGAACACGTTGTTACAACAGAAAAGCTGATTTGCCGGGTGGTAAATTCAGTAAACATGTAGAAACTAACGGAGACAAACAAAGCAGATCTTTAAAAGAAAAGAACTTCATCGGGAAGTTGAAATTTAAACACAGACCAAAAAAGGCCAAAACAAAACAAAATTAATGGGACGGAACCTTTACTGTGAAGAACATCATTTACCACAAAAGGGAACGTTCACAATAACTGCGCCTTTCAAAGGAGAGATACTTAATTCAGAGGTTAACAAACAATAGACCAAATATAAGCTCTAAACTAACCGTCAGGTATTCAGTAGGGGAAGTAATAACTGGACGTAAATCTAGTATGGGCGAAGAGAAGAAGGTTTCTCACTGTCATCTACATCTAAGAAGAAAAAGATGCATCCGAAGATGCGAGTGGGACGCAGTGAGGTACTGTCCTCAACGGCCGAAGCAACCAGCTGGGAGCAATCCTGTACCACCCTTGGAAGCCTGAGCGGTGTTGGCAGAGTGCAAACACACAAAAGTCCCCTGCTCCTTTCCCCTTTCGCTCCACAGTTTTTAAAGAAAGTTTATTGGAAGATAAATATAATACTGAGCAAAAAAAAGTAGGCTCCAAAAACGAAACTCAAGTCTTTAAAGGTTAGGGTTTCTCTTTGGGGAAATGAATTTAATGGAGACAAACCTAAACAAATTGTCAAAACACAAGTTTTTGAACGGTGCTGTCTTCATTTTTGTGTAGCTGCGGTGCATTCAAAAGCACAGATGACCCAGAAAACAAAACAAAATAACACCTGGAAATGAGAGGGACTATTGAATTACAGAAGCAAAAAATCCGGCAAACGACCCTCCCCGCCCTTTTCCTTCGAAATTTTGGGCGTGAAATCTTGAAAGAATAAAGAGAAAACTTTGCGTAAAACGCCCTCACAAGAAACGGGAGTATACATTCGGAGGTAATCTGATATGCACAAATGATAAAAAGAAAATCTAGAAAAAAAAATATTACAGACACACAATCCGTAAAGGAAATAATACTTTTTGAGAAGCAAAATCTTACAACAACAACAACAACAACAACAACAACCACACACACACACACAACACACACACACACACACACACCACACACACACACACACACACACACACACACACACACACAAATGATAGGAAGAAAAAACGATTTCAAGGTTAATCTAGAACAAGCAAAGGCAAACATATTCTACAGAAACAAACGTATGCGTATTCACGCTGGGTCTCTTTGTTCATAAAATGTTCCTGAAACGGTGTGTTGGAAGTGTTCACAGTTTCAAATGAACGTTCTCTCTTTTCCCCAGTAAAAGCAATATGATGTGTTTCTGTCGACAGGATACCGATGTGTGACGACTGATTAATCAATGGACTTCAAATGACTGGATGGTCCGACTGGCGGGTTGCTTGACGGATGAAGAGATGGGTGGATTCATCGTTTTGATTGATGATTAATGTTTGATATCAATTACGCAAGTGACCGAGAAAGGACCGTTTTCAGTAGGGCATTCTTCAATTTCTGTTAGATAATGCTATAGAAGAAGTAGTACTAATAGCAGTAGCAGCAGCAGCGGCAGTAGTAGCAGTGGTAGTAGTAGTAGGAGGAGGAGGAGAGTAGTAGTAGTAGTAGTAGTAGTAGTAGTAGTAGGAGGAGGAGGAGGAGGAGGAGCAGTAGTAGTAGTAGTAGTAGAGGAGGAGGAGGAGGAGGAGCAGTAGTAGTAGTAGTAGTAGCAGCAGCAGCATGAGCAGCAGCAGTTAGTGTAGTAGTAGGTTAGTAGTAGTAGTAGTAGTAATAGTAGTAGTAGCAGCCGTAGTCGTAGTAGCAGCAGCGGTAACAGTAGTGATAGTAGTAGTAGTAGTGGCATCATAGTAGTTGTAGTGGTAGTAGTAGTAGAAGAAGCAGCAGCAACAGTAGTAGTAGTGGTAGAAGTAGTGGCAGTAGCAGTAGTAATAGTAGCAGTAGTAGCAGTAGTAGTAGTAGTAGTAGTAGTAGTAGTAGTGTGGTGGTGGTGGTGGTGGTGGTGGTGGTGGTGGTGGTGGTAGTAGTAGTAGAAGTGGTAGTAGCAGTAGTAATCGTAGTAGTAGCGGTGGTAGTAGCAGCAGCAATGGTAGTAATAGTGGTAGTGGTGGCACCAGTAGCAGTAGTAATCCTAGTGGTAGTAGTAGTAGTAGTAGTAGTAGTAGTAGTAGTAGTTGTAGTAGTTGTAGTATAGTAGTAAGTAGTAGCAGCAGTAGTAGCAGCAGCAGTAGTAGTAGTAGTAGTAAGAGTAGAAGTAGTAAGTAGTAGCAGCAGCAGTAGTAGTAGTAGTAGAAGAAGTAGCAGCAGCAGTAGTAGTAGTAGAAGTAGTAAGTAGCAGCAGCAGCAGCAGTAGTAGTAGTAGAAGTAGAAAGTAGTAGCAGCAGCAGTAGCTGCAGCGGCAGCGGTGGATGTGGTACCAAAAACAGAAGTGAAGAAGGCAGCAATATTGGCGCAGCTCGTTGATATTGCAAAGAAGAAGAAGAAGAAGAAGAAGAAGAAGAAGAAGAAGAAGAAGAAGAACGACGATGACGAAGACAACAACAACAACGACGACGACGACGACAAACAGTAGAAGAAAAAAAAAGAACAATAAGAGAAACCAGAACGAAGAAGAAAAGAAAACAAGAAGAAACAACACCAGATTCCGTCCAACCAAACATTCAAGTTTGCAATGTACATAAACACGAATGCTCATCGCTTTCCATCCAAACTCCTGATTTTACCGTGTGAGCTCGCCACAAGGGGGCCTACTCCGGACACTAGGCCAAGGAAATTGGGCCGGGGGGGGGGGGGGGGGGGGGCGGGGGGGTGAAGGGGGAGGGGGGATTGGAGAGGAAGTGATTGATGAGAAAGGAAAACAGTGGTGAGGAGAGGGGGTGGGGGTAAGAGGAGCAAGGGGAGGGGTGGGTGGGGGGGGGGTTAGAGAGGATGGAAACTGAAAGGTAGGCGAAGGCGGGAGAGGGGAGGGAGGGGGCAAGAATAAAGAGGTGATGGGGATGTGGGGGTGGGGGAGGGAGGGGGGGGGGGTGCGAGCGGTGGGAAACTCGTTTGAGAAACTTCAAAAAGAGAACAAGGGATAACGATGTTCCCTGTGAGACGCCATGATTTGGGACACTACTTAAGGGGCAGTGATTGAGGCGTGATGATTTATGAAACGTTGATTGGTCGATGATCCTTAATGAATTAATTTCACCGATTCCAAGGAATGCACGTTTGATCGATTTTTACTGTTTAATCAACGTTTCGAACGAACCGTGTCATTCAGAGGTTTTCATTATTTATAACTGACATAAAACACAGAAGAAAAAGGAAAGGAACAAAACAACAATGTGACACAGTATTCAATAGCCATGTCACCAAATCAAACCAATGAGATTCTCTGCACAAGAAAAGATACTACTTTAGCAAACGAATTGGACTGTGCCATCCATTTCGCAAAAAAAAATCAGGCAGATTTAAATCCTTACAGCTGAAAAAAAAAACAAGGCAATTTATCTCGAAAATCTGAAGTATTACTGATTAACGTGTTGGCAATGTCTTTAGGACTGGACATTTTAGGAGTATGAATTCTTTCCAAAGTTGTAATTTTCACACTGAAAATATACTCAGAGGCATAAAAAACGCGAAAACAAACTGTATAGAAATTTTGATGTAATTTGGCTACCGATTCCTTTGAACTGGTAATAGAAAGTGAGAAAAAGCAATCGAACACCGCAAAAGTGTCCTTTCAAAGTTCATTCTGGTAGAAAATAAGGTCACATGAACTTGACCTTGACCCTGTGTTAACAGCAGAATGTCAGTATCTGGTGTGACCACCTCGAGCATTGATCACAGCTGTGCACCTGCGGTACATCGAGCGCACCAGAGTGTTGGTCTGCCTCTGGGGACTTGCCACCACACCTGGCCCACAGCAACAGCAAGCTGAGCTGCTGTCTGGGGTCTGGGGTTGAGCTGGTTCAACTGCCTCTGAAGGCATCCCAGAAATGCTCTATTGGGTTAAGGTCGGGAGAACAGGCTGGGTGAGGCAGCAGATTGATGTTGTTCTGCCTCAGGAAGTTCTGCGTAGCACGGGCAGTGTGCGGCCTTGCGTTGTCCTGCTGAAACAGGTTCTGTGGATGCCGCTGGAAATGCGGCAGGATGTGGGGCCTCAGGACTTGGTCGATGTAATGAACAGCAGTGACCCCGTTACCACGTCCTGGACCCACATTTGGAAGATGACTGGCCCAATACGGCGATTTATGCCGATAGCCCCCCAGATCATGATGCTTTCACCACCCCATGGGTCCCTTTCGGTGATGTTGGCATCCGTGAAGCATTCCCCGCTCTTCTCCAGAAGAGAACAGGAAAACACCGATTCTGGCTCACCCGCTCTCAACCGGCCTTAGCCGGTTTCAAACCGGGCGACTCCAGAATCGGTGTTTTCCTGTTCTCTCTCTAGTAAACCCCACAAACAGACATACTGTGTAGGATTATCCGTTTTTAATACTAATTTACTAAACTTTTTAGATTTTAGTTTTTGCTTAATCCTATGTTTTTCCTGATCATTTTCAATAACATCATTTTCACGCAAACATTTATCAAATGAGTCTCTGTCTTTCATGTGAAATAAAACTACAGTCTTTAACTGTTCTCTAAAGTCTTTTAAAACTGAGTTATATTTTTGACATAAAATCCACACACACACTGCAGGTGAGAGAGATTGGCTTATGCAGGTTGTTTTTTAAAGGCATGCAGTGAAGCGCGGCACTCCCCAGAGATTTCAATAGAAGCATTCAGAGCAAAGCTAGCGGTCTCCACTCGTGCACCGTTGGATTTGTAAAGCCAGTCAGCAGTTATGAATAGCGATCGATTTCTATTGCCTGCAGTTCTGAATAGTGAGATTTCTATAAGTGACTGAAAGGATCTTGCTCAGTCATTCCCGCCTGGGGTAAAACAGATATAGACATGTTTCTTACATTCTCCTATCATAAGTCAAGATTTAATCATGTGATAGTTAAAAGACGTCACATCAGCCCCAACACTGTTGTTGACGTTGGCAACCGGCCGTAGATGTCTTGTCATTTTACTTGGCGGTGTTGGGCTGTGAAGGTGTGTGTGTTGTAGTGAGAAGATATTTACCGGGTTTTGTGCAGGTTGGTTTTGTTTATATAACATTTTGATCATGGCAGAACAAAGACAGGGGGTTGGTGTCGCTTACCTGGCCAGGTTAACCCGACCTTATTCTCCTCTAAGTACACTGGGCATGCGTAGTAACGAGTACAACCTGCAATCATGTGGCCCCGCGTGCCAGCCGCCCGCCGCGCGAGCTGCATAAACCAGCCCGCGTTTTCACAGCTTGTGACAGTCTTATTGAGTACGCCTGAGCTGAATGTTTGTTGTGCTCTTGATGAATTAAATACTCAACGGGGTGTAGCTACATATTATTAGGGGGCTACACTTGGATTTTTGGATCACTGGCACGCGTCGCTGCCCTGGCTAGGTAATTTTGTGTAATTTGACACGGGCTGATTTGCGTTGGGCGGTTGCTTACTAGTAAAGCGACAAATGGAATGCTGTCAGCTTGCGTGTGGGTGTGCGTGTCTGTGTCTGTGTGTGTCTCAATGTACGCGTGCGTGCATGTGTGCGTGCGATCGTGCTTGTATATATATATATATATATGTTGTTATTGTTATTGTTGTTGTTTTGCTGTTTTACTGATAATAAATATATTATATTCTGAACATCCGTTTCTTATAAATAATCAAAGGCGTGTGCACACCTCCCGCCCCACCTCCCACCCCGCGCATGCACACACTCAAGTCACTTCTAAGTTCTTAACTCAAGTCACCCCAAGTCACTTCTAAGTTCTTAACTCAAGTTACCCCAAGTCACTTCTAAGTTCTTACTCAAGTTGTCCTCAAGTCATCCTCAAGTTCTTACTCAAGTCGTCCTCAAGTTATCCTTAAGTCATCCTCAAGTTCTTACCCAAGTCATCCCCCAAGTCATCCTCAAGTTCTTACTCAAGTTAACCTAAGATCATAACTAAGTCATCCTCTAAGTACAACCAAGTTCTTATTCAAGTTATCTTATAATTATCAAAAAAAAAAATACTATCTATGTTTTTATCTTAAATAGTAAATGTCTAATATAGTACACACACGCCTCAAAAAACGCGTCATCGTTGAGAATATCTTGCTCAGCGTTCTCTGCGCGAGATCGGTCAGCATAGATCTTAATGAAGTTCTTACATCCTAAGCAACCGCATTGATTACAATTCTGGTCTATGGAAATGTCTTTTATAGACTCCATGTCTTTATTATTGACTTCATCATTTTAAACAAATAATAATCTGCCATAATCTATTTTTATTAAAAAATTTTTAAAAATATTATTCCATCTGAAATGGATCAAAATGATTTTTTGTTATTGGCGGTGCTGGCGTGCTGTTGTTTTCTGTATTTAGCGGTTCAGATTTTTTTGATTGCTTTTGTTTCGGTTGCCATTGTTTATATATTTTATAACCGTAATAACCGCCCCCAGCAGCAGCAAGGGCGCCAAAAATGGCAACAGTTTTAAGTTCAATATTCCATGAAGACTTTGGTGCTGTAGGCCTTAAATCGCATGGAGTTTTTATAGCTGGCATTGAATCAACTTGTTCTGGCGTTGGCGGTGTTATGTTTTCATGATGAGTTATATTCTGTAACATTAATTTTTTTTGTCTGTTCCACTCTGCTAATTTTTTTCCTGCTTTAACACGCCCAGGATGCTTTTCACTGGTCTCCACCTGATTCAGTGTTTTCTGATTCTGCTGATTTTCTGGCTTGGTTACTTTCTCCACCTGATTCAGTGTTTTCTGGTTCTGCTGATTTTCTGGCTCGGTCATTTTGAAGGGAAATAAAATCTATATGATTAAAAGTTATTAATCCCATGATTAGCGGCGATAACAATGTTCCAAATCTGTAATATAAATCACAGCTTAGAGACTCTAATGACTTTGTTAAAAACTGGATCTTGCGTTAAATCATACGTAAGATCTTGTTCAGAATCAATGGGGGCAAATCTACTGACTAGTTTAGTGTACAAACTAAGAACCGTTTGCCCAACGCTTTTTACCATTCTCGACCCAACTGCGCCTCATACCTGTTGTGATACTTTATAATGTCTTGTGGCGACATCTGTTGAATCTGTTCTATGCTGAATTCAGTTCCGAGGAACTGTTTTGTTTTCCCACATGCTGCTAAAGAATACAACCTCTCCTTTTTGGGCATAATAGCTGGTCAACTTCTTCATTTGTAAGTCCAAGACTGTGTAGGCCGCTCTGTAGCTCTAGGAGATCATCACTGTTCATGTTTTTTATTATATTAATTATTTTTTATTTTTTAAAATGAGCACCGAAAAAACTGTCGCCAACCTAGTATACCATTCTGCTGTTATTGGAGTCTAAGTGTAGGATACTCAATGCTTGGTAAAAGCCTGTTAAAAATAAAACCGGCAGATCTTGGTAAACTAGACTTTGAGGATTTTGCAAAGCTAATCGCTATTATTACAGCTTCATTTGCTACGAAAGATTTTCTAGTCAAGCAAGGAATAATTCCAGACAGTATAAATATGTAAATAAAAAATACATTTATAAAAAATGGCTTCACTCGTATGATGATAGGCGGCGCTGTGGTGAATGCGCTTGCTTTTAGCGGAAGTAATTACGCATTTAGTAAACTACGGGATGACGGTGAGAGAAAAAGACATAACAAAGCTGTGGAGCAACTAGCTGCAGCACAAGATAACTATGAAAAGCAGAGAAATTGAGCAGTTAGATTTATTAATAACACACTGAAAAAACAGGGACATGCAGCTTATACATTTTAAAGACGTTGACCAGGAAATAAAAGAATATTATCGGGAAACGGGAAAACCCAAATCGAGACATTGCCCCCCCAAAATTCAGTATTTTTTTAAAAAACCATCAAAAAAACAAAAGAGGCAAAAAATTTTGTTTTTTGGGTTTTTGGGTATGACCTCGTTATTTTGTCCTTTAATATCACTGAAAAAAAAAAAAAAAAAAATTGGAAAAAAAAAAAACTTTTATTCCCCAAAAGGATATTGGAAGGGAATCAAAAAAAATTTAAAAAAGCTAAGCCAAGCAGCGGGAGTCGGAAAACCCAAACAGCAAAAAAAAGGCTATTAAACAAGCGATTTGGAAAAATTTTTTTTCCTGCACCCAAAGGGAAACCCGGAGACCAACACTTTTAAATACAATACCGAACAAACACCCATAAAATCCCTTTCAATTTTACCTAAAGATAGGGATTAAACAAAAAAGTTTTTAAGTACGCCTCCACCCTTTGGGACATAGCTTAAAAGATAAAAAGATGCGGAACCATTAACAAAAGAGTGCTTCTGCTTTTGGTTTGTCCCCATAAACAAAACCCCCAAACCGGGTTTCCCCAAAATTTAATCCTCGCATGATTCAAGTGGGATGATGGGAAAAAAATTTAAAAGGGCCAAATTTGAATCAATTTTGTTAAAACCCTAGATTTAACCTTTAAAAGGGGCCCCGGGATTTCCCAAGATCACAGGCTTTATTTAAAACTTTACAAACAGTTATCTAAAGGGCTTTTCTCCTACCGGGTATCACGAAGCTGTTTGAAAATTCCCAACCAGAAGGGGTTAGAAACTGCCCCGTTTTGCGCGAAATGAATAATAAAAGAATTTAAAGTTCTAAAACCATAAAAGAAATCAAAAAAAAAACCAAAAAATTTTGGGCTAAAGGAGAGCCCCTTAATCCGCAAACTATTACCATTTGGTTTAAAAGAAAGGGTTTCCCTTTATTTACCGGGGGGAAGGGCAAAGGGAACACTCGCACGGGGAAAACCGGATCCAGTTTGGAGTGTTAATCCTTATAAAATAAAAAAAAATTGTAAAGATGAACCCGGGCCCGGTATTATTTAAAAGAAACTAAACCAAAAAAACCCAAACCACTCCTCAAGATCTTTTGTGAAAAAAAAAACTGCAGATAACCCCACCAGACACAGTTCCCCTTTTAATTAATTTACGTAAATATATTTAGTTTAAAATGGAACTCAGAAAAAGCACAGAACGAAACAAGAATGGTAAAGGAAGAACCTTAAAAATGTTACGGGAATCATAGATGCTGTAACCCTATTAGGGGAACATTTTGAGGTTTAACAATGCATACAAAACCTTTCCAAACACCTACAACTCAAACCCCCAAATTTGGGAAAAAAAAGAATATCTTGAAATAAAAAAAAAATTCAAAAAACGCTTTAAGAAAACAGAAAAAAAGATTTAAATAAATTTGGATGAAGCTATGATTGTTTTTTATAATAAAAGTTGAGAAAAAAAACCCCCCCCCCCCCCCCTTTGTTTTTTCGGTCCTCCATGCCCTATTCCCTAGGAAAACCTGGTTTAAAAAACCCCACCCCTTTTGTTTTTTGGTTCTATCTAATACTTTTTTTTTTAAAAACAGTTGTGTTGTTTCTCATTTAAAATTAATCGTATTTTTACTTTGGCATGATGAAAATCTTATTGTCAAAAAATTTGCTTTTTTGTATTTGTCAGGGAAATTTTTTGATTTGCACAACGCTGCGAAAAATTTTTCCCTTTGCTTTTTTAAGTTTTTCCCCTCCTGGCTCGAAATATTTGAACATTTTTTCCCTTTAAAACCAAAAAACCCCCTTAATCACCCCCCCGGGATTTTTCCACCCTTCATTTTTCCAAAAAACCTTCTTTTTATAATTGAATTTTTAAAGGCGAATCTTTGGGGTAATCGGATGTATAATACCACCCCCCAAGACCTTTAGCCACTTTAATTCCTTTCCTTTATAGATTTTCGTGGGATTTCTATAAACAAAACTATTTTGTATCTGTGTAAATTTTACTCGGGAATTTGGATAAAAGGGTTTAAAAAAGTAGTCATAAAAAAAATTTAAA
Organism: Conus ventricosus; assembly: GCA_018398815.1. NCBI lineage: Eukaryota > Metazoa > Mollusca > Gastropoda > Neogastropoda > Conidae > Conus > Conus ventricosus. The sequence continues at coordinate 44,585,153 of CM031625.1, forward strand.
AAACAAAAGCTTGATAATTCAAAAAGGAAAACCCAAAAAATAAATTTTTTCCCAAATTTTAAATTTTCTTTTTTTTCATCATTATCCAAAAAAGCTAAATCATAAATTTTTCCAAAAACCTAAAAATTTTGGGTTTTTTGAAGTCAGTTTAAATTGCTTCGTTTCTCTCGGGTAAACCAATCTAAAAATTTTTTGCTTGTGGGGATTCCCATATTTCCTTTCCAAAAACATTGTTGTTCATCCCCTTGAAAAAGTTTTTTTCCTGAACATCTGTTTTTATTTCTGGATCAGTTTTCCTTAAAGATTTGGGTTTTCATGAACTTTTTTCTTTTCAAAAGCAATTATCCCATGAACACTAAAAATTAAAAACCATGCCCTTAAATAAAATTGTAGAATTTTTAAAATGCGGGGCAAAATTTTTTTTTGCCTCGAAGATTAACCAAAAATTTGGGCGGCTCTTTTGGTTTCGTCTTTAGATTTTCCCTGCTAAAGGGTATCATTTTTGCGGGTTCAAATTAAATGAGGATTTCAAAGGGTCAATTTCCCAAATGTACCCCGCGCTGCGTCGGGCGCCAAACTGCCCAACCATTTTAATAATCCCTTTTGAATATTATTTGCCCCTGGGGCTTTTTAAAAGGGTTCGAAAAGGGGAATGAAGGCCCCCTTCCCCAAACCTACGGGTTTTTTTGCATCAAAAACATAAATAGTTAGCCCTTTTACTTGGATCAAAAATTTGCTAAAAATTTGTTGTTTGTTTTTAACCAAAATTTATGGGGACCCAACAAATTTTAAACCCCCTTTCCCACCAATCCTTTTTTTAAAAAATCATCGAATAAATTGGGCAGGTCAGCCAATAAATCAATCTGTCCCCCAAAAACCCTTTAAAAAACCCCGCCCCAAGCTCATCCAGGCGCAAAATGTAAGCCCGGACCCCGGTTAATGTTTCATGCGGGTTTTTCCCTGAATTTTCAAAAATCCCCCAAAAAAAAACCTAAAAGGGCCTTTAAGAAAGAGTCATGATAGTCCCCCAACGTTTTAAAAACAACCCTTCTGCCCCACCTTGACAGGGGGAAATTTAAATCACTTTTTCCCTTTCCCCTAAGACTAAAAAGAACGCCCCCCTTTAGGGGGAAAAGTGAATCTTCGTAAAACCTTTTCCCCAAATTTTCTGTTTTCAAAAGGGGTAAAAAACCCTTTCAACAACTTGGTTCAAAAAAATTTTCCCCGTTTTTTTGGGGCAAAATTTTAAGGACATACCCATAAACTCAAAGGCCCATCATTCTGCATAAATCATAAAAAACATTTTTTTAAAAGTAAAAACACAGTTTTTTTCTGATGACTGTGCAAACCCTCACCCTGAAGGCATCGTCCCACTGCTTTCTTTAAAAGGGGTGAGAGTCTAACCTCGAAAATTAGAAAAAAAATTACGGGGCACTTCCATTTTTTTGGTTAAAACTTTATTTTTAAGATTGAAATTTGTTGTGCCCCGCCCCCTCTAAAACTTTCCACTAATGTGATCAGGGGGTTCCCTTATTTTTGGGAAATTCCTCGTCTGTTTGGGGCCCCCAAAACCCGGCGGCAAAAAACCCCGCCCCACAAACCCAACATAAAGGGCTAAGTCATACTTTTCCCTTGGTCTTCAGGCGTCTTTAGTTTTCAATAAATTCAATTATTAGAACAGGCTTACGCATTTTGTGCATGCGTTCTAAAAAGTTTTCGCAGGCATTGGGGCCCTCTTTTTAAAATTCGGTTTTTAATAAAACGCCATCTGCCCTGACAATAATGAAGGCAAAAAAAACAAATCTGATGTTCCTCTTTAAAACTGTTTTCAAAAGGTTTTTGTGGCGGGGCCCTTCAAAGGGACAAAACCCACTCGAAGTTCGTAAACAATTTTTGGGTTAAATTTTTGCATTTTTTCCCAATTTTTAAAAAAAACTAACTTTAACCCGGGGGGGGCGAAATTAGTTCTGTATTCGGGCAACGGGGTTGATAAAATTTTTTTTATTTTTTCCATCGGGGCTTGCACAGATGGCATTCTTGTTAAACATTTTTACAGAATTCTTGTTTTTCCCCAAATTTTGAATAGGGGAAAATAACCCTACTCATTGTTATCAATGTGTACATGCGGTACCCCCCCGCTGGAAAAAAACCTTAGTAAAAGTAAACATATTTTTGTCGGGCTCGCCAATTTTTTGGATGTTTTGGAAACATTTTAATCCTGAAATTTTTTGTTTCCTATCCCTGTGTAGATATTGACTTTAAATTGGGTTTTTTTTGTTTTTAAAAAAACGACCCAATTTTGGGTTACCCTAAGGGAAAGGATTTTCCCCGCAAAAGAAAAAGATAAAGGATGAAAGGGGTATAGTTAACACTCTCTCGCGTTTTTGGGGACGTAAAAACCCCTTGGGGAAAAAAACACCCCCCCTAAAACCATTTTGTCTGTTTTCTTTTTTTTTTAAACTGTTTTTTTTGAAACAATGGGGAGGAAGGGGAAATGTAAGACCTCCAAAAATTTGGCGCATACTTACCCCGGGTTTAATCAATCCCCTAAAAACTTCCCCCTCGGGACCAACCAACCTCTCTTTTTGGCTTCTTCGCCCCACATCAAATTGAAAAGCACCCGGTCTGCCCAACCGGGTTTTAAATCATTATGGGGAAAAAAAGAATAGCCCCTTTTTTTTGAACCCAGACTTCTAGTTTTTCTTCATTTATTGTTACATGCGATTAAAACAGCTAACATTATTTTTAATGGGGGGTCTATTTTTATTTTACCGGGAAAACTTGAAAAATTTGAATGAAAACCCTTTGGGCCTGTACGTTTGCTGGATCAATGACTTAAAAACCCAAATTCTTTAGTCTTTGACAAACGCTCTTTTTTAAAAACTTTCCTTTTAAAACAATTCTCCGGCCCCTTCATTTTTCTTACCATGTTAGTTTTTTTTCAAACTCAAAAAATTTATTTAAATTAAAAAAAAAATAATTAATCAAATCAATATAAAAACTTTTCTTTTTGTGTTGGGAAATCAAAAAACTAAAGTATAAACCCCCTTTTTTGGCGTTTTTTTAAAATGACTTTTTTAAAACGGGAGTTTAATGTTTCTTTTTTAAATTTTTATAACCCTTCCCTTTTTTATCTCCCGGGGGCAGGCGGGTTGAGAAAAACTTGTCCCCCCCCCCCCCCGCCTTTCTTTGAAGATCAAACTTTTTTCTTTTTTTAAGTCATCAAAATCGGCCTGTAAACGACTAAATTTTAAATCCTTGTTTTTGGGATCATTTAGTTTTTATTTTTTTACTTAAAGGGAACTAAGTTTGTGTTTTTTAGTTAACAGGGCTGTGGGCTTTTGGAGTTTAGTTTTTATTTTTTGCTAGCACACCACACCCAAATGAGCACAGGGGGCCCAGAGCTAAAGACAAACCCCTAAGTAAAGTCGGGGAGCCCATGCCCCTTCTAAGAGGCCAACACCTTCCTTGGCGGGGGCTTTTTTTTTTTAAAAAATTTTCGATGCTCCCGTAATTTAAAATATGTAACAGCTTAAAGGGGACAAATACCTTCGTTTGGGTTTTTCGTATTTTTTAAAGGTCCCTTTCTCTATAATTGTTTGCATTTGCCCTAATGTTTTTTAATCTGAAAGGTTTTTTATGTTTTTGGGGTTTTTTACTATCCCCCGTTTGGGGGCTCTGGCCCTGTAGGGGCCCTTTGGAAAAAACCCTTTAACCCGACATGCTTTTTTTAAAATAAAAAAAATTTATATTGTATATCTTTTAATCTGTTATCTTTAATATTCCGCTGCCATCATATTTTAAAAAAAATGCCATTTTAAACGGTTTAACAACCCTCTTTTTTTTTTATCAATTTGAATTTTTAATTTTGTCTTTTGACAGTTCTCCCCTTCCCATGTAATGATTATCCCCTTGGGTTTACCTTTGGGCAAACCATAAACCTATTCTTTTAAAAAAAGATCGAGTCTAACGCCCGGGGGAAAAAAAAAAAAAAATTAAAATTTTTTAGACACAAGGTTTTTACTGTTGGACTTTTTTAACCCCCCCCTCCAAACAGTTTTCTTAATTTTATCAAAATTTATGATTAAAGGGCCCAAGCCCCAAAAAATAATTTGGTTAGGGCTACCCCCCAATTGTAAATTGCCTTTTGTTAAATTTTGGATTAATAAAAAATTTTCCGTTTTTCTTTCGAAAGGTCCCCTTTTCCACACGCAAAAAAATTCCCCTTTTCATCTTTCCCCTGGCCCCTTTAAAAATGAAAAATTTCCCTATAGGTCTCCCTGCTTTTTTGGGTATTTAGAATTTATAAAACACTTTTTAAAAATTCTTTAAATTTTGGGTGAAATTGTTTTGGGTCATCCCCGCTAAATTAGGGGTTTTTTTAAAAACGTCAAATCTAAGAATGTCAGAAAAACTTTTACTTTGCTTCGGGGTCGGGTCTTATAAAACGTTTTATTTATTAAAAGTTTGTTCATAAAGACAATCTGTCTTTTAATCTCCTTTAAAGTATGGGGGGTTTCCTTTTAAAAAAATCAAAATCTAGGGTATGAAAAAAACGGTTTTCCCTAAAGCATAAAATTTCGGCTACAAACCCTTTTCCCGTCCCTTTTGGCCCGCCCCCCCGCCCTTTTTCTATGTTTTAGTGCTTCTTTTATTTTCGATTCCCTTTAAACGCAAAAATTTCCCCTTTTTGTTCGGTTAGCCCTAGACAAATAGGTTAAAAAAAAGGCTGCATTTTTGTAAAGAAAATATTTTTTGCCCCTCAAGTTTTTTAAAAAAATTTTTTTAACGATTGCCCCCCCCCAAACTGTCAACTGTTCCCCTTTTGGGTCTGTTTTTGATGTACATTTTTTATTTTGAAAATAAAACCGCGAGCCGGGGACAAAACTTCATCCGCTCCTAGGTTGGAAATTTTTTAAAATAAAAAATTTGAACCGCATCAATAGTAGACGGATTATTTGGAACATAATATTCCGCCCTTTTTTCCCTTCACGCCAAAGGGGTCTTTCAATTTTTTAAACGGGGCCAAAAAATCGAGCCATAAGTTTGTGGGCATTTTTTTTTAAAACAAAAAAAAAAGTTTAAATTTTTTTAAAACAAGGGACTTTTAAGGTGAAAAGATTAGAGTTTTAGATCCGGGGCGGAAAAAGTGGAAATGCCCCCAAAATCGCTCGGGCCTTTAAAGCGGCGTGAATTAACAGAAATCATGTTAATCATTTTACCAAAATTTAGGGCCCTTTAACCTCCCGAAGTTTTAGGGCCCCAATGAAATTTTTAACGAGATGAGATGGCCCTTTTTTTGTAAGAAACGACCAAGGAAAAACGCGTTCAGCTTACAACTAAAAAAACCCATTAAAATTTTTTGCCTTGGGGTTTAATTAGGGCAAAACTCCTGCGAGCGTTTCAAAAAACCCTTGGGATTGCTAAACCAAAATTAGATAGGGATCCGTTCCCAAAATTCAAAACAAAACCCGCAAGAAACCCTTTCCAAAAACTAACCAAATAAAAAAACATGGAAATTAAAAAATTTTAAATCAAACACCCAAAGAATTAATAGAAGCCAAAAACCCGTTTTTTAAAAAAAACAGCCCTTTTAAAAAAAATTTAAAGATTCCCCCTTGCTAGCGGGAAATACCGGCCCCGTCTGCTTTTAAAAAGCAACAGAGGCAATTAACAACCAAATTTTCAAAACTAGGTAAAATAGATGAGGAAAAAAAAGGAAAAAAAAAAACTCGTTTAGGGTGAAGACGCCCCAATTAGGGATGATTTAAAGAAAGAAAAAACCCCAAAAACAAAAAAATCTTTAACAAGAGAGATCAGCAAGATAAAGTTGCTACTAACCCCAGAACAATTTTCGGACTCAAGAGGGGAAAAAAGAGAAAAAATATCCAAAAAATTTTTTTATTTAAAACACAACCTGAGAAAAAAATAAGAACACGTTTTGAGACAAGGATCACATTAGTTTAAACGTTTAAACCCCTTTGGAATTTCAATAAGGGACACTTGGGGATGGGTATTTCAGGCGGGGGGTGGTTCCGGGTTTGCCTCCACCGCCTTCGCCTCCCCTGATAAATCGTGGAAAAAAAAAAGCTTGATCATCTTTTGGGGTTTATTAAAAAAATTAGGCCCGGGAAAACAATTTGACTCTTTAACCCCGGGGATATTAGGGGGGGTTGTTAGTGGCTTTTTCTATGCAGGGAAAGTAGTTGGCTTTTTTGGTGAACACTTTTTGGGCATTAAATTTTTCTTAAATTGGGGTTAATTTTTAGTAAGATTTAAAAACCAAGTAATCCCAGGCCAGTTAAACCCAAAAACAAGTGCTGTCTTTTTTATATTCATGGGCGTTATTTTCTTTGGCTTCGTTGGGCTTCCCCGGTTTTTCAACGTCTTCGGCCTTTGGGCCCCGGGGATTGATGGGGCTTATTTTGGGGGTTTTTTTTTTTCGCTTAATATTACCCGGGTCGAATTTATTTCGTTTTTCCGACCTTTTTGTTTTAATTTCCGCCCCAAAATTTTTATTTGTTGTAGTTTAATTAAAGTTCTATCTGGGGGTCTAGGGCAGGGAAAAGGGAGCATTTAAACCATGCCAAAAAGCAAAGTCTACTTTCGATCTTGCGTATTTTAAAACATTTTTGGAAATTTTAAAAACCCGAAGGGAAATAAGTGAATTTTGGGGCCCTAAATTTGCTAAGTAATTTTTTTTGTGCATCCCAAAACCCAAAAAAAGATCAGTTATGGTCATCTTTGTTTGTGCTTTTCGAAACCCAGCAAACACCAAAAGAAAAAACAAAAGAGTCGTTTATTGTTCCATTTCCCGCTTTAGTTAGGCCCTCAGATTTTGTCTAAGATAAAAAGTTGTCCCACGTTTAGCTCTTCTCTATGGCCCGGGTGAACCCGCTGTGTAAGAGAAAATGGTAAGGGGGATTCCCTCATATTTATACTTTGTGCAAGCCCCCAAAAATTTGGGGGGCCCAAACCATGATTTGATCCAACTTTTGTTAAATTTCTTCCTTAAAATTAAAATTTAATTCGTTTTTAATCCTTTTTAAAAGCCCTTTATTCTTTTTGCTGAATGGATTTTAAAATTTGTCCCTTTGGGAATGGAGCTTTCGTTCATTTAAAAAAAGTTGAAGGGTTTAAATAGAAAGAAATCTATACACTGACCTCCCCCAAAGGATCAGGAAAGATTTAAATGTCAGCCCTAAAGACACTCCACCCCATTGATGCACAAAACACCCGCAAATTTTTTTAAATGGTTTTGATTTAAAAATGCCTCGGATGACAAACCACACTTTTGGGTGTATTTTTTAATAGGGGGGGGTTAAAAATATCTGCTTAATGGAGTACCTCCTTTACTTGAAAGGCGTCAGTCTGGGGCACAAAATGTCGAGGGTCGGTTGGGTTTTATTTTTAAGATTGTAGGGGCCAAAAGAATATTTTGGATCATTTTTTAAAAGGGACTCATTTTTTTTTCGTTTTTAAAAAAAGTTTTAACAATAACAACTAAGACCCCCTTCTTTTTAGAACAACTATTGATAAAAAATTGCCAAAGCAGAAGGTTGGCCCTTTTGAAAAATTTTTTTCAAAGGTTTAAAATAAGTGAATCGAAAAAAATAATAATAATTCTAAAAGTTGACAAAAAAAGGGGCCCAAAAATTTGCCAGTTAAAAAAATTTCCTTGGGGTGTTTTAAAGGGTTTTTGCCCACTAAAGAAGCAATGATAACTTTGACATTTCCCTCAAACTTAAAAAATGCAAATCTAAAAAAAAAAAGTTAACCTTCAAGTCGGAAAAAGAAGCAGGGTTACTATTTTGATAAAGCTACTTTAAAATTTTTTTAGGCTTTTTCAGCTGACAATCTAATTTAAGAAACACCAAAAAAACTAAATTTTAAAAGGGGGGGAAAAAGCTGTCTTGCATTAAATTCTTTCTTTATGTTTAAAAAGGGTGGCTGAGCAAATGATGAAAATTATAGGGGGAAGGGCCCCCCCAATTTTTAAAGCTCTTCCAAACAGGGGGGAAAACGCATATTTGGGGTTTTTAAATTTTTACCCAAATTTCCCCCAAAAAACAGTTTAAAAGGGTTAGTTTTTGGGGGGGTGGATCATTTAATTTTAAAAAACGCAGACAAAAACAGGGGAAAAATTTTGAAATGTTGATAAAAACCCACACAATTTTTTTGGGGAAAAAAAATAATAAGTTTTTATAAAAAATAAAGCGCGTGGGCCCAAAGAATCAGGGGTTACAATTTTGCGCCTTGAGGGGTTTAAACCCTTTGAATTTTAAAAAACCTTTCGACGTTCGGACTTTGGAAAAAAACGGTGAATAGGGACTTTGAAAGGGTTTGAGTACAAAAGAAGGGGATTATAAACGCAAAGAGGTTTGGGGACAACAAAAAATTTCCAAAAAATAAACAAAAAAGCGCAATTAGAGGGAAATAAAAGTTGGCCCAGTATAAAAAAAAAATAAGGGGGTTTAAAACCTAAACCCCAAAAGGCAAATTGGAACCCTATTTAAAAATTTGGACCCTAAAATTTGAATTATAACCCCTTTACCTTTTTTTTGCCGCAAAAAAGTTTCCCGAAAAACATTCAACTTGGCCCCCATGTAAGTCTTATGCCGGGCGACAAAGTCGGAAAAAAAATTTAAATAAAGCCTAAAGGGAAAAAAAACAGTACTCCTCCACAGAAGAGAAAAGGGTTTTAAAAAAAAACTATTTCAAAATTACAGTTTTTTCCAAGCAGAAAATTAGGAGAAACGTTCCAATAATATTTGAAATTTCTGCTTTAAAGAGGGGGAGAGGGATGGGGTTGGGGTTTGTACACCTTAAAAAAAATTAATTTTCTGGGAAAACTTAAACTTTAAAAAGTCTTAAAGTTACCAAACGTTCGTTTTTTCACAAAGGTAGGGAAAAAGGTTTAACAACCAAACAACAAAAACACTGTTGGACTTAAAAAAAAAACCAAATTTTCAAACTGAATTTGGGTTAAAACTTAAACATTTGGTTTTTAAAAGGGGTTTTTTTATACTGAACAAGTTTGGGCAAGAGTATGATAAACATAATAACCGGATTAGATTAAATTCTGTTTTAAAAAAACCCTGGGGCAGTTAAACTTTTTGGGCAAAAAACCCCCCATTGTTCATTGATTTTTGGGGGGGGCTGGTTTTTGGAAAAAAAAAATAATTTTTCCTAACCTATTACAAAAAGTTTATCGCTATAATTTTTTAAAATATTGTATTTTTTGCCCAAAACTTTAAAAGGAAAAAAAGAAAATCATGATAGAAGGGTTTTAAGGGGCGAAGAGACATTTTATTAGTTGAAACCTAGCAAAAACTGAGGAGTGTTTAGAAAAAGTTTTAAAAGACTGGGTTTAAGGAAAAGCAGACACTATTTATTTAATGACTGTTTTGGCAGAAGGACATAGTTAAAAAAGAAATACTTTGTCAAAACTGGCTTTTTAGTGGAAACATGCTGGAAAAAAGGGGTTGGGATTTTATGTTTAAAAATATAACTCATTTTTTAAAAAACTTTTGAAAAAGTTAAAAACTTATTTAAATTTTCTGAAAGAAAACCATTTGATGAATGTTTGCGCGAAAATGATGTTATTGAAAATGATCAAGAAAAACATAGGATTAAACAAAAACTGAAATCTGAAAAGTTTTGTAAATTAGTATTGAAAACGGATAATCCTACACAGTATGTATGTTTGTAGATAATCGTTATTTTTGGTTACTTGTCAGAGAACAGAAAAACACCGATTCTGGAGTCGCCCGGTCGAAACCGGCTAAGGCCGGTTGAGAGCGGTGAGCCAGAATCGGTGTTTTTCTGTTCTCTCCAGATCCGGATGCGGCCATCGCCTGGGTCGACGCAGAACCGGCTTTCATCACTGAAGAGGACTCGGCACCAGTCCCGATGGCGCCAATGCACGTGGATCTGTGCCCACTGCAGACGGTTCTGGCGATGCTGGAGTGTCAGGATAGGTCGCCGGGCTGGACGCCTGCATTGGAGACCAACTGTGTTCAGTCGGCGACGCACGGTCCTGTTGCTGATTGGCCTGCCATGGTTGCCGACGGTGTTCCTGGCTGTGTTGGCAGCGGTTTGGTAAGGCTCCCGTCGATGCTGACGAAGAAGATGGCGGTCTTGGGCTGCTGTGGTGATCCTCGGTCTGCCGCTCCTCGGTCTGTCATCAGTGGTGTTTCTTGCTTGAAAGCGGTCCAGAAGGCGATAGACGGTGGAAATGTGGACTCCAAATGCGATAGCGACCTGCCTCATTGGAACCCCGGCCTGCAGTTGCCCCATTGCTATGCAACGATCTTGACGAGAAAGTCTCGGCATTATGTTGGCGCCTCTGGAAGGGATGATTTGAACTTTTTGGGGTTTGGAAATTTATAGCCCCACAATGGGGGCCACATTGAGTTGCAATTCACATTGATGCACGTTGCGTAGGTAGTCCACATGGCAAATGCACTCCTCGTGCCAAAAACGCTGACCCGCAACATTCACCCACTGTTACGAGGTTACAACCGGCCAAGACACCACGTACTGCTAATGTTGCACGTGCCAACGACATTGCTTACGTCCTGTTCACAATGTGAACAATCGTGCACTGTCTCTATTTTTCGCGTTTTTTATGCCTCTGAGTATATTATTGGCAATGCCTTAAGCATTACGCATTTTATGGGAATAGATTTCAAGAGTATGAATTCTTTCCAAAGATGTAGTTTTCACACTGAAAATACTGTTGGCAACACCTTAAACATTGGGCGTTCTAGGAGAATAAAGTCTTTCCAAAGATGTAGTTTTCACACTGAAGATATTGTTGGCAACGCCTTGAGCATTACACGTTTTAGGAGAATAAGTCTTCCCAAAGATGTAGTTTTCACACTGAAATATTGTTGGCAACGCCTTAAACACTGGACATCGTAGGAGAATAAATTCTTTCCTAAGATGTAGCGGGTCTCATACATACGATTCAGAGCAGATGAATGACCTATCCGTTAACACAACACTGTGGTCACACCTTGGAAGCTAAGCAAACATGGCATGCGCAAAGAATATAGTTGCACACGCGCGTGTTCGCGCTCGCGCTGCGTGCGTGCGTGCATGCGTGTGTGTGGTGTGTGTGTGTGTGTGTGTTGTGTGTGTGTGTGTGTGTGTGTGTGTTGTGTGTGTGTGTGCGCGCGCGCGCGCGTGTATGTGTGTGTGTGTGTGTGTGTGTGTGTGTGTGTGTTGCGCGCGCGCGCGCGCGTGTGTATGTGTGTGCATGTGTGTGTGTTGTGTGTGTGTGTGTGTGTGTGTGTGTGTTGTGTGTGTGTGTGTGTGAATTGAACCACAAAAAAAAAAAAACGCACTCGCCGTGCGCTCGTAAATTCTTTATAACCACGACTGAATTCACGGAGCGGACGGCGAGTGTGAGATTTTTATGCTGAATTCATATTTGATGAGACTATTTTAATCTGACAGTCATTTTAATCTCCAGCACCGACATTTGTGGTGTGGTGCCAGTAGGTGCTAGGACACACACACACACACACACACACACATACACACGCGCGCGCGTACACACACACACACACATGAGCGCAAATGCATGTGTTGGCTGTTGCTTTCTTAATGTGTTATTTGTTACTTCAATACAAAGGATTAATGCGTCATTGTTACTTCATATTTGGTAGATTCTCCTTGATTTTCATAATTTATATTCACAGGTTTGATACTCATTGTTTGATAACCCTTCAAGATTTGTATCCATTTTTCCTATGCAATGATAAGATTATAACATTTGTACACACTCACGCAAGTACCGACAAACACGCGTACGTTTATATCAAACTCTTGCATGCAGTCATCTCCTTCCCACTCTCCCTATCCCTTCCCCTCTCCCCCATCCTTTCCTACCGTCTAATATCACTTTTAGTGAACAGACGTTACACAGACTAACAATAACAACAACAACAACACAACACACATCAAACTACTGCCTATAACAGGTCTGTCAAGTAGTGCATCATTCTAGTGCGTAATTTGCTTCATGACGTCATACTGAAATATTTACGTCTCTCCCCTCACTGCGCCCAACCTGCTGGCACCCTGAAAGAAGATCAATAGTTGACGAAGGCGAATAAAGCCGAACATTTTTTTTATCATAACCACGTCAGCTTGTTGTCTTTGTTCTTTTCTTTTGTGTGTGTAGACAGACAGACAGACAGCCATCCGGTCAGACAGTTAAGTTAGATAGATGGATAAATAGGTGGGTATGTACTTAGGAATGTAGTAGGTAGGCAGGTAGGTAGGTAGATGAACAGAGAGAGAGAGAGAGAGAGAGAGAGAGAGAGAGAGAGAAACAGACAAAGAGACAGAGACAGAATGAAGTGATGTGAAGTGAAAAGACAAAACCTGTTATGTAAATGAATAAATAAATAAGTAAATACATAAATAAATGAATAAATAAATAAACCAATGAATAAATATCTTATCCGATATTTCGCGTGTTTGCTCTTTTTCTGTTGACGACATACAGAAGAGTACGTGAAAAAGTGGAGTGACGTCATAGGAAAGACGTCAAAAGAGAAATTGCGTCATGACAATCGTATCAACGCCAAGTGATGTAAAGTCTAAAAACAAACAAACAAACAAACATCATCCTTCTGTGATACGTTCGTCATCCCCCATCCCCACCAATCTACTATCGCACACTACCTCACCACTCTCTCCCCGATCCATTCCCTTCTCTCTCTCTCTCTCTCTCTCTCTCTCTCTCTCTCTCTCTCTCTGTGGTCTTCTTCAGACAAGATAACAACATTCAGGGCAACAAAAACAATGAATGAGCAATCACTTACGTTCTCGAATTCTGTGCAAGACGGGCCGAAAAATGACATATCATTTCTACTGTCTCCAAGAATGACAAATGGTTTTCCCGGGAAAATGCCGACTCATCATCATCATCATCATCATCATCATTCTCTTGCCCATGATGGGCATAGAGGAGAGATGAGAGACACTCTCGAAGCCAGGCACCGCCATCCGGCCCTGTCCTCTGCCTGTCGCATCAGCGTGGGGCCATCCATCCTGGTCCATTATTTGATGTTGTCCATCCAGCATTTGGCTTGTCGTCCCCTTCGTCTGCCGCCTTCCAGCGTGCCCTGAAGGACTGTTTTGGGCAGTGAATTGTGGCGTATGACATGCCCGAACCACGACAGCTTCCTCTTCTTGACTGTTGCCAAGAGGGGTTCTTGGGGGCCTGCAAGTGATGTTATTTGGCTCCTCACAAGGTCGTTAGTCTTCCGGTCTTGCCAAGAGATCCCGAGCAAGCGCCTGAAGCATTTAGTTTGAAACGTCTGGATTCTCTTGGTGGTCTCTGCTGTCATGGTCCAGCTTTCGCAGCCATACAACAGGATGGACAGCACCATGGACTTGTACAGCTTCATCTTCGTAGGAAAGCTGATCTCCCTGCTCTTCCAGATCTTGTTTAGCTTTGCCATTGCTACTGTTGCGATCGCTAGTCTGGTCTTGATTTCTGTTGTAGAGCGACCGTCTTTGGTGAGAGTGGCGCCAAGGTATTTGAAAGCGTCCACTTCTTCAAGCTGTTGTCCGTTCATGTAGATTTCAGCATGGGTGTTGGTTGTGCTGTTGACCAGGACTTTGCTTTTTTCTGTGCTCACTTCCATTCCATATGCACCTGCCCTTTCTTCCAGTCTCTTTGTCAGGTCTTGTAGTTCTTCGTTGCTGCCTCCCATCAGGTCGATGTCATCTGCGAACCTCAGATTATTGATGGTTCTTCCTCCGATGGAGACAGTGGAGTGGAAGTCATGGTGGGTTTCACGCATGATGTTTTCCAGGAATAGATGGAACAGTACGGGAGATAGCAGGCAGCCTTGACGGACTCCAACTGTGGTCTTGAAGTAGTCCCCTATCTGGTTGTTGAGGAGGACTGCGCTGCTGGCGGTGTTATACAGCGCCTGAATGGTTTGGACGAGACTCTCCTCTATGCCGAACTTTCTGAGCACCTGCCACAGACCCTTGTGCCACACCCTGTCAAACGCTTTCCTAAAGTCAATGAAGTTGTGGAACAGGTCTCTCTGATGTTGCAGATGTTTCTCCATCAGTATCGGGCAGGTGAAGATCTGTTCTACTGTGCTTCTGCCTGCCCTGAATCCAGCTTGTTCTTCCGCCAGGTGTTCTTCCGCTTCTTTCTTCAGTCGATTCAAGATGACTCTGAGCATGATTTTACTGGTGTGGCTAATGAGACTTATTGTTCTGTAGTTCTGGCATTGGCGTAGATTTCCCTTTTTGGGCAGGGGGATGATGAGTGATTGAGTCCATTCTGTGGGCCGAATGCCGAATGCGAGAAGATAAATGACTGCTCGTCCTTCCTTCGTTTTCATTGTCCCCGAATGTCGTTTTCTCTTGCCTGAAGAAGATCCAAGAGGTCGAAACGCGTCGTGTTTTGTCTCGTAATTTGTCTGCCCCTGTTATCTGGCGGATTAACGATAATCTTTTTTAAAGATTGTTTTCAGTGTCCGCCTGCATGCACCTCACTTTGAAACGAACTCGGAGTTGTGGACTGCGATGTGGAGACAGAAAAGTGATCAATATTTCACTACGGATAAGGGGCATTATCATCTGATGTCAAGATACCAGTGATGGTGAAAGCGTTTTTAGGGAAAACAGTTACCAATGGGTCCATGGTAAAAATAACTGTTCATGTATTCCGGGAAAAAAACATTTGTCATCCTTTATTGAAAACAAAAACAAAAACATCAGAGGTGTTTCAATTAAACTCACTGCTTTGCTCAGAAAAACATTTTTTTTTTTTTTTGAGACAATAATGATGATATGTTGATTTCTCAGAAAAACTGGTAGTCACCACGTTTTTCTTGAAGAAAACAAGTGTGGCTTTTTTTTAAATAATTCTTCTCAGGGTGACAGGAGAAAGGTTTATAACAGGAGAAACGTTTATAAAAGAAGTACATTCAGGTGAAATATTTTGTAATGGGAGAGTAAAACGTTTATTACTGAAGAAAAGTTTATAACAGGAAGACCGAAAGTTTATAACAGGAGAAATGTTCATAGCGGTAGTGTAGTAAACCTTCATAACAAGAGAAAAGCGTGTAACAGGTAGACAGAATGTTTATAACAGTAGAAATGTTTATAACGGGAGGATTTATCATCTTCAACAGGAGAAGAGTTTGTAACTGGAAGACAGAGAGTTTATATAACAGGAGAAAGGTTTATAACGGGAGGAATATCACCTTTAGTTTGTAACTGGAAGACAGAGAGTTTATAACAGGAGAAAGGTTTATAACGGGAGGGTAAAACATTCATAACAGGAAAAAAAAAGTTCCTAACAGGAAGACAAAAAATGTCCTAAGAGGAGAAATATTTCAGAACGGGAGGGTAAAACATCTTTAACAGGAGAAAAGTTTATAATAGGACGACAGATTTTTAAAAAAAAAATTAAAACAAAACACAGGAGAAACGTTTATAACAGGAAGACGTCAACTGTATTTTATAACAAGAGGAAAGTTGACTGCGGGAAGGGAGTTAATTAACGACGAGGCCTATAAAGGTAGCTTCTTACTCCCCCCCCCCCCCCCCCCCCCCCCCCTTCTCTTTCCCGTTGTCTGTCTCAGCGAGCAGTGGAGAGGGTGTGATGTTGATGGATTGGGGCGGATTAGATTCATCGATCACAGCGTTGGTAGGCTGGTAGTCTGCTTCCTGTTTGATGGAGAGATTCATTGATGAATCGATCGACTCGTATTTTAGAGCAATGAATTGATTGGGAGAATGTCGTAGCTCTTCTGTTGGAAGCAGGCAGACTGGCCGATTAGCAGCAGCAGCAGCAGCAGCAGCAGCAGCATTAGCGGGAGCAGCGGTAGTAGCAACAGAAGTAATAGAAGTAACAGTCTTGATCGTGAGGATAGTGGTGGTGTTGTAGGTGCTCATATGGTTTATGATGATGATGATGATGATGATGATGATGATGTCAATAACGATGATGACGATAATGACGATGATGAGGTGATGATGATGATGATGATGATGATGATGATGATGATGATGATGATGATGATGATCATCATCATCATCATCATCATCATCATCATCATCATCATCATCATCATCATCATCATCATCATCATCATGAAGAAGAAGAAGAAGAAGAAGAAGAAGAAGAAGAAGAAGAAGAAGAAGAAGAACAACAACAACAACAACAACAACAACAACAACAACAAACAACAACAACAACAAGTGGATAATGACGACGACGCCCACGACGACGATCATGATCATTATGGAGCAGGGGGAGGAGAAGAAGAAGAAGAAGAAGAAGAAGAAGAAGAAGTGAAGAAGAAGAAAAAACAACAACGGCAGTAACTGTCAGTGCGACGACTTCTACCACTACTGCTACTACTACTACTACTGCTGCTGCTGCTGCTGCTGCTGCTACTAACTACTGTTGCCACTACTGCTGCTTTTGCTGCTGCTTTTTACATTTTGGTTCCACAAGATCGAATCTGCACTTTCAGTTCACTAGGAGAGAGAGAGAGAGAGAGAGAGAGAGAGAGAGAGAGGAGATGAGAGAGAGAGAGAGAGAGAGAGAGAGAGAAAGAGACAGACAGACAGACAGACAGACAGACAGACAAACTGAGAGTGGAGGTTGGGGGTATAGAGGAGGACGAGAGTGGTCCGGATATCAGAGGCCGGACGATAGAAGGTGAAGGAGGAGGTGAGAAAAAGGAGGCGGCCAAGTGGTGGGGAAGGAGGGGGGTGGGGGGGGAAGGGAGCTGATTGATGAGAAAGCAAAACACTGGTAAGGAAGGGAGGGGGGATGGTGGTGGTGGTGGTGGTGGTGGTAGTGACTGAAACACAGGGAGAAAAATGTAGGAGGACGTGGGCAGGGGGGGGGGGGGGGGGAGGGGGAGGCGTAGGGGAAGGGGGGGGGGGGGGGGAGAGACAGGCACGAAAGGTAGGAAGGGAACGGAAGGGAACGGGAATGAGGGAAACAGTGCGAACAGCGGGAGGGCGGAGGGTGGGTGGTGGGGGATGGGGGGGGGGAAGGGAGGAGGGGGGAGGGGGAAAAAGGCTTCTGGTGGTTCTATTCGTGAGGGACGGAAAGAACGGCAATGAGTATAGTGAGTGAGTCCGTGGAGGAGGGGCAGGGGCAAGGGCAACGGGAGAGGGGGGGGGGGGGGGATACTGGGGAGGGTAGCGGGGAGAGAGAGAGAGAGAGGGGGGGGGGGGGGGCTAGGGATGAAAGAAGATGGAGATAGGTGGTGGAGATGAGGAGGAGGGGAGGAGGAGGAGGAGAGAGAGAGAGAGAGAGAGAGAGAGGAGAGAGAGAGAAAGGGCAAGGTAAGGTAATGTTGCTTATAGCCCAGCCGACCCGCAAAGGGCCATATCAGGGCCGTCACCACATTAAGGGGAGAGGGGGGGGGGTGGCGGGGCGGGGCAGCGCTTGTGTTGGAGAGAGGGGACAGGTTAGGGGAGGGGGGGGGGGTGAAAGAAGAGGAATACCAGGAAAAAAAACCTCCCCTCTCTCAACCAGTCTCTCTTAGAGATGTGTCGGTGTCGGTATCGGCCGGGTTAGCGTTGGATGATGGGGGGATATTGGCGGGTTGCTTTGGCTTGAATAGCGTGATATTTGATTGATGTGCTCTCAAAACCTAGCGGATTGGGGGGTGTAGCGTATCTATCATAGACTAGTCCGCACGCAGTGACACCTCCTTGATGAAAACTGAGACTGAAACTGATTGAAGGACTGATCGATCGATCAATCGACAGATGATCACTCAGTCGACTGACTGATTGACTGACTGACTGGTTCATTGATTGGTTGGTTGATTGATTGATTGATTGACTTGACCGACTGATTGATTGCTTGATTAACTGATTGACTGGTTGATCAATTGATTGGTTGATTCATTCATTCATTGACTGATTGATTCATGGTTTATGGATGGGATGGATTGATTGAGTGATCGATCGATCAATCAATCGATTGATTGGTTGGTTTATTAATTGATCGATTGAGCAATCGATTGGTTGGTTTATTGGTTGGCTGGCTTGCTGACTGCTTGGTTTGACTTGCTCATTAATTGGTTTTACTGGCTTTTTGATTGGAGTGCTTGAGTGATTAACTGGGTGAGTGAGTGAGTGAGTGAGTGAGTGAGTGAGTTACAGACGGAGTCCTTCATTGGAAGAGGGGGTGAGCAAATGAATGAGTGCATGAGTAAGTGAATGAGTGAACGAGTGAAAAACTAACTGATTGAGCCTTCGATTCGTTGGGCTCGGTGAACGGGTTAACGAGCAGACTGAGCGAGCGAGTTGATGGGAGTGGTAGTAAGTGAGATGAGGATGATGAGTGAATGAGTGAGGACAATGGTTGCGGAGAGAGAGAGGAAAGCGTCATGAGGCTGCCCATGGGAACCTTTGACCTTCTCCCTGATTAGTGCCATAATTAATTGTGGGCTTCTATCGGCGACGGGCGTGTGGTGTGTGTGTGTGTGTGTGTGTGTGTGTGTGTGTGTGTGTGTGTGTGTGTGTGTGTGTAGTGCAGTGTAGTGTAGTGTAGTGTAGTGTGTGTGTGTGTGTGTGTGTGTGTGTGTGTGTGTGTGTGTGTGTGTGTGTGTGTGTGTGTGTGTGCGCGCGTGTGTGTGTGTGTGTGTGTGTGTGTGTGTGTGTGTGTGTGTGTGTGTGTGTGTGTGTGTGTGTGTTGTTGTTCTTCAGTTTAACGTCTTCCCACACAAGGTGATTTCAGACGTGTGTGTGTGTGAGAGAGAGAGAGAGAGAGAGAGAGAGAGAGAGAGAGAGAGAGAGAGAGAGAGAGAAGAGAGAGAGGGAGGGAGAGAGAGAGAGAGAGAGAGAGAGAGAGAGAGAGAGAGAGAGAGAGAGAGAGAGAGCGCACTCGCGCGCGCCTGTGTATTTGGATGAGTGAGTGTGCGTGTGCGCTTGTGTGTGTGTTGTGTGTGTGTGTGTGTGTGTGTGTGTGTGTGTGTGTGTGTGTAATTTCTTTTTGTGTATGAGGGGTTGTTGAAAGTTAAAGATAAATTCCTACTGGACTACGTAGTAGATGGGGGCATAACGAACAAAGTAAAGCATAATTATTTAATATTTTTGGTAAAGTCAGTGGAGTCGATCTATTATGTGAAATATTAGAACCAGTTTTGAGCACTGTATTCTTTACTCCTGACAATCTAGTAGCAGGTGACGTACAGAAAGAGTTTCCCCACACATGCATGTAACATTTTTACTGTATTTGGTTCGGAGTGAATTTAAACGCATCCTATGAATTAAAGTTGCTACCTCTCTAGATGTCGTATTTTCAAATTTGTCTAATTGAGTCTTGGGCTGGATGTCGGGATTTGGTTGTATACAGTTGTGATAATATTGGCTATGTGTGTCTTCCAATAACCTCTTGAAACTGTTAAAGGATACTCTAGTAATTAAAGTATAACATTCTGATAGGTCTAGTGGAATGTTCAGAGAAGTCGTTCCTTCAATGTTGCGAGCTGCTCTCCGAGCAGCTTGGTCAACTTTCTCATTTGTGGAAATTCCACAGTGTGAGGGCACCCAACAGAAAGTCACATTTTATTCTTTTCATCGATAGGAGATTGTCACATAATTAATTTCTGTAATAGTCTCACAGCGGATCTTTGGATTTAGAGACTGTAAGGCAGAAAGGGCTGACTTTGAATCACTGCACAATAAAAGTTGACAATTTTCTATGGAAGACTTTAAAACATACTTCAGGGACATTAGAATAGTAACTAATTCTGCAGTAAATATTGACAAGTGTTTGCCAAGATAATATAATTCCTCCACTTTTGATTTTGGTATTATAAAAGCTGCTCCTGCTCGATGGTCATCTAACACTGAACCATCTGTAAAAATTTGCAGATGATCCTTATATTTATTTTCCAAATGAGAATTTACATAATTTTTTAAAAGATATGGTGGATCGTTTTTGTTCAGTTCAGTATAATTTGTGTCAAAATTTGCTTTGGTTTGTTCCCATTTGGGAGTGGGTGGAAAGGACGGATTGACAGTTATTTTGCTTTGGTTAATGTTGGTTTTTTTCAGAAGAGTAGATGTGTATGACTGAATAGATTTTTGCTGATTTTATGTCTTTTGCTCTTTTAGCAAAATCTGTATCTGAATTTAGGGATACTTCATTTGTACAGAAACTTTTTTGTGAAAGGTTCTTTAAAACAAATTTGGTGGAGGACACTTTTCGAAAACTCGTTCAAAGGTAAAATTCCAATTTCATAGTATGTCCCAATGTTGCAGGTATGTGTGGGAACTCCAAGAGCAAGTTTATGTGCTTTGCAGTCTACACTTTGTAACTTATTAAGTAGATGCTGTGGAGCGCTGAAGAATACTTCTTGAGCATAAATCAATCTAGACCGCACAAGAGCAGAAGATAGGAGTGTTAAACTCTCTTTATCTTGTCCCATTTTTGTTTGCTTATGATCTTTAGAAAGTTTAAACTTTTTCTTGCTTTATTCAAAATATGTTCAATATGTTGGTTCCATGAAAGTTTAGATGTTAAAAATACTCCTAAGAATTTAACAGATTTGACGTATTGTAAGACCGATCCATTCAGAGTAAATTGTGGAAGTTTGTCTGGGTCATATCCAGAGTTGAAAAGCATTAGATTTGTTTTTTCTGCCGACAGTGTCAATCCATTTTCATGTAAAAATCTACTGATATTGTTTAATTCATGTGTGATATTTGATCTTTATGTAATTTAAGAATCTTAATGGGGTTTTTCTGTTCATAGTGACTTTCATCCACAGACATATGTCATCAGCAAACTGTACTAAGACTACGTCTTTGGATAAGCCTTTGGTTATGTCTGCAATCAGGATGTTAAACAGGATTGGAGATAATACTGATCCTTGTGGAAGACCCATTTCCAGTGTTCTAGTGGTGGAATATGTATGCTCTATTCTTGTTTGAATAATTCTACTTTGAAGGAAAGCTCTGACATAATCATACATGGTTCCATTTATTCCAATAGTTTTCAGTTTATACAAAAGTCGTTTATGCCACACTTGTTCATACGCTTTCCTTACGTAAAAGAAAGTTGCCAAGATGTTTTTACGTCTTGCGAATTGCTGTTTAATATGTGTAGTGAGTTTCACTAGATGTTCTGTTGCTGATCTGCCTTTCTGAAAACCAGCTTGATTTATAGGGATAATTTGATGTTTATTACAAAAGTAAGTAATCTGTTTAAGACAATTCTTTCCATTAGTTTGCATGTATGTGATGTTAAGGCAATTGGACGGTAGCTGTTTATGTTACTTCGAGGTTTTCCTTGTTATGTATAGGAACTATGATAGAATGCTTCCATAATGAAGGCAAATTGCCATTTTCCCAGCATTTTTGAATGAAGACCGAGATAAATTGTTTAACATTAGGTGGGACATGACGCAGCATTTCATTAGAGATTCCATCTAAAACCCACTGATGTTTTTTTTGGTTCCCAGATTAGCAAGACATTTTCTACTTCTTGAACTGTTATGGGAGCATTCAGATAGTGGTTTGCAACAGGGTCTGGATTGTTCTCGGTGAACTTTCCTTCTTCTTGCTCTCTGTGCAGTCTATTTTCTGTTGATAAACTATCTATACTGCCATTTTGGCGAATATATCAACAAAAGCTTCGGCCTTTTCTAGATTAGATGGGGAATCCGAGTTTGGGAGCTTGACAGGACATCTTGGCAAGTTTACTCCATTTTTCATTGTTCTTAACTTTTCCCACACTTTTTGAAAATCTTTGTAATTTGTTATTTCATTCTTACAAAAGTTAGACCAATATTGCTGTTTTGCTTGTGCTGTGATGTAATTAAAATGATTTTTGGCTCTTTTTTTCTCAAGAAGCTTTTCAGCGCGTTCTTCTCCTTTACTTCGTAAATATTCTCTCAGTTTGATGTTCTTCTTCTTTTTCTCTTTTTCACACGTCTCATTCCACCAGACATTACCTGTGTGCTTTTTCGAACTTGATTTAACATGTTTTATCATAGGTATTGACTGATTCGCGGCAGAAAGCATAGCATTCTGAAACCGATCGTATAGGTCGTCAATAGTTTTTGTATCAAGTTCTTTTGTGTCGACGAAGAAAGTTTTTAGTAATTCCGTGAATTTACCCCAGTTAGCTAATTTATAATTATATTTTGGGACTTTTTCCTTTGTCAAATCTGTTGGTTCGAGCCTTGTAGTTTCGAAGGTAGTAATGACTGGAATATGATCGCTATTGAGTGCGTCATCGAGGGTTTGCCAATCACAAAGTGGTGCTAGATCTGGAGATATCAAAGTTAGATCTAATGCACTTGGCTTGTGCTTAGGGTTGTCGGGAAACGCGTGTTATTCTTCCGTCATTCAAAAGATATAAGGACGAGTCGACGAGATTTTCAATAAAACGGTTACTAGTAATCAACTGACAATCCTTTTCCCAAAACGGGGAATGAGCATTAAAATCTCCAGTTATAAGATATCTATTGTTTTCATCTGGTCTTAAATGAAAAGATCGTAACCATTCAGAATTGTGCTCGTTAGGTCCCCGTGGTAGATAGACTGACACAACAGTTAATACGATGTTAGTATTTACCTGAACCCTGACTGCGCAAGAATAGGAGTCAGGTGTGTCTGGTGGAACGGGACTTGCACAGGAGCTGTACTTCTCTCCTTCCTTGATGTAAATGGCTGCGTTGATTTTGTCATTAGTGTTTCCCTGTTGAACAATTGGGGGGAAATAATAGCCAGCGAGTTTAGGCAAGTTATTTCTATGTGTGTTTAAGGATTGTAAGGCCAACACACTGTAGTTTTCTTCTGCAAGTTTTTGTGTTAACTGGTCAATGGAAGTTATAATAGATCGACAGTTCCACTGAAATACCTTAAAAGGGCCGTCTTTTAACATCAGACTTTTAACTTATCACCAGAATTTTAACTTATCTGTAAGTTAATACAAACGATATTTAGATAAAGTTAACAAAAAATACACTTAATGAATGTCTGAGTCAATACAAAATGGATGATGATTTTCGTATACTGCAATTGAAATATCAGCGTGAGTTACGCTATAGTCACAAGTGGTGCTGGAATTTGACAAAGTTCCACTTTCACCAGTCGCCAAGCACGCTGAACCTGTTGCTCCTGGGGCCCAGACTGTAGAGCAGAGGATCCGGATATGGCTGGTAGTACCAGGGTGGTTGGTGCCTCGATCGTCGAGTCTTCCTGGGTCGGCACCACAGCAGGTCTCTCACGTGGCGCCCGATGTTCCTGGCCAGGATGCTGGCACCACTGTGGGTGGGGTGGAGGCCGTCACGGAGATGCCAGGAGCTAGTGCGGAGGTTGTTATGGCTGATCAGGCTGGGCGTCCTTATCTTCATTTAGTTCCGATGTCAGGAGGGCGTTGAACAGATCTCTCTTCATGTTGAGCTGAGTATCTGTGACTGTGCTGCTTTACTAACAATTATTTTTAGACCAGGATTTTCTTTCTTGATGTGTCTGACACACTGCACCAGACCTTTACTGCAGTCCATGGGAGATGTTGACTTTAGATCATTGACTCCACAGTGGATCAGTAGTGCATCGTGTCTTCGGTATGCCGATTCAAATGTCTTTTGGATGTCCGTAATCTTGAAATTTTTCCACGATTCTGCTTGGAATCCAAAGGAATCTCCCAGTCTCTCATCACTGACTTTGCTGGTCACAGAATCGTGTAAGATAAGGAGACGGGGGAGATCAAATTCAGTTCTTTCTTCTTTCTTCTTTCCTCTAGCTGCAGAATCGTGACGTATTGTTGTCTGTTTGACGTGCTGGTTTTTTACGTCACTTCGCTGTTTTTGTTGAGTTCTATTTTTCAATGGGTCGGCGCTTTTCTTTGTCTTTGGGTTTTTTGTTCGTCTTCTTTTGTTGAGGGCCTCTCTTCTGCTGTTCCGCGGGCGATGGCACTGGCCCCGAGCTGACCGCTTCAGCGTATGATCTGTAAGCTGGCAGTTCGGCAGTCTGGGTGGCAATGCTGATCTTCGTCGTCGTCCAGTTCTTATTTAGGATCAGGTCAATTTTTTCATTTTGATTTTTTATAGTTTCTTCTAAGCCAGAAATGCGATCGCACAGCATTTCAATCACGGTTTTCAGCTCAGAAACAGTACTCACGGCGCCAGACTTGTTGACAGGCCTGTGACTGGAAGAACGAACCGTTCCACAGGTCGGTTGGTCTGAGGCC
>CM031625.1:44611881-44613727 GCA_018398815.1 Conus ventricosus
CCCCCCCCCCCCCCTTCACCTGGCATTGCAGTAAAATGCCCCAAGCACATATCGAATGACGCTTGCCCATGTGAATTTCCATTATCTATTCCTTTAACGATTTGTTTATTTGCTTTTTTATTCATTCGCTTACTTATCCATCCATTTGCTTATTCATTTCTTTTGTTCCTTCATCATTCTTATTTTCAATCACCTGTGCCACATCTCTAGGATCCTGTTTTTCAGAATGATGTCTTTTGGGACACTCACAATGACTGTCATGTATTATCTATTGCTTAGACTGGGAGAGTTTGCGCAAACGAGGAAACCATATATCGGGGTGGTACACGCATCTTGTATTCACTTAAGTCCATCTTACTCACTCCGTTTGTAACGTCATCACACCCCCTCCCCACCATCACCACCACCACCACCATCATAAACATCTCTCTCTCTCTCTCTCTCTCTCTCTCTCTCTCTCTCTCTCTCTCTCTCTCTCTCTCTCTCTCTCTCTCTCTCTCTCTCCTCTCCTCTTCAAGATTGGTTTGAAAAGATCCGGGAAAAAATTCTTGAAAATGCCCTGAAATCTCCGTCTGTCTGTCTGTCTGTCTGTCTGTCTGTATCTCTTTCTCTCTCTCTCTCTCTCTCTCTCTCTCCTCTCTCTCTCTCTCTCTCTCTATATATATATATATATATATATATATATATATATATATATATATATGTGTGTGTGTGTGTGTGTGTGTTTTACGCTCGATGTGGATAATTGCCTAATGTGAACACTAGGCAGAAAATTACCTATTGTGCACATTAGGTACAATGACTTGCGTAATGTAAAAAATTGTCAACATTAGGCAAAAAGATGCCTAATGTTCACATTATGCAGTTCAATTTTGCCCAATGTGAATACGACTGTCTAACACACATTGTGCAGCTCAATCTGCCTGATGTGAATGAGACTTAGATAGAGATAGAGATGCCACAGAACAAACATGTAGAGAGAGTTTTAAGACACCTTAATGGAATTGCAATTTAATGGAAAAGAACACACTTGCAATCACAAAACGGACACGGGCATCAAAAAAAAAATAAATCTCAAAACATGATGTGGCCAATTGCCGAAAATCAATGAAAAACAATAAAAAATCAATAAAAGAGAAAAAAAAAGTCAAACAGATCTCAGGGTCCAGTCGACTTTAGTTAGAAATTTTTGCATGATCTGCCCGGGTGACAGCGCGAGTTGCATTTAAGTTGTTTTTTTTTTTCTTAGGCAGCTGCATCATCCTGATGTACATTGAGTTGTACATGCGGCGGCGGCGGCGGCGGCGGGCGGCGGCGGCGGCGGCGGCGGCGGCGGCGGCGCCGACGACGACGACGACGACGATGATGATGATGATGATGACAACCTGACGTACAAAGCTGTGCCTCCCTGTCCTGCCATGACGCGCCTTTCAATGACTATCATACGTGATGACTGTACACAGCGTCTATCGACTGGTGCTTCACAGCATGCACACAGCCCCCCCCCCCCCCCCCCCCCCCCACCCCCCAACCTCCCCCCCCCCCCCCCCCCATCTCCTGGTCAGGGAGTGTGGCAGATCAGAAAGATGACAATCAATACCTCACTCACTGACTGCTTCCCTTCCATTGGTTCCCAGGCAGGATCGGGCACTGGCGGGAGAAAGCTCTAGTCCTGTTGTGACTTGTTGAATTAGTTTCCTTCGAGGCTTTTTTTTTTTTTCCCTTCTTTTTTGTTGGAGCCTTTTAGGGTGAAAAAATGAGGGAGTGGGGGTATGATTGGGGGGCTATGGAGTGCGTGGAAAGGAGAGGATTGTGATATTTTTCGTTTTTTTATTTCTTTTTTTTT
>CM031625.1:44613827-44626327 GCA_018398815.1 Conus ventricosus
GTTGGTGTGTAAAAACCCTGAGGAAAGAAGTCATTTTATTAAAACCCCGGGATAGGAAGTAGTGCCTTTTTTTTTTTGATATTTCATTGTTGGTATTTGATTTTCATGTTTAATTATAAAGAGATAAAAATTGTATTTCTTGTTCTCAGTCGTTTTTTAGGGGAAAAACGAATGGTGACTTCCCACCCCCCCCCAGAGGAGGGAATGTCTGGGGTGCATGAGTTGGCATATGCTGTAGAGTGCGAGATAACCTTGGTGTTTTAACCCTGATAATAATACATCAACTTAGTGCACTTAAGCATCCATCACGTTTTCCCCGTCCGGGACAAAGTGGCGCGCCTCCGGGAGCAGGGGCCCAAAATTGTTTCAGGAGGGAAAAAAAGTGAGTACTAGAGTAGTAGGGGCAAGCGCCCCACTAAAGGAATTTTTAATTGTCTTTAATTTTTCCTTTAGTTCTTTGAGTTTGAGTTTTGACTTGTGTTTGGGGGGGGTTGTATTAATCAAAGGTCTTTCAGAGAAAACAAAGAACGGGGGTTCTAGTCTTTAATTCACAGAAGCTGTTTTTTAAGTTTAAAGGGTCCTTTGTGTTAGGAACACTCCCACTGGTTGGTGTATCATAACGTTTTAGAAAAAAACTGGACTGCTTTTTCCCGGGTCTTAAGGTAACTGTTTTATGGTACTAAAAATATCGAAAAAAAAAAAAAGGCTGAAGAAAGTTTTACCCCCCTAGAGAAACTGTAAATTTGGGGGAAAAAAATGGGTATAAGGAGATGAAAAGGTAATTTTATTGAAAAACGCCCGAAGACTGAGAGGTTTAAAGGGCTGAAAGGAGGAAAATTTTAAAAAGGAACGTATAGAGGCAGAAAAAACTGGTCAAAGGCTAAAGCGATGCAGAAGGGGCGTGCCAGAGCAAAGCAGAGCAGAGAGGCAGCGAGGCTGAGCAGATGCAGAGATGCACTGCCGAGCAAAGGGGAGTGCAGGAGTGCGTGCCAGGCAAAGCGAGCAGAGAGTGCAGTGCCAGAGAAAAAGCAATGCGAGAATGCGGTGCAAGGGCAAGAAGAACGGAATCAAAATTTTGAAAAACAAATTGATTTGGGAAAAAATAAAATCTAAAATGATGAAATCGACACTTTCTGAGTCAGTAGGCCCGCAGCTAAATTCGCACCTGACCTAACTCCCCTGTTCAGAGAAGAAACTGATTCGATCGATGCCTATACTCGGTTTGAATCGTTTCCCCGACACGAGGGTGCCGAAGAGGGATGGGCAAAAACCTGTCTCCTTTTTGACAGGTCGTGCGTTACACACATTTTTCAACTTCCCCAAAGGGTTCAGAAAATTTCGACAAGGTGAAACAAGCAGTAAAAAAGGGCTTGTTTGATGAAAAAGGGTTTTGGGCGTAAGTTTCCGAGGCGAATCGAACGGGTTTTGAGACATACACCGTTCGGAGTTAACAGTCCATTATTTTTAACAAGGGGATAGAAAAGTGAAGTGGATGTGATTTTTGAACCCTAAAGACACTGAATGAAAAAAGAATTTTGACGGTTGGGGCCCGGGGCCTCAAAAATAACCTAAGGAGAGGGGTGTCGTGACAATAGCGAAGTTTTGAAGCAGCAAGATTTTACCGTGAACAGGCCGACTTGCCTCACAAGAAGGGGGCCTGGAGGGCTTTCCAGGGGACGGTAGGCCAGCACAACTCACCAATGATCGTAGTACCACCCTACCACGGCGCACGTGAGCAAACAAGGGGGAAAACCCAATAGCCCCGTGGCTAGGAATGAGCGTCCCTGTTTTTGTGCAATAAAACAGGGACTTGGCTAGGGATTGTATATTTAAGTCACAGAAGGCAGCAGCAATGAGGGTCAGGCCAAAGAGAGAGGCAGGTAGAAAAAGATGAACAAGATGACAGTGTTATTTTGTCTGGATTGTCTGTGTGTTCTCTGATTCAGGCGACAGCATGGATGTGCATCAAAGGATGTGGGGGACAATGTGGTTTAATGTCATTAGAGGGACTCTGGGTGCATGGTATTAGGTGAAGGAATCCCTGGGTAAGGAGGGACAATTACAGGGTAAAACCAGAGGTGTAGGACAAGTGGATGGATCGGTAGAGAATTCAAAACGGCCCTAGGTGTTATTGCTACACATATTATAGTGGAAAGTGTAAGGCTTTGGTGTTCGAAGCCGCCGTATATCTGTAATTTGGAAACCTTCCTGGAGCACGTGGGGTACGGAGACCCAGACGTTGGATTTCTGTGTTGAATCGAGAAAAGAAATCACGGGAGTGAAAGGCCGGGCGGTCACTCACTGCAGAAAACGCCAATGGGCGTGTCAGTGAGACCAACCCCTCTCACTTGCGGAGCAGAACAAAAGGGCGACTACTCGGCTCAGTAAACTGTTTGGTTTTGCTTCATACAAAGCAGAGAAGAAACGTGTTAAGAAGGGATACAATAGGTTTTTGAGTTAAAGATGGGATATTGTACCGACTTTCACTCACCAAGTTCGGGAAAAATAAAAAAACGAGAAGCAGGTTTGTCGTTCACAGGCATCGCAGAAAGGCGGTGATGTCGAGAAACATGTGACGTCAGCCTCACGAAGGGCCATCTCGGTACGAAGGCCACACAAAAGGCCAGTGCGCGAGTGTTACTTACTGGCCGGTATCCTTGGTTGATATCAGGCGTTATGTGCGCATTGCAACTCATGTCGGCGCGGTATACGACAACGTGGGGTTAGTGATGTGAGAAGAGTGTCAGGACCGTAGCCAAAATAAAAAGGTCGGCGAAAGTCGGGTTGTGGGTGCGTGTGTTTGTGCAGTTGTCGTCGTTTGCGTGACGTGGTAGTTGCGGGTCCACGTGTATGAAGAGAAAGGGAGAGAGAATTTCCGTAGAAAAATTAATGGTTTCTGGCCACACGACTTAGAGCTGGTGGAGATTTCACGATTTATGTTGATATTTGCTTGGATAGTGGTGTATGTATTGATTTTTCATCTTATTTTTTGTTGCAAGACAAATCTTGCGTGCCGTTCTCTGGTTGTTTGTAGGCTTTTGATGAGGCCGATATTAGCATGGTTAAATGGAAAAGTATGTGAGTTTCATTCTCTTGAATTGTGTTTTATGCCATTGCAGGGCATTGTCTTCGATGTGGGGGGAATTTGTCAAGGAGCGTTGAAACTCTCACAAATGGCATTAGACGCTTGGATGCATAGGGGACGTTGTACGTATTATACAAATAGGTAATAGACCAATTATAGGTAATAGACCAATTAACCAGGGTGCCGTACCATTGCACACGGCCGAACTGTGTGCAAGAAGGGCCGAGTGGTCAGATGACAAACAACTCCTAGGAGAGAGTTCGGACCTGACGGTGGCGAATGGGGGGAGGGATGGATAAAACCACTACGACCTCGGCGATCCTAAGTGAGCGCTAAATGCGCGTCAGCTGATGTTCTTGTGTAAACCAGTCAATTGAAGGAGCAGAGTCTTGGATTCATTCGGATGGTATTGCCGGGTCACAGTGTTGGTTCTATTGTTCAGGCTGGCTGAATGCGTGTGGAGGTTGTTGTAGCCCTCTTTAAGTAAATTACTGTGATAACGTAACCACGAAGTCGGCGGGGAATTTCGTGTCCATCTGGTGCTATTGGTTTTGTTTGAACTAATCAATTAGGTAGGGAGGTGTGGTAAATGATGTTGTGTGGGAGAATGTAGCGAATGGAGTTTTCAGGGGGTACTTGTGAACTAGGGTTGAGAAGCCAGCGTGGACAAAGGCATGGCCGAAGGGGAATCTTTGTTTTACCTCCCTGTATAAAGAGGGAGAACTACGTGTGAAGGGTGGAGAACAACACCAGTGCGAGAGAGAGAGAAGGCAGAGAGAGAGAGCGAGAGGAGAGGAGTGAGAGGACAGAGAGAGGGTTCGAGAGAAACGTGGTTGGGAGATAGAAGAGACGCAAGGGTTTAGAGTAAAGACAAGACTGGATAGAGAAGGAAACTAAGTTTTCTGAAGCCCGGGGTGGGCGTGAAGACAGACAAAAACTGAATTTGAACCCAGAGGTGGGTGAAGAAGCGAGGAAGAAGAGTTCTACGTCAAGACCCGAGACGGACCACCGAAGACCCAGTCATGAACCTGGAGCAGTCAACAAGGGCGTCACTCTTTAAGCAGTGCTGAAGAAGACGTGAAGGATTTTTTCAAGAAACTGTGGTTGTGGTGTGAAAGCGTGGTTGTGTGTCTGTGAAACCTGGCCAGGTAAGAAGTCATTTTATTATAACCGGGATTAGGAAGTAGGTGACCTTTTATGTTTGATATTTCAGTGTGTGTGTGAATTTGTTGTTCATGATTATTATAAGTAGCATAGAAATTGTATTTCTTGTTTCAGTCGTGTTAGGACGGTGAAAACGATGCGTGACATCCCATTCCCAGAGAGAGGTGTGAATGTCTGGGTGCGTGCATGAGTGTGCATATTGCGTGTATGTGTGCAAGAGATTACCTTGGTGTGTTAAGCATGTATCTAATAATACATCAACTTAGTTGCACTTAAGCTATACCATCACGATTTCCCCGTCTTGGACAGAGATGAGGGAGGGGGGGGTAAAAGAGAGAGAGAGTGGGGGTAGAGAGATCTACACACCACACCACCACACCAACACACACACACCAAACATTATATTTATATATATTTATTGATATATATTTATTTATATATTATCATCATATAAATACACATTCATAACAATAATAACGGAAATAATATTATAAAATAGAATGAAGCGAAATGAAACTAAATCAATCGTGCGCTGCAAGAGGGCTCACAATCTAAAAACAGAACACTCCCTGACACATATTATTTATTACTTTTTTTTTCTTCTTTTCTTTCATTTTCCCCAAATTATTCATACTGCAGGGAAGTTGTTTTTGATTTAAAGATTGTTTTTACACATAGGAATATGGAACAAAAAAAATTGTCTGTGACAATCCACGAATAACGGAGATAACAGAGCAGAGTTAGGAGAAAAGGCGAGGAAGAGGGGTGGGGTGGGGTGGGTTGAGATGAGGGGGGGGGGGGGGGGGGGGCGTGGGAGGGGGATAGGATAGGGAGGGAGGTGCTATGAGGAAAAGGATGAGGAAGTAGAATGAACAGACTGTCTCAAAAACATTTCCACGCGGCACGTCTCTTGCGACGTGCATGCCTCTTGATCACGTTGAACTCGGATCTCGGATCGTCGTTTTCGCTGACCTCCATGAATGAGCGATCGGCTCAGCTTCCAGACCTCTCCCTCCTGCAAAAGGTTTCCGGTGTCAAAAGTGTTGTGCTGTTTAGTTGGAAGAGAGTCTGATGGACCAAGCTGATAAGCTGGAAGGTAAAAAAAATATATAAAAAGAGAGAGAGAGAGGAGGGGAAACAAAAAAGGTGATTGATGGCTCTGACTTACATGGTGGGTATTTTGGCGCAGGTTTTTTTTTTTTTTTTTTTTTTTTTTAGGAGAAGAGAGGAAAGGAGAGAAGGGAAAACGTACTGGGGGGGGGGGAAACGAAGAAACGTGTTAAGGAAGGGACATAGGTTTGAGTTAAGGATGGGATATTGTACCGAACTTCACTCACGCAAGTTCGGGAAAAACGAAGAAGCAGGTTGTCGTTCCCAGGCAACGCAGAAAGGCGGTGATGTCCGAGAAACATGTGACGTCAGCCTCGGGCCATCTCGGTAAGAAGGCCACACAAAAGGCAGTGACGCGAGAGTACTACTGGCCCGGTATCCTTGGTGAATCAGGCGGTCTGTGCGCATTGCAACACATGTCGCGCGGTACGACAACGTGGGTTAGTGAGTGAAGAAAGAGTGACGGGACCGTAGGCCAAATAAAAAGGTCGGGCGAAAAGTCGGGTTGTGGTGCGTGTGTCTTTTGCAGTGTCGCGTAATGCGTGACGTGGCTAGTTGCGGGCCACGTTGTATGAAGAGAAAGGGAGAGAATTTCCGTAGAAACATAATGGTTTTATGGCCCACACGACTTAGAGCTGGTGGAGATTTCAGATTTATGTTGATATTTGCTTGGATAGTGTGTATGTATATGATTTTTCTCTAATTTTTGTTGCAAGACAAATCTTGCGTGCGTTCTCTGGTGTAATAGGCTTATGAGAGCCGATATAGCACTGGTTTAAATGGAAAAGTATGAGAGTTTCAATCTCCTTGAATGTGTTTTAGCCAATGCAGGGCATTGTCTTCGAGTGGGGGAATTTGTCAAGGAGCGTGAAACCTCTCACAAAAGGCATTAGACGCTTGGATGCAAAGGGACGTTGTACGTAGTATACCAAATAGGTAATAGACCAATTATAGGTAATAGACCAATTAACCAGGGTGCCTTACCCATTGCACACGGCCGAACTGTGTGAAAGAAGGCCGACGTGGTCAGATGACAAACAACACCTAGAGAGAGTTCGGACCTGCCCGGTGGCGAAAGGGGGGAGGGATGTAACCACTACGACCTCGGCGATCCAAGTGAGCGCTAAATGCTCAGTCAGCTGATGTTCTTGTGTAAACAGTCAAGTGAAGAGCAGGAGTCTTGGATTCATTCGGATGGTATTGCCGTGGGTCACTGTGTTGGTTCTATTGTCAGGCTGGCTGAATGCGTGTGGAGGTTGTAGTAGCCCTCTTTAAGATAATTACTGTGTTAAGTAACCACCGAAGTCGGCGGAATTTCGATGTCCATCTGGTGCAAATGGTTGTTTGCTAATCAATTAGGTAGGAGGTGTGTAAATGCTGATGTGTGGGAGAATGTAGCGAATGGAGAATTCAGGGTACTTGTGAACTAGGGTTTGAGAAGCAGCGTGGACAAAGGCATGGCCCGAAGGGGAATCCTTTGTTTCCCTCCCTATATAAACTGAGGGAGAACAACGTGAGAGAGAACAACACCAGGAGAGAGAGAGAGAAGGCAGAGGAGAGAGAGAGAGAGGAGAGGAAGTGAGCAGGACAGAGAGAGGGTCGAGAGAAACGTGGTCTGGGAGATGATAGAGACAGCAAGGTCTAGAGTTAAAGACAAGCTGGAAGAGAAGGAAACTAAGTTTGAAGCCCAGAGTGGGTGAAGACAGACAAACTGAATTTGAACCCCAGAGGTGGGTGAAGAAGACGAGGAGAAGAGTTCATACGTCAAGACCCCAGAGACGACCACGAAGACCCCAGTCCTGAAACCTGGAGCCAGTCAACCAAGGGCGTCACCATCAAGCAGTGCTGAAGAAGACGTGAAGAGACTTTTTTCAAGAACTGTGGTGTGGTGTGATAAGCGTGGTTGTGTGTGTGAAAACCTGGCCAGGTAAGAAGTCATTTTATTATAACCCGGGATTAGGAAGTAGTGACCTTTTATGTTTTGATATTTCATTGTGTGGTGTGATTTGATTGTTCATGATTAATTATAAGTAGCATAGAAAATTGTATTTCTTGTTCTCAGTCGTGTTAGGAGAGAAACGAATGCGTGACATCCCATTCCAGAGAGAGGTGAATGTCTGGTGCGTGCATGAGTGTGCATATGCGTGTATGAGTGCAGAGATAACCTTGGTGTGTTAAGCCTGACTAATAATACATCAACTTAGTGCACTTAAGCAATACCATCACGATTTCCCCCGTCTTGGACAGAGAGAGAGGGAGGGGAGAAAGAGAGAGAGAGTGTGGGAGAGAGATCTACACACACACACACACACACACACACACACACACACACATATATATATATATATAAATATATATATATATAATTATATATATATATATATATATATACACATTCAATAACAATAATAACCGAAAAAAACTATTATAAAATAGAATGAAGCGAAATGAAACTAAATCAATCGATGCGCTGCCAGAGGGCTCACAATCTAAAAACAGAACACTCCCTGACACATATTCATTTATTACTTTTTTTTTCTTCTTTTCTTTCATTTTCCCCAAATTATACATACTGCAGGAAAGTTGTTTTTGATTAAAGATTGTTTTACACATAGGAATATGAAAAAAAAAAATCGTCTGTGACAATCACGAATAACGGAGATAAAGAGCAGTAGGAGAAAGGCGAGGAAGAGGGGTGGGGTGGGGTGGGTTGAGATGAGGGGGGGGGGGGGTGGGGGGCGGGGGGGGGTAGGGATAGGAGGGAGGTGCATGAGGAAAAGGAAGAGGAGGAGAATGAACAGACTTGTCTCAAAACATTTCCACGCGGCACGTCTCTTGCGACGTGCATGCCTCATGTCACGTGACCGGATCACGATCGTCGTTCGCCTGACCTCCAAGAATGAGCGATCGGCTCAGCTTCCAGACCTCTCCCTCCCTGCTAAAGGTTTCGTGTCAAAGTGTGTGCTGTTTAGTCTGGAATAGAGTGATGGACCAAGCTGATAAGCTGGAGGTAAAAAAATAAAATAAAAAAAGAGAGAGAGAGAGAGGGGGAAACAAAAAAGGTGATTGATGGCTGACTACACTGGTGGGTATTTTGCGCAGGTTTTTTTTTTTTTAGGAGAAGAGAGGAAAGGAGAAAGGGAAAACGTATGGGGGGGGGGGGGGGGAGAGAGAGAGAGAGAGAGAGAGAGAGAGAGAGAGGGGAGAGAGAGGAGAGAGAGAGAGAGAGAGAGATTGACAGAGAGACAGACAGCAAGACAGACAGGCAAAGAGAGAGGAGCAGGAAAGAGGGGATGGAGAGACGGGAAAAAAGTGAGAGATAGGGAGAGAGACAGAGACAGACAGACAGACAGACAGACAGACAGACAGAATGAGAGGGTTAACGTCTCTCTCTTTAATAAAAAGTGGCGTATCCGTGCGTGCGCACTTGCACGCGTGCGCGTGTGCGCACAGTGTGTGTGTGTGTGTGTGTGTGTGTGTGTGTGTGTGTGTGTGTGTGTGTGTGTGTACGTGTGCCAGTGCGCGTGCGCGTATGCGTGAGTATGCTTTCTTTCTCTCTCTCTCTCTCTCTCTCTCTCTCTCTCTCTCTCTCTCTCTCTCTCTCTCTCTCTCTCTCTCTTCTTTTTTTGTTTGTTTGCATTTACGTGTGTGTGTTTGTGTATGTGTGTGGTGTGTGTGTGTGTGTGTGTGTGGTGTGGTGTGTGTGTGTGTGTGTGTGTGTGTGTGTGTGTGTGCGTGCGTGCGGTGTGCACGCGCGCGAGTGCATGTATGTTTCCACTCAAACACAAGTTTCTATACTTATATCCATAACCATGTGTGTCTTTGCTGTTTCTGTACACAAGACAGACTCTGTTGTGTTCTGTTGTGAGTGCCTTGTGTAGCTCTGTTGTTATTGCTTGTGCGTGGCAGACAGGCAGGCATCGTTAACAGTCTGCTTATTCAGAAAACAAGGAGATTGCTTAATAACGCAAGGCAAACAGAATTTCGATTGAAAAAAAAAGCCGCCCATCTGTTATGGCATTAAGATAAAAACAGGCCATCTGTCACCTTGAGGACAATCTTGACTTCACTATCGCTTGTTGTGCATCTGCCTGGAGATCATCAGAAGGATAAAACTCCATTCCATTCAAACAGCCAGGGGGGGGGGGGGGGGGGGGGGAGGAGGAGGGGGGGAGCTTCCAGAGACATGCGTGTCTTCAGCTGACACTTTGTCACACAACTGGAAAGGTCGTGATGCCTCGATCTGCGTTGTTTCGACAAAGAAACTCTCCTGCACGGGAAACATCCCTGAGGCGCGTTCAGGGAGAGGGTTTTTGCAGGGCTACAAAACACTTGCACTTTGGTGTACTGGCAGGCGGCGATCCGTCACCTTCCCCACACGGTGAGTTTTGCCTTGGGGGCCGCGTTCAGGGAGACAGAAACACCTGTCTGTGTGAAATGGCTGGGCCGTGTATTTATGGGCCGTTTATCATTGATGTGGCAGAAAAGCTACAGAGAACGGTAAGACACGCGCAGACTGATGTCTAGTTTGGCAAACAAACACTCCTAAATATCAAAAATGTGTCGTTCAACTTCTGAGCAACAACAACACACACACACACAAAATCCCACCTAAATCATTCTTTGCTTGTTTTAACGTATTCCTGGTAATTGTCCACCTGAGAGATTGCTGAACTGTCCTTGTAAGTATTTGGTGTTCTTTTTTATGATCAGCGTGATAAACTGCTCACCTGTTCCCCAGTACAGTTGTTTGCCTTGTAGACGGTTGCACAACAAAGCCACAATTGCCCGAAAAACAGATGATTATCCTTGTGATATTTTCGACATAAAAAACGTTTCATTTAATCCCCAAACCAGCTGTTTTCCTTTTTACTACTGGCATAATAAAGATCTTCATTTTTTTCTCATAAAAATTTGCTTTTTTGTATTATAAACTGGTCAAATTTTCTCATCCATCTCCCGAAACAGTTGGCTTGTTTATTGTGATTACCTACAAGATAAAACTCCCATCAGTTTCGCCCCAAAGCTGGTTTTTTCCAGTGATTATCAGGTTGCTAATAGTCTTCATTTGTTTTCCAAAACAGCTGACTTGCCACTAACTATCGGCATGGGGAAAAAAATCTCATCAACTCTTTTCCCCCCAAACAGCTATCTCTCTTTGGGAATTTCAGCATGATGAAACCCTTCATTTTTGTTTCGTCCAAATCAACAAGCCTTTCTTTCTGTTTTCTCCAATTCATCAAGCCTTTTTTTTGTTTTCTCCAATTCATCAAGCCTTTCTTTCTGTTTTCTTCAAGTCATCAAGCCTTTCGTTTTGTTTTCTCCAAGTCATCAAGCCTTTCTTTCGGTTTTCTTCAAGTCATCAAGCCGTTCGTTTTGTTTTCTCCAAGTCATCAAGCCTTTCGTTTTGTTTTCTCCAAGTCATCAAGCCTTTCTTTCTGTTTTCTTCAAGTCATCAAGCCTTTCTTTCTGTTTTCTCCAAGTCATCAAGCCTTTCTTTCTGTTTTCTTCAAGTCATCAAGCCTTTTTTTGTTTTCTCCAAGTCATCAAGCCTTTCTTTCTGTTTTCTCCAAGTCATCAAGCCTTTCTTTCTGTTTTCTCCAAGTCATCAAGCCTTTCTTTCTGTTCTCTCCAAGTCATCAAGCCTTTCTTTCTGTTCTCTCCAAGTCATCAAGCCTTTCTGTTTGCCTTCTCCAAGTCATCAAGCCTTTCGTTTTGTTTTCTCCAAGTCATCAAGCCTTTCGTTTCGCTTTCTCCAAGTCATCAAGCCATTCGCTTTGTTTTCTCCAAGTCATCAAGCCTTTCTCTTTGCTTCCTCCAAGTCATCAAGCCTTTCTCTTTGCTTCCTCCAAGTCATCAAGCCTTTCTCTTTGCTCCTCCAAGTCATCAAGTCTTTCTTGTAATGACCTGCATGATGACACTCCTCCTCCTCCTGTTCCCCATACCAGCTGGCTTCCAATGACACTGATGTGTGCTTTGCTGGGTTTTTTTTTCTCAGCGTCAAAAGTGCTCAGGATACATCATTCTGTCCCAGTGGCCCCCACAAGAAAGATCTGAATGAGGAATTGACCGAGTTGCTTTCAAAGACGTCCCATACCTCACTCTGGACCATTCTCCGTCTGGTGGGTTTCAAGAACTATTCCATCTCTCTCACAAAACAACACACTGCGACATGAAGGCTGTGTTTAGGGAGACTGCGGTTCGTGTCTGTGACATGGAGTCGGTTTTGTTTCCATAGTACAGGAGCTGTTCATTCTCCAAACCGAAAGCCTGAAACAGAGAGATGATGAATACATCTTTGCACACGAAGTACTTGACATGTTGCCTGCAAAAGCTATTCAAATTTCCTAGTAAGAAGTTTAGAACATCAGATTGTTTACGTGATGAGAGTACCTGTTAGTTCAGAGAAAAAACATTTGCGATGATTAATTAAAAAAAAATAAAAAAAAAATAAAAGAAAAAGAAAACTTATAGCTTTCTTAGTTGAGCAGAGAGTCTTGGTTTAAAACAGCACCTTCACCAGATAACAATCACAGACATCAGCTATGATCATGCAAACAGAGCTGTTTGTGTAGAGCCAAACAGCCTGACGAAAAATGTAGTGGGAACAGT
Source organism: Conus ventricosus (assembly GCA_018398815.1). Classification (NCBI taxonomy): domain Eukaryota; kingdom Metazoa; phylum Mollusca; class Gastropoda; order Neogastropoda; family Conidae; genus Conus; species Conus ventricosus. Next base: position 44,625,799 of record CM031625.1, read on the forward strand.
ATCATACACCATGTCATGCATATACTGACAAATTCAGTTGCCTCACACAAAAGGAAAAACACTTTCTTACGTGGGAACCATGAAACAGAAGAGCGAAAAAAAGCCAGAATGATACAGTTACTTCTACGTATTTTCAATGCGTTATGGCGCCACACTTGGCATCTTTTCTGTGCATGATCCCCTCTGTCTCCTAAGAAAGTCTGAATTTTTCATTCACTGGGGCTGTATTCAGAACTTTGAGGAAAATGAACACACACACACACACACACACACACACACACACACACACACACACACACACACATACGCACATACGCACATACACACACACGCACGCGCGCCACACATGCACACGCACACACACAAACACGCACGCACGCACACACACACACACACACACACACACACACACACACCACACACACACACACGCACGCACGACGCACGCGCGCGCGTGCGCACATACACGCGTACTAGCAGGCGCGCACGCAAGTAAAAACAAACAAAAACAAACAAATTGAAGCCAACT
>CM031625.1:44646327-44656327 GCA_018398815.1 Conus ventricosus
CAGCATCTGAGGAAAACATACTCTGACTCACAGAGCAAAGCACCACTCGACATTCAAGGTCTGGTGTGGCCAACCAACCCTGAGGAACAGTTCAATGGCAAGCCTCCAACGTTGGCGGAAATCAAGAAGGTGGTCGACAAAGCCAGAGCCAAATCATCACCAGGGCCAAACGGAATACCTTACCAGCTTTACAAGAAATGTCCCAAGGTGCTGGAGTGGCTCCACAGGCTGCTGCGATCGGCTTGGAGAAACCAGAAGATCAGCGGCCAGTGGATGACGGCAGATGGTGTGTACATCCCCAAAGAGCAAAACTCAAGTGACATCAGCCAGTTCAGGCCAATATCACTACTGAACGTCGAAGGGAAAATCTTCTTCTCTGTCATGGCAGCAAGGCTGACCAAGTACCTGATGGAAAACAAGTACTTGGATGTGTCAGTCCAGAAAGGTGGCATCCCAGGCGTGGCTGGCTGTGTAGAACACGCCACAATGATCTGGGACGCAATCCAAAAAGCAAAAACAGAAAAGAGAGACTTGGACGTAGTGTGGCTTGATCTGGCAAACGCATATGGATCTGTGCCCCATGAGATGATACAGTTGGCTCTTGAGATGTACCATGTGCCAAAGAACATCCGCGACATGCTCAAGAAGTACTTCAATGGCTTCTCAATGCGGTTCTCTACCAAGGAGTACACAACAGATTGGATCAACTTGGAAGTGGGCATTGCAATGGGCTGTGCAATTTCCCCAATACTGTTCGTGCTGGCAATGGAACTCATCTTGAAAGCAGCAACAAACAACGCGAGACAAACAGACCTTGGCGATGGATACAAGATGCCTCCTCTCAAGGCCTTCATGGATGACACTACAGTGATTTCATCCAGAGAAGACGAGACACGTCATGTGCTGGAGAGGCTGGACGACATAGTTGCCTCATCCAGAATGCAGTTCAAGCCAAAGAAATCACGGAGTCTCTCACTGAGGAAAGGAAAAGTGGCCGAATCTGTGGTCTTCAGTGTTGCCAACCAGGCCATTCCAACAGTCACAGAAGAACCAGTCAAGAGCCTTGGAAGATGGTATGATGATACGCTGAAAGACACACAAAGAGCAAAAGAAACAAAGCAGATGGCGGAAGAAGGCTTGGAGACCATTGACCAGTGTGGGCTCCCTGGCAAATACAAGGTCTGGTGTCTGCAGTTCATGCTGATACCAAAGCTCCTATGGCCTCTGATGATATACGACATCTGCACCAGCACAGTCGAGGCAATGGAAGCCAAAATCAACAAGTTCACAAGGAAATGGCTTGGTGTCCCACCCTGTCTGACTGACATCGCGCTGTACTGTCGCCAAGCAAAGCTGAAACTACCACTGAAATCCATCCTGGAGGAATACAAAGCAGGGAAGATCAGACTTCAAAGCATGCTGGAAGACTCAGGAGACAAGGTGGTAGAAGCAATCAAGCCCCAGCTGAAGACAGGCAGAAAATGGAAAGTTCAAGAGGCGATGGATTCTGCAAAAGAAAGTCTCAAGATCAGAGAAATAACAGGACACACACAGACCAACAGACAAGGACTGGGGGTGACCAAAACTGAATGGTGGTCAAAGGCCAAAGGAAAAGTCAAAAGAGACATGATGATTCAGGAGATGAGAAAAGAAGAAGACCAAAAAAGACTCCAAAAAGCAGTCCAGCAGAGCCAGCAAGGGCAATGGACAACGTGGGAGAATGCACTCCAAAGAAGTCTCACTTGGAATGACATTTGGCACATGGCCCCTCTCAGGATCAGCTTCATTCTCAGATCTGCATATGACCTTCTGCCCTCAAATGCAAACCTGGTGAAGTGGGGGAAAACAGACGATCCTGCATGCCCCCTCTGCCATGAAAAACAAACAGTGGAGCATGTTCTAAGCTCATGTAAAGTAGCCCTGGCTCAAGGAAGGTACACATGGAGGCACAACCAAGTGCTCAAAGAGATTGTACAAGTAGTCTGGGCCAGTACCAACACCACAAAAGGGAGAATCAGGACTCCAAAAGCACCCGCAACATTCTTCACGGCAGGAGGCAGCAAATCATGGCCAAGAACAACAGTGCCACTCGAAACATGCAGGCAGAGTCTGCTGGACGGGGCAGATGACTGGGAGTGCACTGCAGACCTCCCAGAATGGAAGAGTCACCCAGAAATCATCAGCAAGAGTGGCATGAGACCAGACATAGTAGTCCACTCTAAGTCAACCAAGCAGCTGATCATGATCGAGCTCACGGTGCCATATGAAAACAGAATGGAGGCAGCTCAAATCTACAAGACTGAAAAGTATGCTGATCTGGCAAACAGCCTGAGGAGAAAAGGCTATCAGGCCAAAGTCCTCACTGCAGAAATTGGAGCTAGGGGATTTGTAGGAACGTCTGCATACAGCCTCATGAAACAGCTCTCAGTTGCAGGGAAGGAAAAAACCAGAGCCCTGAAAGCAATGGCAGAAGCGGCAGAGAGGTGTTCAAGCTGGATCTGGTCAAGGAGGAACAAAAGTGAACTTCATAAGGCTTAACTTCCCTACAAAATATCAGGTGTCCCTGTGGCTCAGTGGTTAAAGCGCGAGTCATTAAGTGGAAAATGAGCATCTCCAGAGGGTCATGGGTTCGAATCCCAGCCATGGCTCGTCCCAAGATGGGGAAACAAAAAAAAAAAAAGAAAAAAGGGGCAGCAGAGGGACATCCGGAGTCATGAACCGGGTGTGGCCCAACCCCCCTAGAGTGTCAGGAGATAAGGCCGAAACACTTGCTTGAAGGGGCTTCTCTTCTGAGGACTCTCTGCTGCCACGCTCTCCACGAGTTTCTTTCTACTACTAATGCTGAACAATTAAGTAGTGGGGGAAAACAAGTGCAGGTTAACAATTTTTCCGTCGTTATAGTAATGACTTGGCAAAGATTTGAACTTTAAAAAAAAAATTGAAGATGAAGAAAATGGGGGAATATATATATATATAATATATATATATATATATATATATATGTATATATATATATATATGTGTGTGTGTGTGTGTGTGTGGTGTGTGTGTGTGTGTGTGAGTGTGTGTGTGTGTGTGTGTGTGTGTGTGTGTAGTGTGCAGTACATAGTGTGGTGTGTGTGTGTGTGTGTGTGTGTGTGTGTGGTGTGTAGTGGTGTGTGTGTGTGTGTGTGTGTGTGTGTGTGTAGTGTGTGTATGTGTGTGTGTGTGTGTGTGTGTGTGTGTGTGTGTGTGTAAAGGGTGGGAACTGAGGAGAGAAAAACAAATCCTCCGTTCGTAGACTCCTCACCGTTGAAGCAGCCGTTCAAATGGTCACTTCCTTCATTCTGAGTGGCCCCGCCTGCTGTCATTGAATCCTTGCTGCTCTGTCTTCTTAGGACATTTCGCTCTTAACCGTATTTATAACAATGCCGCTCGCTTGGTTATCAGATGGTAGAAAACAATCATGTCACTCCACTACATATGAAACTTCAGTGGCTGCCTATTACATCATGAATCCAATTCCAAGTCAGTGGCTGCCTATTACATCATGAATCCAATTCCAAGTCTGCTGTGCTGGGTTTCCGATACTGTCACGGATCTGTTACCACCCTATCTCTCCTGTCTCCTGCAGATCGATCAGTCACCCTGCTTTCTCACATACATGGAAAGAAAAAAAAACCAACCAAACTTACAGTGTGTTCCCCAAAATCATCTCGAATTACGTGATCAAAGGTCACTATCAAGGTCATGTGGTCTGGAACTTTCTGCCATCCGTGATCTGAAAACTCCAGATCATGAGCACCTCCCAAACTGAACTAAAGACTTGCCTTCTGAGCAAGTTACCAGTTAAACCTCCAGATCGAGAGTAGAACGCTCAGAACCGTATGGTTAGTTATAGACCCTAATTATTTACATTCGAAAGATTAAACAGTAAACAAGTGGGTAACGTTTGATCCCATAAGAAAACCTAACACAGAGTAACTTTTATTCAAGACTGGCACAGCCTTTTAAACTTGAATCATCATCATCATCATCATCATCATTCTCTTGCCCATGATGGGCGTAGAGGAGAGATGAGAGACACTCTTGAAGCCAGGCACCGCCATCCGGCCCTGTCCTCTGCCTGTCGCATCAGCGTAGGGCCATCCATCCTGGTCCATTCTTTGATGTTGTCCATCCAGCATTTGGCTTGTCGTCCCCTTCGTCTGCCGCCTTCCAGCGTGCCCTGGATGACTGTTTTGGGCAGTGAATTGTGGCGTATGACATGCCCGAACCACGACAGCTTCCTCTTCTTGACTGTTGCCAAGAGGGGTTCTTGGGGGCTTGCAAGTGATGTTATTTGGCTCCTCACAAGGTCGTTTGTCTTCCGGTCTTGCCAAGAGATCCCGAGCAAGCGCCTGAAGCATTTAGTTTCAAACGTCTGGATTCTCTTGATGGTCTCTGCTGTCATGGTCCAGCTTTCGCAGCCATACTGCAGGATGGACAGCACCAGGGACTTGTACAGCTTCATCTTTGTAGGAAAGCTGATCTCCCTGCTCTTCCAGATCTTGTTTAGCTTTGCCATTGCTGCCGTTGCGATCGCTAATCTGGTCTTGATTTCTGTTGTAGAGCGACCGTCTTGGTGAGAGTGGCGCCAAGGTATTTGAAAGCGTCTACTTCTTCAAGCTGTTGTCCGTTCATGTAGATTTCAGCATGGGTGTTGGTTGTGCTGTTGACCAGGACTTTGCTTTTTTCTGTGCTCACTTCCATTCCATATGCACCTGCCCTTTCTTCCAGTCTCTTTGTCAGGTCTTGTAGTTCTTCGTTGCTGCCTCCCATCAGGTCGATGTCATCTGCGAACCTCAGATTATTGATGGTTCTTCCTCCGATGGAGACAGTGGAGTGGAAGTCATGGAGGGTTTCACGCATGATGTTTTCCAGGAAGAGATTGAACAGTACGGGAGATAGCAAGCAGCCTTGACGGACTCCAACTGTGGTCTTGAAGTAGTCCCCTATCTGGTTGTTGAGGAGGACTGCGCTGCTGGCGGTGTTATACAGCGCCTGGATGGTTTGGACGAGACCCTCCTCTATGTCAAACTTTCTGAGCACCTGCCACAGACCCTTGTGCCACACCCTGTCAAACGCTTTCCTAAAGTCAATGAAGTTGTGGAACAGGTCTCTCTGATGTTGCAGATGTTTCTCCATCAGTATCGGGCAGGTGAAGATCTGTTCTACTGTGCTTCTGCCTGCCCTCAATCCAGCTTGTTCTTCCGCCAGGTGTTCTTCCGCCTCTTTCTTCAGTCGATTCAAGATGACTCTGAGCATGATTTTACTGGTGTGGCTAATGAGACTTATTGTTCTGTAGTTCTGGCATTGGAGTAGATTTCCCTTTTTGGGCAGGGGGATAATGAGTGATTGAGTCCATTCTGTGGGCCACTCTTTTGTCTCCCAGATCTTCTGACAAATCGATGTTACTAGAGTGACCAATGCCTTCCCTCCATGTTTGAGCAGCTCTGCTGGAATATTATCTGCTCCAGGTGATTTCCCTGCCGGAAGGCTGCCGATGGCTTCTTCCACTTCTTCTCTCATCACTGGTAGTGACAAATACATAGACGAACAATCTATAGATGACTTTATTTGTCTGACTTTATTCAACTTTAAAAGGCTGTGCCAGTCTTGAATAAAAGTTACTCTGTGTTAGGTTTTCTTATGGCAGCAAACGTTACCCCACTTGTTTACTGTTTATTGTTTACTGTTCCCTGCCTCATTTCATTTTCAAATTCGAAAGATTGTCTAATGATTGTACGCTAGATGACCTTTGAGTATTTATCATGGAACATTACGTTATATCAATATTATTATTAAGTAGGACCACGGGCCACGATCGGCTGGGTTAGCAGCAACTGTGACATGAAAATCAGTCATCTTCCCCTTGATTGCTGCAATGCTTCAACATGCTGGTGAGACACCTGTTCTGAGTCAGTCTGCGCTTTCTTTTTTGTCATTTTACAGAGCATTTATCGAGTTACAACTTGTCAAAGTTGGTGAGCGATGCGGGCTGGATGTCGGTCGAAGAGCCTGCGGTGCCGCGGCGGCTTGCTGCAGTGCGGAGGGGTGTCTAGGGAATTTCACTGGAGACGCTGTATGTTGCGTAACATCTATCTAAAGATGAGCTTTTGTTGTATAAAGAGCCTGGGCTACAAGACAATATAAAGTTTGTGTAAGTTCGTTTCCGATTTTAAGAGATATTATTTGTTGAAAAAATGGTTTTACTTTTAGGTGGCAATTAAACAAAACAAAAAAAAGGAAAAATATTAAAATAACACCCACACCATGAAAAAGTGTGTTTCAATGTTTAAAGGAAACAATAGCCGTTGTTTCGTTCCTCGTCAGTATATGGTTTCTGCCTGTCGCCAAAAGCAGGACCCCCTTTTTTGAATATTCACTTGTTAGAGTCTTGGAGGCGCCGCTGAGGGGCGGTGAAAAGCAGTGCATTAGTCACCACTATTCAGCGACCTGCAGCGTTATCTGGGTGAGTTGTGCCTTAGAAATGATTTGTCTATGAAGAAGTTATATTTTGCTTGCAATTTTGTTGGGGGTAAGAAAGATAGACCTGCGTGACTTCTAGACTCGACTTTGACTGCGGTCGAAACAGTGTGACAAACTGGAAGCCATTGAACGGGTCGTTTGATGTTCAATTAAATATCACAAAAATATGGGTGTAAGTTCATAATATTTTATAGCATGATGATTTTTATGTTATTATGTGCAAAACGAGTTATCTTTGTTGCATGATAATAGATATTAAACTTGATATTAAAACTTTTGAAGAAAGGCACTTGTTACTATTTTTAGAAACATGGCGATCGATCTTCTGAACCAGACTATGTCGCAAGTCTACACTTCACAGGCGTTCAAAGTATTTGGTTAGATTACTAGGATTTAACCAAGACTATGATTAAAGTGTGCATTTTTAGTACATTACATATTCTTTTTCTGCGTGTTATGTGGGAATAATGAGTTTGTTTTGTGACTGTTTGTAAATAATGATACATCCTCCACCCCACCCCTTTCCATCCCTTCCTCCTTCTTTAGAATGTGACCTCCTCCACTTAATAAACAATTTTCATGTAATTTTCATTATATCAATACATTGTTAAACAGTGTTAACCCGTTGAGCGCCTTTAGTCAGTCAGCTGACGCTGTAATAAAAGTGCTTTTCCAGTGCCTATGGGCATTCCCCTGACGTCATGCATTTTTCTTGAATTTTCATTCGTTACTATTTCTATCAACGGACTCAAATAGAGTTTGCGTAGAAAGCTTTATATGTCTGCAGTCTTAAAATAATATGTAAATGACCACACGGGAGGGGAAAGCCCATTTATTCTCATCACTGACTGGATGACCAGCCAGCACTTCGTGTCTCGCTTGCAAAGATGGCGGCGCAACCTTCGACAAGCCCAGCGACCAAATCAACGTATTTACACAGCTGAGCAGGCTCTGCTGATGATTTTTGACAAACACAATAATCTTTTATTCAACGACTCACTCGAGCATGAAGGTGAGATGATGATAGTGGTGGAATTGCCGACCATATTCGTCAGTTATTGAGTAGGGCTCTGTGACCTCAGTGTGTGTGTTCAGCTGACAGCGTCGAACGAGCCAGCCTAGTGTGTACTCTGCACCGCGTGCTGGTGTCCAGTGATGTGAAAATCAGTGCGAGAGGGGAGTGTGGCCTGCTCGCGGCGTGACACGGTGCAGACGGAAAGGTAGGGGAAGATGAGGGGTGAAAGAGAGGGTTGAAGTCAAGCAAGGGGTGTGGTGGGGAGAGGGGGGGGGGGGCGTGGTCGTGGACTGGTCAGTCTGCATCGAGTGTGAGCGTCTTGATAGACTTCCAAACTGTTTTACTTTCATTTACAGGTGTAGTGTGACAATACAAACTTTATTTTCAACTTTTTTGCTGTGTGTTCTTGTTTGGATGTGAAGATGTCGTGGTAAATACATATGTTTTTGATCGTGCAAAAAAATCTATCCAAATCTAAATGCCTAAATACTTTTTTATTATCAAAATTAAAACAAAAGAAGCCCAGATTCAAAATCTTCATTCAATTTCCTTCAAAAATGATATAGATTTCATTTTTCTATCTTTTGTAGTTTCTGAGCAAGAATTTTTTGTTAATTATGACCCCCAAATCATGAGATGTCCCTGGCACCAGGGGAACACCTTTGTTTGTATTATTGTGAGGGACTGAACGGGTTAAACACACGCACGCATTCACACACACTCACACAGAGAATACATGTCCACTCCGCCTTGGCTTAAGGCTGTGTCAGGCCAACTGACATAGGCTAGAACACCAAGGCAACATCAAAATGTTGTTATGCTCCGCATAGATATGCGGGGATTGTCTTCAGTCGTGACAAGCTCCTAGCATAACATTATCAGTCTCCAAAATCCCCCGAAGTCGGAGTGTGGCTGCCCACGTGGCGGGGTAATCAAAAACGGTCACACACGTAATGTTCTCATCCCCAGCTGATGATTTGTACCACAGTGTTCAAGTTCTGTAGCTGTTCGGATGATCCCGGGAGTCTTGTAGCCAGGGTACGACAACAACAACAACCCAACAACACATGCACTGCCACAGAGAATTGTTTTCTTTGTTAATGAGCATTACAGCTGCAATGTGATGACTAAAAGCATGCACCCCATGTAGATTATCATATAAGATTGAACTACAGACTGGAACTGTGGTGAATTTAACAAGCCAAGCACATGGGATAAACTGTGCGTCTTTTTCTTTACTCTCTCCAACACGCGCGCACGCACTCACACGCACGCACGCGTAATCTCTCTCTCTCTCTCTCTCTCTCTCTCTCTCTCTCTCTCTCTCTCCTCTCTCTCTCTCTCTCATACACACACACACACACACACACACACACACACACACACACACACACACACACACACACAGAGTGCCTATAACAATTTCACAGGTATGCACCCAACTCACACATGAAAATTGTATAAACAGAAGACATAGCCCGCTGATACGGTGACTATTTGAAAAATGTTTTCTGCAAAAAACCCAAAACAAACAACACACGTGACACACACAACGCACTTGAAATTATGCTCTCTTTTTTTGACAAAAGTGGATCAACTCTGGTGAAAGTAGTTACGATTATCACTCTTTTATGATGCTTTTACAAGATGTTAAGCTTTTGTCTGTCATTTGTTAGTCAACCAGAGGACGGGTCGAACTCCAAGATGAAGCAGCACTGGTCGTGGACAGCGGGTTTCGCTTCCATCTTGCATCAGTTCCTACCAACTGTCTCCCGCTTCAGCTTGGTTTCCTTCGACAGGAGTTTAAAGATGGTGTTGCCGGAGAACCTTACAAAAAAAATTACTTGTCAGAAATTTGGGAGAGACTTACCTCAGCTGAGAACCTGATTATTAAGATCAGTAAAAAATATTCCTCCACCTACATGCCCTCAGTGAAGTCTAAGATTTTTAAAAGGCTGAAAGGGACTTCACTTACCCAAAAGTTTGGGATCTTCAGAAAGCCCCTGCTTAACTGTGGAGAAGACTACGGTGCATCACTTACAAACACTGATGTCGTCCCTAATGGACTAATGACTGAACTGGACAAATTCAGGGCCGACAACCATTCATCTGGCGCAGCAATGTTTGGCTGGATGCAGGTTATGAGTCAATCTCTGAGGAACATTTCCACATAGGAACTCACGAAGCGCACTGGCAGCGTGCCGCCAGTAGCACTGCTTTCCGTTTCAGGGAAAATAACCGAGTAGTGAAACATGTATCAAAGTTAGGGAAAGCAACCGTGTAATGATATGTTTATCAAACTCTCCTTTGATGAGATATTGTAGAGTCTACAATAACCACAGCAGAACTCTTTACTTTACTGGAAGTGTTTGGACATGAGATACCATTGTACCTTCAGTAGATCCTGATATGCAATGACATGAGATACCATTGTACCTTCAGTAGATCCTGATATGCAATGACATGAGATACCAT
>CM031625.1:44663827-44666327 GCA_018398815.1 Conus ventricosus
CATTTGATCATTGACGGACAAAAATTCTCAATCGATCAGGATGGTAATCTCAAAAAGATGACCTAGGAAATTGGCCGGCCTGGTAAGGCAAGATATAACGGGTGTAAATGAAAGTAATAAAAATATCCTTCACACTGACGATCGCGCTGTGGGAACAAGTAAAAGTCGGACACCGCCTACTCCTGAACACGAGATTGAAATATCAACGTTCAGTTCGGGATGAGGTGGTCGACACGTCCGTGCCCGCGCTACACACTGACAACAAAATTCAAAGCGTGTGTTTCTTCTCTGATTTTCATGTGTCCCCGAATGAAGTACGAGATGGTATTGAGGATGTCAGTGATGTTATTGGTCATGATATTTGGGATATCAGTGATATCATTGGTCATGAGGGTGGGATGTTGGTGACGTCATTAGTCATGATGAGGGGGATGCCAATGTTGTTGTTAGTCATGGTGTGTGTGATGTCAGTCATGTTGTTGGTCATGATGGTGTTGATGTCAGTGATGTAATTAGTCATGATAATGTGATGATTCAGTCATGTTGTTAGTTATGATGGTGGTAATGTCATTAGTCATGATTGTGTCGATGTTATTGTTGAAAGCAATGTTGTCATCATGTCAGTCATGTTATTGGTGACGACAGAATAGGAATCATAATAGTGATTTTTCTTCTAATGTTAGTGACATTATTGATATATGACCATGATAATGCAAATGATGTGGATGATGACGTTTTCGACCACAAGCAAGAAAGTTTTCAAAATGAACGGTTAACTTTTTTGACTTATAACATTGAGGGACTGGCACGTATTTATGAACCTGATATGCGATCTTTTATTGGAAATTTTGACTTTGCTTTGCTGGTGGAAACTTTTTCTCAGACTTTTCTTCACAGTGTTTTTCCCCAACATAAAGCCTATGTTACACCGGCTGTCAGACTGACTGACTCTGTCACTGCCCGCCTCTCGGGCGGCGTTGTGCTATTAGTCAGAAAGGAACTAACTGCTTATATTGAACGTATTGAAATGGAATATGATAAATGTAGTTATTTTGAAGTTATCTAAACGTTTATTTAATTCACACTCTGACGTTGTTTTATTGGGTGCATATCTCCTCCGACTGACTCGGCACACTACAAAGATACGGAGATAACTAATGGTGTTGCACTAATTGAACAGTGTATTCTGGATGTTCTTGAACTGCTTGGCGATGTTCAATTTATTTTGTTTGGTGATTTTAATGCTAGGACTGGTACCGAATACCCTCATGATGACATTATCCCTGATGACTTTTTTGATAACTCTTCTGTGACCCATGTTAATTCAAGCCATCCTAGTCGACATTCTATGGATCATGTTGTGAACAGGTTTGGAAGATATCTCATAAATGTCTGTGAACAGTTTAGTTTTTCAATACTAAATGGAACTGTAGTGGGTGATGCACATGGGAATTTTACATATGTGGCTTCATCTGGTTGTAGTGTTATTGATTATTTCTTGATGTCGAGCAGCCTTTTGTCCTTGTGTTCGTCGCTGAAAGTTCAGAGCAGAATTGAGTCAAAAACATATGCCAGTAGTTTTGGAGTTGTTGACTACCGCTATGCTGAGATTCCAGAAAGAGTTCAGCCTAAAGGTAATTCTTATTCTAAGTATGTTTGGAATGAAGATTTTAGTCAAGACTTTTATTTGTGTTTGGATTCTGATGAGGTTAAAAATCACATCAGTAAAGCAATTGAACTCGTTGATTATGATATTAACGCCGCTTTGACAAAGTTAATGAGGGTTTATATATAGCAGGCGGTGTATGAAGAAGACTGTAACAACAGGTAGGACAAAAAGCAGGTTTGGTACGATTTGAATGTAGACAAAGTAGATTATTTCTAAGGAGAAAGTTGAGAGTTTTTAATAGGACACACGATGACACGGATAGACTGGCATATTGTGAGAAAAGAAAACAGTATAAATACTTGTTAAGAGATAAAGCAGCTGGACACAGGGAGAGGGTGCTGTTGACGCTACAAGAAAAAATGAATGATCCGAAAGTTTTCTGTGGCTACTGTGAAGTCTTATGTTTCAAAATCTCCGCTTCAAATGAAATTACTAAAGAGGAGTGGTATAATCATTTCAACAATGTAATTCAATTCACTGCCTGTTGATGGTAACGATATTGATTCCTTTGACATTGATGGCTATGGTAGTAATGATGATGTTGGTTTCCATGTTGGGGAACAGTTGATGACGATATTATTGAAGCTTTAGAAGATGATAATAATAGATATTCTTGAGCGAGACATAAATAATGATGAAGTTTTGGAAGCTATAACAGCACTAAAAAAGGGTAAGGCTTCGGGACCAGATGGTATAATTGGTGAATTTTTCAAAAACCCGTCAACACAAATAATACAATTTCTTGTTAAATACTTCAATTTTCTTTTCACGTCTGGTTCAAACCCTGATGTATGGATGGAGTCTTTAATCCAACCATTACATAAAAAAGGT
>CM031625.1:44688827-44691327 GCA_018398815.1 Conus ventricosus
GAGAAATGGAGTTCAGACAGGCAGGCAGACAGACAGAGAGACAGAGAGACAGACAGACAGACAGACAAACACAAATGTACAGATAAAGCGAAAGAGGGACAGGTGCAGGTAAACACGGAGAAAGACGCCAGCAGTGTTCACTTTGCATTGAATTGCAACTCATAGTAACACGAACAGCAAGTAAACACACACACACACACACACACACACCTCTCTCTCTCTCTCTCTTCTCTGCTCTCTCTCTCTCTCTCTCTCTCTCTCTCTCTCTCTCTCTCTCTCTCTCTCTCTCTCTCTCTCTCTCGTCTAATATCACTTAATGTGGAAAGACGTTAAATTGAAGACAACAACAACAACAACAACAACACACACACACACACACACACACACACACACACGCGCGCGCGGGCGCGCGCACACACACACACACACACACACACACACACACACACACACACACACACAGACTGACAAACTGACAGATAGACAGGCAGATAGACAGTCAGACAGACAGACAGAAGGATAGACAGCCAGCCAGCCAGACGGTCAGACAGACAGACATGAGAGACAGACAGACAGACAGACAGACAGACAGACAGACAGACGTACACTAGAGACAGACAGATAGAGAAAACGTTTCAACCAACCAATTAAAGCCAACCAAATACATCACCAAACGATCTGACAATTAAAAGGACAAGCAGAATTCAAAGAGAGAACGAAACTGACGAAGGTATTAAGAAAGAAAGAATGAATGAAAGATAGGAGAAAAGAAACAACAGCGGAAAGAAACAAAAGAACAAAAATATGACAAAGGAAACAAAATAAGGAGACAAGAACAGGCCGTGTTGTCTCGAGCCCGGACGACTACGAAGGCCGTGTCAGGGTTATAAGGAAAGACTGACAGAAGCAGAAAAGAAGAAAGGAGAAAAGAGAAGGAGGAAAGGACGAAAAAAAAGAAAGAAAAGAAGAAAGATTAAAAAAGAACAAGTTTATAAAAATGAAAGAAGAAACACAAAACAATGTTCAAAGGGAAAGGAAGCACAGGATGAAGAAAAGATTAACACATGGAACGTAAGAGAAAATGAATCAAATAAAGAAGAAAAAAAGAGGAAGAAAGAAATAAAAGGCAGAAAGGACGCACGGAGCATAAAAGACAGAAAAAAAAGAAAGAAAGTAGAAAGACAGACAGAAAAAAGAAGGAAGGAAAGACAGACAGACAGACAGACAGACAGACAGACAGACAGACAGACAGAAACAAAAAGGCGGGGAGAAAAGGAGAAAGAAATGAACAAAAGAAGAGATGAAGAAAAGAGGGAAGAAGGAAATAAAGGATGATAGAAAGAAATGAGAAAAGAGAGGGCGAAACAAACAAACAAACAAACAAACAAACAAACAAACAAACAAACAAAGGACGAGCAAAAGCAAGAAGGATGGAAACGGAGAAACACACAGTGTGGACAATTGTAGAAGAAAAGGAATTGAGAAAGAAGAAATGAAAATTGGAAGGCTAAAAGAAAAAGGCGAAGAAATGAGTAGGTTGATATTTGCACAGAGAACGACAGAGAATAAAAACGAGCAGCAAAGACACGAAAAGGAAAAAGAAAAAAGAAAGAAAGAAAGAAAGAAAGAAAGAAAAATAAGAAACAAGGTAAGAAAGGAAGCTTTGGGCATAAAAGGACACAGGAAAGAAGGGTAAAGGCATAAAAGGACACAGGAAAGAAGGGTAAAGACATAAAAGGACACAGGAAAGAAGGGTAAAGACATAAAAGGACACAGGAAAGAAGGGTAAAGACATAAAAGGACACAGGAAAGAAGGGTAAAGACATAAAAGGACACAGGAAAGAAGGGTAAAGACATAAAAGGACACAGGAAAGAAGGGTAAAGACATAAAAGGACACAGGAAAGAAGGGTAAAGACATAAAAGGACACAGGAAAGAAGGGTAAAGACATAAAAGGACACAGGAAAGAAGGGTAAAGACATAAAAGGACACAGGAAAGAAGGGTAAAGACATAAAAGGACACAGGAAAGAAGGGTAAAGACATAAAAGGACACAGGAAAGAAGGGTAAAGACATAAAAGGACACAGGAAAGAAGGGTAAAGACTAAACTGGAAAAAAAAGGAAAAAATAAGAAGAAAAAAAAAGAGAAAAAAGAAAGGAAAGAAGGAAGGAAGAAAAAAGAAAAGAACGAAAATTTAAAAAAACGAAAGAAAAGAAAGAAAGAAAGTATGAATGAATGAGTGAAACAAAGAAAGAAAGAAGGAATGAAAGACAGAAAGAAGGAATGAAAGAAAGAAAGAAAGAAAGAAAAAAACAAAGAAGGAATGAAAGAAAGAAAGAAAAGGAAAGAAAGAAAAAAACACAGACATCCGAATCTGCTTACCTCCAAAGAACCAGCCAATCACCAAGCCATGTTCTTTGACGTCACACTGCCCACAAGTACTCCATAGTCACTCAGAACTCCAACCACCTGTGAACAAAGTACACCTGTATTGTTACAT
>CM031625.1:44696327-44698693 GCA_018398815.1 Conus ventricosus
CTTCCTATAGTTTTTTGTAGCTAAACTGCAGGTGAATTGATCACGATCCACACACAACAAACCTGTTGTTTCAGGAAAGACGGTGTGTCAGTTTCTCTTAGCCCGAGCGCACGTGATAACGGCGCCAACTGATCAAACTCAGCGGTGTATCACAGGACAATAACAAATAGTAAGACACCTCTCTCTCTCTCTCTCTCTCTCTCTCTCTCTCTCTGTTAAGTCTGAAGTCTGCTGATGGCATCTCAGATGAAAGCATAGTAAGAAATGTTTTCTATTTACTTGTTCAAGGCGTTTCAGTTTAGACCAGTTATGACTTTGTGAGAGAGCAGTCCATCCAGTCTTTCTTACGTTCCGTATACTCCATATATTGCTGTGTTCTTCATACCCCTCTTCATAAGGGGCTATGGCCTTTATGAGAATAAACCATGAGTTCTGAGTTCTGAGTTCTCTCTCTCTCTCTCTCTCTCTCTCTCTCTTCTCTCTCTCTCTCTCTCTCTCTCTCTCTCTCTCTGTGTCTGTCTGTCTGTCTGTCTGTCTGTCTCTGTCTGTCTGTCTGTCTGTCTCTCTCTCTCACTCTCTCTCTCTCTCTCTCTCTCTCTCTCTCTCTCTCTCTCTCTCTTTCTCTCCAAGCACGTGCAGCACGGACGACGGAGACGCTGCACGGCCTGATGCAATTCTGTGTTGACGAGACACGCATGACGGACGGGTTCGTAATTGACACATGTCAGCCTGTGAGGAAAAAGAAAACTGCCATATGGTTTCCATGTCAGAAGACTGTTTGCCATATGGTTTCCATGTCGGAAGAAGACTGTTTGCCATATGGTTTCCATATAAGAAGACTGTTTGCCATATGGTTTCCATGTCAGAAGACTGTTTGCCATAATGGGTTTCCATGTCAGAAGAAGACTGTTTGCCATATGGTGTCCATGTCAGAAGACTGTTTGCCATATGGTTTCCATGTCAGAAGAAGACTGTTTGCCATATGGTTTCCTTGTCAGAAGAAGACTGTTTGCCATATGGTTTCCATTTCAGAAGAAGACTGTTTGCCATATGGTTTCCATGTCAGAAGAAGACAGTTTGCCATATGGTTTCCATGTCAGAAGCCTGTTTGCCATATGGTTTCCATGTCAGAAGAAGACTGTTTGCCATATGGTTTCCATGTCAGAAGAAGACTGTTTGCCATATGGTTTCCATGTCAGAAGAAGACTGTTTGCCATATGGTTTTCATGTCAGAAGACTGTTTGCCATATGGTTTCCATGTCAGAAGACTGTTTGCCATATGGTTTCCATGTCAGAAGAAGACTGTTTGCCATATGGTTTTCATGTCAGAAGACTGTTTGCCATATGGTTTCCATGTCAGAAGACTGTTTGCCATATGGTTTCCATGTCAGAAGAAGACTGTTTGCCATATGGTTTTCATGTCAGAAGACTGCCATATGATTTCCATGTCGGAAGAAGACTGTTTGCCATATGGATTCCATGTCAGAAGAAGACTGTTTGCCATATGGTTTCCTTGTCAGAAGAAAACTGTTTCCCATATGGTTTCCATGTCAGAAGAAGACTGTTTGCCATATGGTTTCCTTGTCAGAAGAAGATTGTTTGCCATATGGTTTCCATGTCAGAAGAAGACTGTTTGCCATATGGTTTCCATGTCAGAAGAAGACTGTTTGCCATATGGCTTCCATGGCAGAAGAAGACTGTTTGCCATATGGTTTCCATGTCAGAAAAAGACTGTTTGCCATGCTTTCCATGTCAGAAAAAGACTGTTTGCCATATGGTTTCCATGTCAAAAGAAGACTGTTTGCCATATGGTTTCCATGTCTGAAGAAGACTGGTTTCCATGTCAGAAGACTGTTTGCCATATGGTTTCCATGTCAGAAAACTGTTTGCCATATGGTTTCAATGTCAGAAGACTGTTTGCCCTATGGTTTCCATGCCAGAAGACTGTTTGCCATATGGTTTCCATGTCACAAGACTGTTTGCCATATGGTTTCCATGTCAGAAGAAGACTGTTTGCCATATTGCTTCCATGTCAGAAGACTGTTTGCCATATTGTCTCCATGTCAGAAGACTGTTTGCCATATGGTTTCCATGTCAGAAGACTGTTTGCCATATGGGTTCCATGTCAGAAGACTGTTTGCCATATGGTTTCCATGTCAGAAGAAGACTGTTTGCCATATGGTTTCCATGTCAGAAGAAGACTGTTTGCCATATGGTTTCCATGTCAGAAGAAGACTGTTTGCCATATGGTTTCCATGTCGGAAGAAGACAGCTTGCCATATGGTTTTCCATGTCAGAAGAAGACTGTTTGCCATATGGTTTCCATGTCAGAAGAAGACTGTTTGCCATATGGTTTCCATGTCGCA
>CM031625.1:44711293-44713793 GCA_018398815.1 Conus ventricosus
TGGCGGTTTGCTAACATTTATTGAAGATTTGTTTAGATATCCGCCTGCAGTCGTCTCACTTTGCAACTAGTTCTGTTTATTGGTTTGTGTATCTCTCAGGTGGATTACGACAAAACTGCTGAACGGATTTTATCAAACCCTTGTGAAAAGATGGCATATAGTCCAGTAAAGAGAATAATGGAAATGAGGCTGGCTGCGTGTCTGTGGTGCAGATGATGATTAGAATGCAGATGCATGCCCCATTCGTCAACATCATCACAAATGTGTTGTGAGCGATGATGAGAGAAATTGTGATCGCCGGGGAACGAAACAATAAGTACGGACCGAGGGAAATATTTCCCATGTACATTCTTTTGTATGTATGTATATATATAATTATATGTATATGTAAATCTATAATATATATATATATATTATATATATATATATATATATATATATTATATATATATATATATATATATATATATATATATAAGACAATGGTAGTAAATACCAGCAAAGATTTAAAAAAAAAAAAGCTCAACCAGACTGGGAGCAACATTTGTTTAAAAGGTAAGGTTTAAAACTATCTACAGCGCTGTTTCATGCAATGCAATCATCAGGATGTGGTGGGTCTGTACTGCCGGTGTTTTATAACTGCTTGTGTTGTCTGTCATCACGTGCTGTCTGTGTTTTTCGTGTGTTTCTGGTTCTTGTTCACTGATAGGAATTTCCACTTGTGCCTGCAGTTGTTAACCATTTCTATCCTAGTATTTAAAGTTGCCAGTTGTGGTTTGCATAGTATTATGTACTTTTCTGTTGAGCATAGGTTACATCTTTTTGAAATGTTGTTGTATGGTGCTGCTCTTTCTATGATTTTCCAGGATATATTGTAGTCTATCTTTTTCTCTTTGAGCTTCCAGATGTATTTACTTAATTCTGTTTGGTTTTTGTATCTTTCTTTGTTAAATGACTGTTTGTGGTTTGCAACAAAAATGAAAAGCAGTACAGAGAAAAACGAGGGTGATGAAAGGAAATCCTGCAACTGTATCAAGAAAGAACAGTGCCCTCTGAGCAACAAATGCCTCCACAACAGCATTGTGTACCAAGCCACTGTAACATCAGAGAACGCAGAAGAAACATATATAGGTATCACTGAAAACCAATTTAAAACTAGATATGCAAACCACAAACAGTCATTTAACAAAGAAAGATACAAAAACCAAACAGAATTAAGTAAATACATCTGGAAGCTCAAAGAGAAAAAGATAGACTACAATATATCCTGGAAAATCATAGAAAGAGCAGCACCATACAACAACATTTCAAAAAGATGTAACCTATGCTCAACAGAAAAGTACATAATACTATGCAAACCACAACTGGCAACTTTAAATACTAGGATAAAATGGTTAACAACTGCAGGCACAAGTGGAAATTCCTATCAGTGAACAAGAACCAGAAACACACGAAAAACACAGACAGCACGTGATGACAGACAACACAAGCAGTTATAAAACACCGGCAGTACAGACCCACCACATCCTGATGATTGCATTGCATGAAACAGCGCTGTAGATAGTTTTAAACCTTACCTTTTAAACAATATATATATATATATATATATATATATATATATATATATATATATATATATATATAATATATATGTGTGTTTTTGTGTGTGTGTGTGTGTGTGTATCTGTGTGTGTGTTGTGTGTGTGTGTGTGTGTGTGTGTGTGTGTGTGTGTGTGTGGTGGTGTGGAGTACGCGCGCGCGCGCGCGTGTGCGTGTATGAAAAGGATATGAGCAATGCTAAACATCAACAAAAAGGTTTAAATAATTCATGCAAATAAGAAAAAAAAGCTGACAAAGAATTGTTTAATCGTAAACAGTAAGTTTCGCAATCTTAGTATTCAGGAAAATGTGTAATGATTTTGCTGAACAGACTGTGGTGCTGTCTGTTGCTTCGGATCCGCACTACAATCTAACTGTCTGATCCTTCGGATCCCACTACAGTCAAACTGTCTGATCCTTCGGATCCGCACAACAATCTGTCTGATCCTTCGGATCCGCACTACAATCTAACTGTCTGATCCTTCGGATCCACACTACAATCTAACTGTCTCGTCTTTGGCATCTGCACAACAGTTCCACATCTCAATCTAATTGTCTCGTCCTTTTTGCCACATCCGGTTTTGTTACTAACGAGAATTTTCATTAAAAATCGGTTCCGTCGTTTTACATAACCTTGCTGACAGACAAACGAACAGACAAACAGACACAGGGACGTGAAAACATAACCTCCTGGACAAAGGTAGATACAAAAAGAAAGAAAAGAAAAAGAGATGGAAGAAGGAAAAGCCGTCCTTTAGCTGTTCCTCTTTCCGTTTTTAGCAACCTCCCAAATCTAAAACATGTTGTGGTCAAAAACCGTAAGGGTTCCCCCGCTGAGGAAAAAGAACGAGAAATTTTCCTACAGAAATGTTTCTTTACCACCTTCTTGGAGGGAAGACAG
>CM031625.1:44718793-44738793 GCA_018398815.1 Conus ventricosus
GGATCGTGCGTGCATGATTGCGTGCGTGGAGAGAGAGAGAGAGAGAGAGAGAGAGAGAGAGAGAGAGAGAGAGAGAGAGAGAGAGAGAGAGAAATGTCGTTTTGGAATTTAACCGGTGGTTATCAGTATTCCAAAAATGGTGTTTGCTGCTTCTGATTAAATCTTGTGATTGAAATAATCTAAAAACTGTGTTTGCCATGCTTTTTGTTTCGTGGTTTGTTTGTTTGTCTATTTCTGAATGTTGAAGATGAAGCTCAACAAGTTAATGCTGTTTTCTTTCTTATGTCGTGATGAAGGAATCGAAAAGCTGTGAAGAACATTCTTTTTTGAGTATGTTGAGTTTGAAATTCTCTTAGAGCTAAATTTGCATTCTTGATTTTCTCTGAGCTTGGAAAAAAAATCAATAAAGTATTATTTGCCCTATCTTAATTTTTCTTGTGATTGACAAAATTCTAAAGCCATATTTGCACTTTTAATTTTGTCTTGTCGTTGAACTCCGAATAACTCCTTTGTATTCGCCGTTTATTTCTACTTGATCTTTTGACCGCAAAATTCCAGAAGGATTCATCAGAATGCTAAAGCTGTATTTGTATGAAATGCTAATTTGTGGGCAAAAGAATGCAAACGCTGTAGTTGGCCCCTGTTTTACATTGCATCTTGGAACTGAAGGAACCCGAAAGCTCATTGTGTCCGCTTTATCTTGTCGTTGAAATAAAGCAACAGTTGTTGGCCTACATTCAATTTTGGTGACCTTTTGGTGCAGCGCATATGGACTACAGTACGCACGCATTGACACCTCCTAGACAAGAATGGACGAATAATGCCTGTATTCTACAAGTAGTTATACTGCCCCCCTACCCCCCCCCCCCCCCCCCCCCCCCTCCACACCCATTATGGCATTGGTCCTGAACCTGTACTGTGCACCTTCCCGTCCTCCCTTCATTATGGGACCGTCCAAAACTTACTTTCACGCGCTGTCCTGTCCCCCCTGCGATCAGGAACAGTCCAAATGCTGTACAGCTCTAATTCGCACTCCCTGCAACTAACGAAAGCAGTTAAAGAAGGAAGAATAAAAAGCAGTGTAAAAAAAAAAAGGAAAGAAATTCTATTTAATGTCCCTTCCTCTGCGCTCGAAGGCGAAGAACTCCGAAAATGTTCTGGATTCTCTCCCTCACTTGTAAAGAACGTGGACAGAGGGAAAAAGAAGACGAATACGACGACGATGAAGAAGAAAAAAAGAAGAAAGAACGAAATATAGGAAAAGAAGAGGAAGAACAAAGAAAGAAAGAACGAAAGAAAAACAAGAAGAAAAAGGAGGAGACGGAGGAGGTGGAGAAGGTGCAGGAAAAAGTGCAGGAGCAGGAGGAGGAGGAGGAGGAGGAGGAGAAGAAGAAGAAGAAGAAGAAAAAGAAGAAGAACAACAACAACAACAAAAACAACAACAGTTGTGAGAAGAAGAAGAAGAAGATCAACAACAACAACAACAACAACAACAACAACAACAACAACAACAACAACAACAACAACAACAATTGTGAGGAGGAGAAGAAGAAGAAGAAGAAGAAGAAGGAGAACAACAACAACAACAACAACAAAAACAACAACAGTTGTGAGAAGAAGAAGAAGAAGATCAACAACAACAACAACAACAACAACAACAACAACAAATTGTGAGGAGAAGAAGAAGAAGAAGAAGAACAACAACAACAACAACAACAACAACAACAAAAACAACAACAGTTGTGAGAAGAAGAAGAAGAAGATCAACAACAACAACAACAACAACAACAACAACAACAACAACAACAACAATTGTGAGGAGAAGAAGAAGAAGAAGAAAAAGAAGAAGAAGAAGAAGAAGAAAGGGAAGAAGAAAAAGAAGAGAAAGGAAAAAGAAAAGCACACACACACACACACACACACACACACACACACACACACACACATGCACACACACACACACACACACACACACACACACACACACACACACACACACACACACACACGCCTGCTGGCTGTCCTCCTCCACCCCACCCCCCCCACACCCCCCACCCCCACTTCCCCACTGTATTCGATTCCCATTATGGACATTGCATAACAAACACACAGAGAAACACATAATATCATACACTGCCCGAAAAAGATTAACATGCGCTGTCATGTCTTCAAAGTGATATGGGCTGTTAAAGGATTGACGCTAATGCATCATCTTTGCCTTGGTTTAAGTAACTTTCATTCAGTAAACTACTAAACAGAATGCATTCACACGCGCCAAGACAAATGAGCAACAACAAACCCTTGGCTTATACCGTAATCAACAATAATATTGACAATATATTGGCGCTTACAATACATTTACGGTATACTATACATTTCTTTTTTTCTTGTGTTGTGATATTAACAATCAAAATAATTAGAAAAGCTAACGTGTCCTTACTTTCATAAGGGACTGTCAAAATGATTATACTGTATATTCTTCGCTGTGCTTAATCACGATACCGGTTGTCAAAATAATATGCTCTGCGTATACTATCTTGTTCTCACTGTAATATGGGTTATCTGCATGGTGTCCACTAGGTTAACTATTCTGTCATTGTCGTAATATGGAATGGTAAAATACTGGGCATTACGAACACTATACTGTCCTTAACGTGACGTGGGTCGTCAAAGAAGTAAACATACTTTCCCTATCCTGTCCTTAATGTAGTAAGTGATTTCTCGAAATAGCGTACACGCTACACATACATACCCTGTACTTAACGTGATAAAGGTTATGTGAATTATGACCACTACACACACAATCCTGTCCTTATCGTCATGAAGTGTGCCTGAATAGTGTGCACCATGTAGACTACCCTATCTTTATTGTAATACGGGTTATGATTATAGTGTTCGCAACATACACTACCTCATTTTCATTGTGATACGGTTTGTCAAAATACTGTTCGCTACATTCACTACTCCATCTTTACAGTGATTCGGCTCGTCAAACTAATGTTCACAACATACACACAGCCCAATCTGCATTGTGATATGGGTGGTCAGAATGATTTCAGTGCATACACTATCCTGTCTTTATTGTGAAACAGGTGGTCAGAATGGTTTTGACTGTATGGACATTGAATTGAATGACTAGATGACGTGGATTACTGGGAGTCCGCAAGAATGTTTGAAGATAGGTAATTTAACCACCATCTGTATTCAACGCCCATCTTGCTCTGAATTAGAGAAGATAAGAGATTACTCGTTCTCCGTTTTCATGGTCCTGGATGTTGTTTCTCTCGCCTAAAGAAGATCTAACAGGCCGAAACGCGTCATGTTCTGTCTTGGAATTTGTTTTGTCATTGTTAGGGGGGGGAGGGGGGGGGGGGTCACTTTAAACTCCTTTTGAAATTTGAGACAAAAGTTCAAGATGTTCTGTCCATACTTTGTCAGCCTCTCAGCTCCTCACCCCTCACCCCTCTACCCCCATCCCCCACCCCACCCCATCCCCATCTTCCACGAGGTAAGTGTCCATTAGATTACGTGCGTTACTAGGAGTGTGCTGTGAAATGAGGTTTAGAAGGTAAGTAATTTAACCACCTTTTGCTTTTAACGCGGAGTTTTTCTTGTTTTTTTCTTGCATGTTTACTTTTGGGGGAAGGGGACAGAAGGGGAGAAAATGCGGTTGCATAGGAGTGAGGGTGGGGGTGGGGTGGGGATGCAAATTTACTGTATTGGCCAGTTTGTCATTTCTACCCAAACGTGAGAATGCGCATGTGCCTGTGTCTCTCTAGTCTCTCTCCGTCTCACTGTCTACTCTCTATCTGTCTCTGCCTCTGTCTGTCCATCCGTCCGTCTGTCCGTCCGTGTGTGTGTGGTGTGTGTGTGTGTGTGTGTGGTGTGTGTGTGGTGTGTGTGTGTGTGTGTGTGTGTGTGTGTGTGTGTGTGTGTGTGTGTGTGTGGTGTGTGTGTGGTGTGTGTGTGGTGTGTGTGTGTGTGTGTGGTGTGTGTGTGTGTGTGTGTGTGTGTGTGTGTGTGTGTTTGTGTGTGTGGTGTGTGTGTGTGTGTGGTGTGTGTGTGTGTGTGGTGTGTGTTGTGTGTGTGTAATTTAAGCTCCTGAATTGGGACGAAAAATGCACACAAAACGTCGCAAATGGGCATTTTACCATGTCGCCCTATTTTTCCCCCGAAGCCTCATTTTGAAAATGGCAGATTCTGACGTGTTTTGATCGTCAGGAGTAATTAGCATATAATATAGACCTTGTATGTAGTGGATGACAAAAAAGGGATGTTTCAAATGTGGATTCCATAAAAACGACTCATTGTAAAAAAGAAACAAATATCAGAGGATGTGGTAGAACGTTCGAAATTGGCTTAAAATGGGGTTTCCTCTTGAAATTAGGGACACTAAGTTTGGTTCCATACTGCCTAATATAACGTTGTAAAAAGTAGCTTGAAATCCCATTAACCCCATTTGTGGCGGTGTGTGTGTGCGTGTGTGTATGGGAGGAGAGGGGGTTGTGATGTGTGGTGTGTGTGTGTGTGTGTGTGTGTGTGTGTGTGTGTGTGTGTGTGTGTGTGTGTTGTATGCATGCACGATCTGTATATGAATGTATGAATCGATGCATGACTGCCTCTCTTTCTGTGTGTGTGTGTCTGTTGTGTGTGTGTGTGTGTGTGTGTGTGTGTGTGGTGTGTGTGTGTGTGTGTGTGTTGTGTATGCGTGCGTGTGTATGTGACCGTGTGTGTGTGTGTGTGTGTGTGTGGTGTGTGTGTGTGTGTGTGTGTGTGTGTGTGTGTGTGTGCATGCGTGCGTGCGTGCGTGCGTCGCGCGGCGCGCGCGCGCGTGTGTGTGTGTTGTATGCATGAAAGATCTGTATATGAAATGGTGAATCGATGCATGTCTGCCTCTCTTTCTCTCTCTCTCTCTCTCTCTCTCTCTCTCTCTCTCTCTGTGGTGTGTGTGTGTGGTGTGTGTTGTGTGTGTGTGTGTGTGTGTGTGTTGTGTATGCGTGCGTGTGTATGGACCATGTGTGTGTCTAGCAAAATTTAGTTTTGTACAATAAGAGCTTCTATACACAACAGTGTGAACGTCGCACTGTACTAGTAATACGCCGCTTCCACTCACGTAATAAAGCTACAAAAATTAACACTCTCTGTCTGTCTGTCTCTTTTCTCTCTCTCTCTCTCTCTCTCTCTCTCTCTCTCTCTCTCTCTCTCTCTCTCTCTCTCTCTCTCACACACACACACCACACACACACGCACACACACAACACACACACACACATTCTTCCCTACTGCTTCTTCTTTCCTGGCCCCAGGCCTAGAAGGCAAAAAGCGCGAGGTCTCCCTCTTCCAGTCTGTGACCTTTCTCATTTGGAACATGATGACAAAAACTGACTGGACATGATACGGAAAGTTTACTTCTTGATTTCATACCCTGTCAGAAAGCAGTTCACTTGTTTGAATTTAAGGTAAAGTCGGTTTTGAAAGGAAACGTGTTGAATAAGAGTCTAGATTATTCGACGTTAAGTGATTGCTCGTTTTTCATTTTCGTTGTCCTGAGTGTTGTTTATCTTGTCTGTTTTGTCTTGTTACTTATTGTCCATGTTAATTGGCCGAGTTTTTCCAGATACCTTTTAAAATGTGTTGCAATTTTCGCCTGCAGTCATGCGACGTTGCAGCTACTTATAGGTTGAAGTAAACTCTCTTTTTTTTTTCTTCTCGATACAGTTGGTAGATTTAACACTTTTCGTAGGTAACAATATTCTTGTGCGTAGTTTACACTTACGTTTTTCCCCCCACTTGCCTGTGGCTTCGTTGGTCTTTGTAGATCGTTCACAACAACCGTGAAGATTAAACGTTTGTTGTACATATTTCTGAACGGTTTAGGAAAGGAAGCAAGTGAATAAGAGCCAGGATTGTTCCAACTTCGCCTTGATTTTGCATTTCTTTCCATGAAATAAATCTGACTGTATGTCTGGTCTCGCCTTACGTGATTCGTCCCGTTTTGTTAACTTACTTCCAGTTGGATGGTGCAGATCTTGATGCTCACCCGAGGAACACCCAAAGCTGTATTACCGTTTTCTTTCTCATTTTCAGCGCATTTTCATGTTGACAGAAAGATCGACAGGTGTTCTAGCCTGACACGTTGTTTCCGCTGGAGCAAGAAGTTCCCGAATGCATTTTAACGATTCGCTTTCTGTTCTGGAATTCTTCAAGCTGTTGTCGTCTAACTTGCCTACCGCCTAAGAAGGAAGAATCCATTAGGAGCAGGGACTGCTCAGAATGCGCTCGGGAATCATATTTCAGGACAGGGAATTTCATTACGATTTGAAAAAAGAAAGAAGAAAGAAGGAAAGAAAAGAGAAAGAATGAAGAAAGCAAGATGGAAAGGTAAGAAAGAATGATGGAAAAAAGGGGGGGGGGGGGGGGGGGAGAAAGCAAGAAAAAGAAGAAAGACGGAGGAAAGAAAGACGGAAAGAAAGAAAGGAAGAGATAAACAAAGAAGTAAGAAAGACGGAAAGAAAGAAAGAAGGAAAGGAAAATGAAAGAAAGGAAGAAAGAAAGAAGGAAGGGAAAAAAACAACGAAAGAAAAGAGGAAGAAAGAAAGAAGGAAAGTGAGAAAGACAAACAGAAAGCTAGACAAAAAGAAAGGAAGAAAGAAAAAAAGAATGAAAAGCAAGAAAGAAGAAAGAAAAAAAGACGGAAAAAGCAAGAAAAGAAGAAAGAAAGAACAAAAGGAAGAAAGAAAGAAAGAAAGAAAAGAAAGAAAAACAGGATGAAGAAAGGAAAGAAAGAAAGAAATAGAGAGGGAAGAGGAAGAAAGGAATGAAGAAGAAAGAAAGAAAGAAAGGGAGAAAAAAGGAAAGAAGGAAAGATTGAAAGAAAGAATGAAAGAAAGGAAGAAAGAAAGACGGAAAGAAAGAAAGAAAGACGAGAGAAAGGAAAGGGAGAAAGGAAAGAGAGAAGAAAGAAAGAAAGACGGAAAGAAAGAAAGAGAAGAAAGAAAGAAAGAAAGACGGAAAGAAAGAAAGAAAGACGAAAGAAAGAAAGAAAGACGGAGAGAAAGAAAGGAAAAGAAAGAAAGACAGACAGAAAAAGGAAGAAAGACGGAAAGAAAGAAAGGAAAGTGAAAAAGAGAAAGAAAAGAAAAACATGAAAGGACCTTGATTCGCTGTCTCTCAGTCCATGCCCTCTCTAATACAGATCAACACTTTTTCCCAAGCGGTCCTCCATGGTTCTTGACAATGTTTTGTTTGTTGTTGGTAATGGTTTCTCTCTTGTTCCATCTCTGTGGCACCTCAGTGGCAACCCCGCTCTCCCCCCCCCCCCCCCCCCCCACGCCGCTCATTCCGGCTTGTCGGCCAGAGCCACATCCTGGTCATCACAGCCCCCCCCCCCCCTCCCTCAAACCTTGCAGTAGACACGGAGCAGTCAGTAAACAAGCCATCACAATTTAAGGATACCCGCAAGAGAAGGCACTACACTGCTGCCGAGTCACTTCGGTGGTGTTCAGTGGTGCCTGTTCTGATCCAGCTTAATACACAAGACACAACCTACTCACCCTCTCTCCCCCCTTCCCCCTCCCCCTCTCACCCATCCACCCCTCTCCCCTCTCCTGTGATCGACAGTGATTGCTCAGCCGATAGCCAATGAAACACGTGGTCTAGCGAAAGTTCCTATAAAAATGCACACACACACACACGCACGCACGCACACGCACGCACGCACGCACGCACGCGCGCGCACGCACGCGCGCGCCACGCACGCACGCACGCACGCACGCACGCACGCACGCACGCACGCACGCACGCACGCACGCACGCACGCACGCACGCACGCACGCACGCACGCACACACACACACACACACACACACACACACACACACACACACACACACACATCAAGGACATACACGTGGAGGGAAAATCGAAACTGGGATGACAATGAAGGCAGGGCTTGAAGGACCACAGAATTTGTCACTGTTTGTATGTTGAGAGATTGTGATGATAACAATAATCCCATGGAGATTGTGATGATCACAATAATGCCATGGAGATTGTGATGATAACAAAAATGCCATGGGGCTTCTGATAATAACAATAATGCCATGGAGATTGTGATGATAACAAAAATGCCTTGGGCATTCTGATAATAACAGTAATGCCATGGAGATTGTGATGATAACAAAAATGCCTTGGGGATTTTGATAATAACAATAGTGCCATGGAGATTGTGATGATAACAGTAATGCCATGGAGATTGTGATGATAACAATAATCCCATGGAGATTGTGATGATTATAAATGCCATGAAGATTCTGATGATAACAATATTGCCATGGAGATTCTGATGATAATAATAATGCCATGGAGATTCTGATGATAACAATAATGCCGTGGAGTTACTAATGATAATAATGGCATGGAGATTGTGATGATATCAATATTGCCATGGAGATTGTGATGATAATAATAATTCCATGGGGATTTTGAAGATAACAATAATGCCATGGAGTTACTGATGATAATAATTCCATGGAGATTTTGATGATAGCATTAATGCCATGGAGATTGTGTTGATAACAATGACGCCATGGAGATTGTTATGATGACATTAATACCATGGAGATTGTGGTGATAACAATAATGCCATGGAGATTGTGATGATGACAATAATGCCATGGAGATTGTTATGATGACATTAATACCATGGAGATTGTGGTGATAACAATAATGCCATGGAGATTGTGATGATGACAATAATGCCATGGAGATTGTGGTGATAACAGTGATGCCTTGGAGATTGTGATGATAACAATAATTCCATGGAGATTTGATGATAACATTAATGCCATGGAGATTTGATGATAACAATAACGCCATGGAGATTGTGATGATGACAATAATGCCATGGAGATTGTGGTGATAACAATAATGCCATGGAGATTGTGGTGATAACAATAATGCCATGGAGATTGTGATGATAACAATAATGCCATGGAGATTGTGATGATGAGAATGATGCCATGGAGATTGTGGTGATAACAATGATGCCATGGAGATTGTGATGATAACAATAACGCCATCGAGATTGTGGTGATAACAAAAATGCCATGGAGATTGTTATGATGACAGTAATACCATGGAGATTGTGATGATTATAATACCATGGAGATTGTGATGATATCAATAATGCCATGGAGATGGTTATGGTTATAAATGCCATTAAGATTCTGATTATAAAAAATATTGCCATGGAGATTCTAATGATAATAATAATGCCATGGAATTCTGATGATAACAATATTGCCATGGAGATTCTGATGATAAACAATATTGCCATGGAGATTCTGATGATAATAATAATGCCATGGAGATTCTGATGATAATAATAATGCCATGGAGATTGTGATGATAACAATATTGCCATGGAGATTGTGATGATAGCAATAATGCCATGGAGATTGTGATGATAACAATAATGCCATGGAGATTGTGATGATAACAATAATGCCATGGAGATTGTGATGATAACAATAACGCCTTGGAGATTCTGATAATAACAATAACGCCATGGTAATTCTGATGATAATTATAACGCCATGGTGATTCTGATGATAATAACGCCATGGAGATTCTAATGATAATAATGCCATGGAGATTCTGATAACAATAACGCCATGGAGACTATGATGACAAAATTACCGCCATGGAGATTCTGATGATAACAATAACGCCATGGAGATTGTGATGATAATAATAACGCCATGGAGAATGTGATGATAATAATAACGCCATGGAGATAGTGATGATAACAATAACGCCATCGAGATTGTGATGATAACAATAACGCCATGGAGATTGTGATGATAACAATAATGCCATGGAGATTGTGATGATAACAATAACGCCATGGAGATTGTGATGATAACAATAACGCCATGGAGATTCTGATGATAACAATAATGCCATGAAGATTGTGATGATAACAATAACGCCATGGAGATTCTGATGATAACAATAATGCCATGGAGATTGTGATGATAACAATAATGCCATGGAGATTGTGATGCTAACAATAACGCCATGGAGATTCTGGTGATATCAATAACGCCATGGAGATTCTGGTGATAACAATAACGCCATGGAGATTCTGTTGATAACAATAACGCCATGGAGATTCTGGTGATAACAATAACGCCATGGAGATTCTGGTGATAACAATAACGCCATGGAGATTCTGGTGATAACAATAACGCCATGGAGATTCTGGTGATAACAATAACGCCATGGAGATTCTGGTGATAACAATAACGCCATGGAGATTCAGATGATAACAATAACGCCATGGAGATTCTGGTGATAACAATAACGCCATGGAAATTGTGATGATAACAATAACGCCATGGAGATTCTGGTGATACAATAACGCCATGGAGATTCTGGTGATAACAATAACGCCATGGAGATTCTGGTGATAACAATAACGCCATGGAGATTCTGGTGATAACAATAACACCATGGAGATTGTGATGATAACAATAACGCCATGGAGATTGTGATGATAACAATAACGCCATGGAGATTGTGATGATAACAATAACGGCATGGAGATTCTGATGATAGCAATAACGCCATGAGATTGTGATGATAACAATAACGCCATGGAGATTGTGATGATAACAATAACGCCATGGAGATTGTGATGATAACAATAACGCCATGGAGATTCTGGTGATATCAATAACGCCATGGAGATTCTGGTGATAACAATAACGCCATGGAGATTCTGGTGATAACAATAACGCCATGGAGATTCAGATGATAACAATAACGCCATGGAGATTCTGGTGATAACAATAACGCCATGGAGATTCAGATGATAACAATAACGCCATGGCGATTCAGATGATAACAATAACGCCATGGAGATTGTGATGATAACAATAACGCCATGGAGATTTTGGTGATAACAATAACGCCATGGAGATTCTGGTGATAACAATAACGCCATGGAGATTCTGGTGATAACAATAACGCCATGGAGATTCTGGTGATAACAATAACGCCATGGAGATTGTGATGATAACAATAACGCCATGGAGATTGTGATGATAACAATAACGCCATGGAGATTGTGATGATAACAATAACGCCATGGAGATTCTGATGATAACAATAACGCCATGGAGATTGTGATGATAACAATAACGCCATGGAGATTGTGATGATAACAATAACGCCATGGAGATTGTGATGTTAACAATAACGCTATGGAGATTCTGATGATAACAATAACGCCATGGACATTGTGATGATAACAATAACGCCATGGAGATTGTGATGATAACAATAACGCCATGGAGATTGTGATGATAACAATAACGCCATGGAGATTGTGATGATAACAATAACGCCATGGAGATTTTGATGATAACAATAACGCCATGGACATTGTGATGATAATGATAACGCCATGGAGTTCCCTTTTCGGGTCTGCGACTGTATGACAGATCTGTCTGTACTCCGCGCTTACTTTCCTACTACATTCCGGCACCGAGAGAGAGAGAGAGAGAGAGAGAGAGAGAGAGGAGAGAGAGAGAGAGAGAGAGAGAGAGAGAGAGTGAGTTGTTCTGCCATGTTCTTCTTCCCCCGTGCGTGAGAAGACTTTCAAAGCCTTGGCACTGATCTGACTGGTATTTTCAACCAGCCTCCGGCAGTTCCAGGCTCTCCTGTCGATGCCAGTCATCCCTCCCCAGGAGAGGAGTTCGACATGTTCTATCCTTACCAGATCACCGCTTCCTCCTCCCCCCCCCCCCTCCCCCCGCCGTCCTCCCCCTCTATCCCTTAAAGGAAGGCTCTATTAGATTGCAGGATCTGCTGTGGAATGATATTTGGAAGATGCGTAATTTCATCACCACTGGCTTTTAGCGTCGTATGTTTCTTGCACGTTTTCTGATGAGAACGTAAGAAGGAGGGATGGGAAGAGTGGGATGGGCAGTGGTGTGTGTGTGTGGTGTGTGTGTGTGTGTGTGTGTGTGTGTGTGTGTGTGTGTGTGTGTGTGTGTGTGTGTGCGCGCGCGTGTGTGTGTGCGTGTGTGTGTGTGTGTGTGTGTGTGTGTGTGTGTGTGTGTGTGTGTGTGTGTGTGTGTTCGTGCGTGCGTGCGTGCGTGTACGCGCGCGCACAGACGCGCGCGCACGCGGGTGAACGCGTACGTGTTTTGATTGATAATTACTTTTTGTAACCTAATGATAGCTGTCAGAAAGTTGTCCAAAGGGCGGACGGCACTAATTGGTCCCCTCTGGCAGAAGCGAACCAAGTTAAGAAAATTAAAGTAAACAGTCCACCCCCTGCTGCTCCTTCCTTCTTCCCATCTCCCAGACTCACAACACAACCTAAACGATTTTCTGACTTCTCGTCTCCTCTCTGAGAGACAGAAACTTTTTAAAGGTAAACAGGCAACTTTTGGACACGCCCCTTACCCTTGGCTCTTTCCTATGGCTTGGATGTCTTCAGAAGTTGCTCGACCTAGCTCCTGCTATCCACACTCGCACAAAGGACTGAAAACAATATATATACTAACTGTGCGTTCCTCTGGTAGCAAAGTTCATCAAAATTCCTTTCTCGTAGCTTGATGTTCTCGAAGAAAAAGAAAAAAAAAGGAGTTCATTAGACAAATGAATTGTGTGTTCTGCTGTTTCTGAATTGTATTTTAAGACATGTACTTGAATTAGAATTTGCTTTTTTTCTTTAGCGTCATATGTTTTCTTGTATGCTCTTTGGTAAAAGAAATAAATCTATATCCTTTTTTTTCCGCCATTAGGTATAGAAAACCATTGTTAGTCGTGACACGTCTTTGCCCCTCGGCACGTGCAAGAGAGACCAAGCTGCCTTTGAATCGTCTAAGCCTTTATCTGTCCCCTCTTACCTCCCTTGTCCGAGTGCTAAAGCAAGGATTACAAACTACCTGCTCTACCTCCGACCCTTCACCGCTACCCACCACCCCTCTCACCATTCCTGACAGAGACAGTTCGAAAGCTATACCGCATCATACTGTGTTTGGCCTGAGGAAGGGACGTTTTGGTGAGTGTGTGTGCGGGGTTTTTTTTTGTTTTTTTTTTTTGGCCGCCAACCTCCTATCCTGCCACATATTAATTTTTTGCTTCTTTTTCAAAGCCCCCCCCCCCCCCCTTTTTGTTTAAAATGGGGACTCCATCCTCCTACCCCCCCCCCCCCCCCCCCCACACACACACACACACTTTTTCTTCTTCTTTTTTTTTCTTCTTTTCCACTGACACTCGCTCACCACGCAGACATGTGTATTCTGTTTACCGATGGACATTCGAAAGCAAAGTTTAATGTTCTGGCGTTTGATACGAGGACAGGATTGTTATACTTAGTTACGTGCACCCTTCCCACAATTCTCTCCCTTGTCCAGACCCGAACGGTAGGCATTCTTCTATCTTGCCTTATGTGTCATTGGGATAATGTGGTCCAGAATCTGGGCATCAAGGACAATCTTGGTCGACTCCATTCTCCGTCTGCAAAGAATGGTCCAACAACTGCACTGTGTGCACAAACCTGTTCTTACTGTTAGGGACAGAGACATCCCATATGTTGCCTGTTCTTACTGTTAGGGACAGAGACATCCCATATGTTGCCTGTTCTTACTGTTAGGGACAGAGACATCCCATATGTTGCCTGTTCTTACTGTTAGGGACAGAGACATCCCATATGTTGCCTGTTCTTACTGTTAGGGACAGAGACATCCCATATGTTGCCTGTTCTTACTGTTAGGGACAGAGACATCCCATATGTTGCCTGTTCTTACTCTTAGGGACAGAGACATCCCATATGTTGCCTGTTCTTACTGTTAGGGACAGAGACATCCCATATGTTGCCTGTTCTTACTGTTAGGGACAGAGACATCCCATATGTTGCCTGTTCTTACTATTAGGGACAGAGACATCCCATATGTTGCCTGTTCTTACTGTTAGGGACAGAGACATCCCATATGTTGCCTGTTCTTACTATTAGGGACAGAGACATCCCATATGTTGCCTGTTCTTACTATTAGGGACAGAGACATCCCATATGTTGCCTGTTCTTACTATTAGGGACAGAGACATCCCATATGTTGCCTGTTCTTACTGTTAGGGACAGAGACATCCCATATGTTGCCGTAGACTAAGCCTGTTCTTACTGTTAGGACAGAGACATCCCATATGTTGCCTGTTCTTACTATTAGGGACAGAGACATCCCATATGTTGCCTGTTCTTACTATTAGGGACAGAGACATCCCATATGTTGCCTGTTCTTACTATTAGGGACAGAGACATCCCATATGTTGCCGTAGACTAAGCCTGCGGGTTATGGTAAAAGGAATGACAGAAATGAAAGCAATAAAGAAAGGTATGGTAAAAGAACGTTCTTGAACTGAGTGTTTCTCTCAGAAGACAAAGAAAATAAAATTCATAGAAAGAAAGAAAGAAAGAAGGAAAGAAAGAAAGAAAGAAAGAAAGAAAGAAAGAAAGATAGAAGAAGGAAGGAAGGAAGGAAGAAAGAAAGAAGGAAAGAAAGAAAGAAAGAAGAAGAGGACCACCAACAACAACAAGAGGAAAAGGACAAAGGAGGGGAAGGAGGAGGGGAAGGAGGAGGGAAGGAGGAGGGAAGGAGGAGGGGAAGGAGGAGGGAAGCATCATCAGCAGCAGTAGAAGAGGAACACCCAACACCAGGATCGCCAGGATCACGAGTCAGACGCTCCACCAGTGAGCTGTTCCAGCTCTCATACAAATCATCATGTTGTATTCAAATCTCAGTGTTTTGTCGTGGGGAGGATTCTGTTGTACGTAAGCACCACCCACATCATTCATTGTCTTCGAAGGGTAAAGTTCTGTACAGGCTGTTAATAAGCATACTTAAAGCCCAGCCGAACGCCAGGGACGCTCTGTCAGGGGGGAGTGTCGCCACAAAAAGTACGAGCAACTCCTAAACCAAAGTAAGTTTCAATGTACGCAGTTGCACAAATTCAGGCAGGATGTTAACACATGAACACGAATGTTGAGTCACCTGGGTCACCAAGCGAACACCACAAACAGTGCTAAAACAACTACAGCAGTGAGCGTCGTCCTGCGGGTCTGTCTCAGGTCAGATTTAAACACAAACAGACAAAAGAGGTGGACCCGCTCGTCGCTTCAGTGTTCGTGGCGCCCATTTAAGAAGTCTTGTGTCTCAATGTTCGTTTTCATGTTCTCAGCCAAAAAATAAACGCAAAAGCAAATCATTTTCTGATACCGAAATTACCAAATCTGTATCCATTTGTGATTATTTCCCATAAAATGATAGATCGGTCGCATTTAAAAAGAAAAATTGAGATACCCATCTCAAGAGAAA
Organism: Conus ventricosus; assembly: GCA_018398815.1. NCBI lineage: Eukaryota > Metazoa > Mollusca > Gastropoda > Neogastropoda > Conidae > Conus > Conus ventricosus. Next base: position 44,734,182 of record CM031625.1, read on the forward strand.
GAGCATGGAAAGATTATAATTGTGCATAAAACCTTTCTTGTGTGTGTAAACAAATATTCGGAACTCAAGGTGCTCCAGTGTTCCAATACCACGGAAGACATTTGAAAAAAAGGACTTTAAAGGTGCTGTACCTGCTGAAAACTGGAAGGAAAGAACAAGTAAACATATCAGGTCTTTATTCGAATGAATTAAAACAGCAAAATACATCAATCAGGTCTTTATTCGAATGAATTAAAACAGCAAAATACATCAATCAGGTCTTTATTGGAATGAATTAAAACAGCAAAATACATCAATCAGGTCTTTATTCGAATGAATTAAAACAGCAAAATACATCAATCAGGTCTTTATTCGAATGAATTAAAACAGCAAAATACATCAATCAGGTCTTTATTCGAATGAATTAAAACAGCAAAATACATCAATCAGGTCTTTATTGGAATGAATTAAAACAGCAAAATACATCAATCAGGTCTTTATTCGAATGAATTAAAACAGCAAAATACATCAATCAGGTCTTTATTGGAATGAATTAAAACAGCAAAATACATCAATCAGGTCTTTATTGAATGAATTAAAACAGCAAAATACATCAATCAGGTCTTTATTTGAATGAATTAAAACAGCAAACTACATCAATCAGGTCTTTATTGGAATGAATTAAAACAGCAAATACATCAATCAGGTCTTTATTGGAATGAATTAAAACAGCAAAATACATCAATCAGGTCTTTATTCGAATGAATTAAAACAGCAAACTACATCAATCAGGTCTTTATTCGAATGAATTAAAACAGCAAAATACATCAATCAGGTCTTTATTCGAATGAATTAAAACGGCAAACTACATCAATCAGGTCTTTATTCGAATGAATTAAAACAGCAAACTACATCAATCAGGTCTTTATTGGAATGAATTAAAACAGCAAAATACATCAATCAGGTCTTTATTCGAATGAATTAAAACAGCAAACTACATCAATCAGGTCTTTATTGGAATGAATTAAAACAGCAAATACATCAATCAGGTCTTTATTCGAATGAATTAAACAGCAAAATACATCAATCAGGTCTTTATTCGAATGAATTAAAACAGCAAAATACATCAATCAGGTCTTTATTCGAATGAATTAAAACAGCAAACTACATCAATCAGGTCTTTATTCGAATGAATTAAAACAGCAAAACTACATCAATCAGGTCTTTATTGGAATGAATTAAAACAGCAAATACATCAATCAGGTCTTTATTCGAATGAATTAAAACAGCAAACTACATCAATCAGGTCTTTATTGGAATGAATTAAAACAGCAAAATACATCAATCAGGTCTTTATTTGAATGAATTAAAACAGCAAAATACATCAATCAGGTCTTTATTCGAATGAATTAAAACAGCAAACTACATCAATCAGGTCTTTATTCGAATGAATTAAAACAGCAAAATACATCAATCAGGTCTTTATTCGAATGAATTAAAACAGCAAACTACATCAATCAGGTCTTTATTCGAATGAATTAAAACAGCAAACTACATCAATCAGGTCTTTATTCGAATGAATTAAAACAGCAAACTACATCAATCAGGTCTTTATTCGAATGAATTAAAACAGCAAATACATCAATCAGGTCTTTATTCGAATGAATTAAAACAGCAAAAACATCAATCAGGTCTTTATATCGAATGAATTAAAACAGCAAAATACATCAATCAGGTCTTTATTCGAATGAATTAAAACAGCAAAATACATCAATCAGGTCTTTATTCGAATGAATTAAAACAGCAAAATCATCAATCAGGTCTTTATTCGAATGAATTAAAACAGCAAAATACATCAATCAGGTCTTTATTCGAATGAATTAAAACAGCAAATACATCAATCAGGTCTTTATTCGAATGAATTAAAACAGCAAACTACATCAATCAGGTCTTTATTCGAATGAATTAAAACAGCAAATACATCAATCAGGTCTTTATTCGAATGAATTAAAACAGCAAAATACATCAATCAGGTCTTTATTCGAATGAATTAAAACAGCAAAATACATCAATCAGTCTTTATTCGAATGAATTAAAACAGCAAAATACATCAATCAGGTCTTTATTCGAATGAATTAAAACAGCAAAATACATCATAGGTCTTTATTCGAATGAATAAAACGGCAAACTACATCAATCAGGTCTTTATTCGAATGAATTAAAACAGCAAAATACATCAATCAGGTCTTTATTAATGAATTAAAACAGCAAAATACATCAATGAGGTCTTTATTCGAATGAATTAAAACAGCAATACATCAATAGTCTTTATCGAATGATTAAAACAGCAAATAATCAATCAGGTCTTTATTCGAATGAATTAAAACAGCAAAATACATCAATCAGGTCTTTATTCGAATGAATTAAAACAGCAAAATACATCAATCAGGTCTTTATTCGAATGAATTAAAACCAAATAATCAATCAGTTTTATCGAATGAATTAAAACAGCAAATACATCAATCAGGTCTTTATTCGAATGAATTAAAACAGCAAAATACATCAATCAGGTCTTTATTCGAATGAATTAAAACAGCAAAATACATCAATCAGGTCTTTATTCGAATGAATTAAAACAGCAAACTACATCAATCAGGTCTTTATTCGAATGAATTAAAACAGCAAAATACATCAATCAGGTCTTTATTCGAATGAATTAAAACAGCAAACTACATCAAACTTGGATAGGTTTGCTACAGGTTTGGTGCGGAAGAGAATTCTTAGCCCCCGGATGACCCCCGCCACTGTTGCCTGCATTACGACTTGCCTGACCGGAGTTAACTATCACTTTGTGGGCAGTTGCCACTTTTTGCACTCCCAGTTCTTATAGAACAGGAGTACTTTACAATGGGAACGAAGAAATGCTCTGTGTGTGTGTGTGTGTCTGTCTGTGGTCAAAATGTGTTCCACTCACTCCAGACACAACTTCAGGGCCGATCTGTCTGAAAATTTGTAGGTATGCTCATTATGGGTCACGAATGATGCCCGATGGTTTATTTACCAGAATAGCCGTTACTAACGGCTATAACGGCCCCAAACGGTTTTTTCTTCTTTATGGAATATTTCAGAAAGATTATCTCAGTGACGAAATACATTATGACACATGCTCGATTGTGACGTTTTCTTGTCTATGAAAGTACTGTATTGGACGGATTTTAAAATAGCTTTAGATCTAATAACTGACTGGTAGATCATGGGTATGTTCATAGTAAACACGCTCTTGACATGTGCACGCGTATGCAAGATAAACTGGGAGTACGTTTTATATGCTTTGCATCTTGTTTTTTACATCACCCTCCGCTCCCCTCTTGATGGCGTCTTCCCCATACCGCTCATTCCGTGCACCACATACACAGCCACACCCGAGTTTTCCTGCTGCAGCTCCATGGCCATGGTACCGAAAGAGCTTTCAATTTCAAGACGCCATAGGGCACCTCACCGGAGGAGACACTGCATTGCGGCAGAGCCACTTTGGTGGTGCTTAGTGGTGTCTGTACTGAGCCAGCAGACGCAGGACGCCTCCTATTAAGCTCCATGCGGACAATACTTGCTTAGTTGTGAAGTCAGCGTGGGTGATCGTCATCCCCCAGAGAGTGCTACGGTGTTAGGAGAGCATCCTACGACAGTCAGTGCCCATGACTGCAGCAACTCACTGCCGGCACGGGCGTGGAGAGGGGGATCCAAAGTAAGGCGACTTCTACAGCAAGGCATAAAGAGGGATACAAAGTAAGGCGATTTCTACAGCAAGGCATACAAGGGGGATCCAAATGTGACTTCTACAGCAAGGCATAAAGAGGGATCTAAATGTGATTTCTAAAGCAAGGCATAAAGGGGGATCCAAAGTAAGGTGACTTCTACACCAAGGCGTAAAGGGGGATCTAAATGTGATTTCTACAGCAAGGCATAAAGGGGATCTAAATGTGATTTCTAAAGCAAGGCATAAAGGGGGATCTAAATGTGATTTCTAAAGCAAGGCATAAAGGGGGATCTAAATGTGATTTCTAAAGCAAGGCATAAAGGGGGATCCAAAGTAAGGTGACTTCTACAGCAAGGCATAAAGAGGGATCTAAATGTGATTTCTAAAGCAAGGCATAAAGGGGGATCTAAATGTGACTTCTACAGCGAGGCATAAAGGGGGATCCAAAGTAAGGTGACTTCTACAGCAAGCCATAAAGGGGGATCCAAGTAAGATAGCTTCTACAGCAAGGCATAAAGAGGGATCCAAATGTGACTTCTACAGCAAGGCATAAAGGGGGATCCAAATGTGACTTCTACAGCAAGGCATAAAGGGGGATCCGAAACATTGTTACTTCTACAGCAAGGCATAAAGGGCCTCACATTTTCTTTTTTGATGCTGACCAATGAATTAGAGGACGATGAAGATCTGACTATGAGGTTGGTTTCGTTGTGGTCTGAGACTTCAAAACAGTGCTGTACTCTATCAGGTATCCTCAAAGTTTACCCCGGTTTCAACCAGGCCCGAGATATACACACCCTGCACTGTTGACCAGGAAATTTTGAACCAAACTCCGAGACGTATCCGTTAAAAGAACGAAACTTGCACAAGCGGTCC
>CM031625.1:44742728-44765228 GCA_018398815.1 Conus ventricosus
AGCCCTCCTCAGAAAAACCCCCCAAAGAAGAAAGAAGAGAAGAAGAAGAAGAAGACAGAAGAAGAAGAAGAAGAAGAAGAAGAAGAGAAGAAGAAGAAAAGAAGAAGAAGAAGAAGAAGAAGAAGAAGAAAAGAAGAAGAGGAGGAGGAGGAGAAGAAGAAAACATGGTGAACTTGGTGCGTTACAAAACGGGTGTTTGCCAACAAACATCAAGAAGTGGACGAGGATAGAGTTGTTTGCGGATCATCCAGCCACACAGAAAAGAACTGCCAGTAATGGGAAACGAGGGCTGGAACAGGGGTAGGGAGGGGCTGGAGGAGGGGGGAGAATTCCGGAATGAGAGGGCTCAAGGGAAGAGGGGACTGGTGGTGTATTGAAGGAGTCGCTGTGATGTGAATGATTTGGGGAGCTTTTTCCGCCAAAAAGAAAGCAGACGAAAAACAAAATTGGAAAAGTTGGATAAAGAGACAAGGATGGTGGTTAAATGGCCGCGTGAGGTGGAAAGGGGGAGGGGGACCGCGATGGTGGAGGAGAGAAGAAGAACAGAAGCAGCAGCAACAGCAGTAGAAGAAGAAGAAGAAGAAGAAGAAGAAGAAGAAGAAGACGAAGACGAAGAAGAAGAAGAAGAAGAAGAAGACGAAGACGAAGACGAAGACGACGAAGAAGAAGCTGCTGCTGCTGCTGCTGCTGCTGCTGCTGCTGCTGTACTGCTGCTGCTGCCTCTGCTGCTGCTGCTGCTGCTGCTGCTGCTGCTGATGCTGATGATGATGATGATTATGATGACGATGATAAAGATGAATACTAGAGACAGAAGTAGCAAGAAGAAAAGATTTGACGTTAACATTATTGATGTGATGGTGAAGACGTGACGGCGACGAGCTATTGATGACACTGTTGATCAAAAGAACAACGCGCTGAAATAGAACAATTACAAACATCTCCACCAAACATGATGATCGACGACAGAAGAAGAAAGTCAACAAAAAACAAAAAAACAAAACAAAAAGAAAAAAAGAAGAAAACCACAATGGGGTGAAAGAGGAGGAGAACGAACAGAAACAGGAGATGATGTTGTTTGTGATCATGAGGAAGACGGGAACAAAAGGAGCTAATAAAAGGAAGACGTGAAGGAAAAAAAATAAACAAAAATTTGGGACAAAGAAAAAATAAAAAAAGAAAAAAAGGAATGGAGAAAGAGGGAACGATCAAAGAAACAAAAACATGGTTTGAGTAATTAAAGAAGAACAGACAGACAACGACAGAAGACAGAAGAGAATGCGAATACAAAAAAATTTTTGCTGGGGGTAAATAGTTTTAATCTAAAAGGTTCTTTACACCAGGGCCCTCAAAAAAAGGGAGAAAAAAGAATGCAGTAATAAACCGTTTACAAAATACACAAACATCATAAGAAAAAGAAAAAAACTCTGAAAAAACAATAAATATTAAAATAAAGAGGGTTTTTAAAACACATTAATGGAAACACATATTCCCTCTTTCCACACCACACACACACACACAAAACAAAACCACACACACACACAACACACACCACACCCCCCCCAAAAACACACACAGACAGACAGACAACACACAAAAACACACACACCCCACCACACACACACACACACACACACATCACACACCACCACCACCACACACACACACACACCACACACACGTACACACAAAACGCGGCAACACACACACCCAACACACACCACACCACACCAACCACACACACACCACAGCGTGTGGCCTTTCCTAACACTAGAATTTTCTCCTCCCCCTTCTCTCAGCCCTTCTCTAAATTTTCTCTCCTCTCCTCTCTCTTCTCTCTCCTCCTCCTCCTCTCTCCCTTCTCTCCTCTCTCTCATTCCTTCCTCCACCCTCTTTGACAACAGATAAAAACCAACAAAAAAAAGCAGGCCACAGACTGACACAAACTCTTCTCTTCTCTCTCTCCTTTCTTTCTCTCTCTCTCTCTCCTCTCAAACACAAACACAAAACACACCCACACAACCACCCACCACACACACAACACACACAACCACACACATCATAAAACACACACACCACACACAAAACACAACCACACACACACACAAAAAACACCCCACACTCTCTTTTCTCTCTCTCTCACAGACAGGAACTGACAGATGTTGCAATAAGTATTACCAAGAAAAGTAAAACTTTAAATTTTGGTTTGAAAAAGTTTTTTAAGAAGGGGTTTGGGTGTGTGTGTTGTTGTGTTGTTGTGTTGGTGTGTTGTGTTGTTGGGTGGTGTGGTTTGTGTTGGTGTGTGTTGCGTGCGGCGGGTGCTGCTTGCGGGGTGCTTCTGGTTGGTGGTGTGTGTGCATGGTTGTGTGCGTCGGCGTGCGTGCAGCGTGCGTGCGTGCGTGGGATGGGGTTTTTGGGGTGGGGGGGGGCGCGCCACCACAAAACCACACAACCACAACACACACACCACACACACACAAACACACACAAACATACACCCAACCCGAAAATAAAAGGGCAAAGTTTTTTTTAAAAAGGTCCACTTTTCCATAATACCCGAAAAATTTTTTTTCCATGAAAAAACCTTGAAGAAAACAAAACAAAAGAAAAAATAAAACACAATTAGCAGTGGTCCAGATATACCCCCTTCTATAAACACACACACCCCGGCGCGCCCCGCGGTGTGTTTGTGTGGGGGGTGTTTTTGGGGGGTTGTGTGTGTTGGGGGGGCGGGTCTGGTGCTTGTGTCTGTGTTTATAGTGGGGGAACCTTTTCACAGGGGTTAGTGGAACGCGAGTCTTTTTCCACAAACCCTGTTATTTTTTGAAATCAGTTGGGGGAGAAAACAATTGTGTTTTAGCGCCCCAGTCATGAATGGGGAAAGAAAAGCCCCCAAACAAAAAACATTATACCTCCCCTTTGCTATAAAGGGGGTAAATAAAAAGGTAAAAAAATGTACTACATTTGACTGCTTGTTTACAAATAAAAAGCCCACACCGTGTCATTGAAAAAAAAGGGGGTTGTTTGCCACGGGGGCTGCCATCAAATAAATAAGAAAGTTTATAATTTTTGCCATACATCCTAATGGCCAAAGAGGATGCACAGTTGGTTAAAACTACTGATTTTTGCAAAGAGGAAGGGATTTTTATGGGTGACTTTAATGCTCATGCCCCTTTTTGGATACATTTTTAAATAATTGACATCTAATGATTTGTGAAATTTTGTTGATTCAAATTTAATTCATTAAATGAGGTTAGTTTACGAGAATTTCCGAGTATTAAAAAAATCTATGCCATAGCTATCCTTTTTTCCCCAACATCATTATTAAAACTGGTCCACAGTAGAAATTTTTTGGGGGATCATCTCCCATTCAATACTTTTAATGAAAAAAATTTTGATGAAATTCTACCACTAAATCCCAAATTCCCAAAATTGAACTTAAACGGCCAACGGGGAAGCTTTCAACTTTTTTGGTCGCAAAATACATCAAAAATTGAGGATGATACAATACATTTTTATGAAATTTTTAAAAAGTAGTGTTCTAGCAGCTGAAAGACTTTTTCCCAAAAATTTAAAAAAAATAAAAAAAATTTGGGAAAATATTAGGCAGTATTTGGCCGAAGAATTAGACTCGCTGTTCAGTAAAAAGCAAAAAAGTAAAAAACAGTCTTAAATAAAGTTAGCAACCGCCCAGAAAACGGGGGACAAACGATCACAAGAAAAAACCAACGCGTTTCGCCCTTAGGTCTTCGTCGGGTGATAAATAAACAAATAAAACAACGAAAATTCATAGCTTTGACGCTTCAATCGCTTAGGGTTTAGCGCAAGGAGAAGGCCCTGGATACCATACAAAACATGGGTATAAAAAGTCAGAGAAAAAATTTTAATTGAAACAAGAAAAATAAATGCCAAAAAAATTGCCAGGCAAAAAAGAAGTTCTGGGTTGAGTTTTTTTGAAGCCCAAGTACCCGAATCAAAAAATTTATTCAATTGGGGAAAAAATCAAAGAAAAAAAATTGCTAAAAAAGGCATCATAGCCTATAAACTAAAACTGTTTTTCCTTTGCTTTGGTAAAGGAAGCTTTTTTGAACTTTTTTAGCTTGTAGCCAGTCAAAAAGTCTGAGCAGAAACCCGTCTCACAGAAACAATGGGGGGCAAAGATGAAAACAGGGTCCCCAAAGAAAATGAACTTTTTTTTTAAAATCTCCTTTACTGTTAAAACACAAAGCATTGATTTATCCCATACATTTTCACGTTGGCCCCTTTATGGGGTGTCCTATCAACTCAGCAGACATTACCTTTTTGGGAAAAAGTATTATGATTATTATTTCCAAAAAATGGGATTTAAAGGCCATTCCCAAAAATCGGGAAATTCGTAGAGTCCCAGTACTCAAAGAAAAAACCGGGGGCACTGTACAACTACAACCCTACTTTAACACTCATGTGGGAAACTTTTTGAAAAAAATTTTTTCAAAAGCGTTGTTTTTATTAGTAAAAAAAAAGGGTAAAATTTCCCTTTCGCAGGGGGCTTTCGAAAAGGGCGTTGTACACAGACCATTTTGTGAAACTGACAATCAATTAAAAAACAATTCTCCCGCAAAAAAGTACTTTTGGGTACTTTCTTGATTTAAAAAAACCATACCGGTACGGCCGCAAGGTACTGTACAAATTAAAAAAAAAATTTTGGGATTTTTGGAAAGTTTGATACATAAAAGCTTCCTAACAGAAAGAAGCTTTTTACAGGGTTGAAGAACTTATCATCCTATAGGGAAAGTAATATGGGTTTCTCAGGGATCAGTTTTTGCCCCAGTTGTTCCAATCCTAATCCATGATCTTCCCAAATCAATGTCAAAAACAAGAGGTAGTTCAATATCAGATGATATCGCTTTTGGATTAAACTGTAAAAAAAAGGGAAAATTCCAAAAAAAAAACTAAAATTTGTACAGAAGTTTACTAAAAAAATGGTGAATTATCTACATAAAGAAGGGATTAAATATCTGGGGGAAAAAACATTCTTATGTTGTTTAACAATGTGAAACCCAAAAATACACCCCCGGGTTTTGCTAGAGGTCAAATTTTGGAATATAAAAAAGTTAAGTTCCTGGGCTATTTTTAAATCCTAGCTGAACTGGAAAAAAACACATTTCATTTATTGATAAAACAAGAAAAAGATTTTAAAGTTAAAATTATATGTTGTCAACTGGGGCGGACTGCATACCCTTTTAATTTTACATCTCTTTAGTCCCATCAAAAAAAAGACATATGGGCAGGAAGGTATTTTCTGAAACCCCAATTCTCTTTTTAATAGATTGCAAAACTAACAGTAAGGGCATGAAATTGCTCTGGGAGTCCCTTTTAAAACAAACATCATAGTGTTATAAAGAAAAAAATATATTCCACAAAGAGAACGAAAATTGGATGTATCCAAATATATTGTCAGAAGTCTTTCGTTTAAAATTCGGTTTCTGAAAAAAACTGAGGGGTTCCGTAAAGATTTTTCCCCCAAGGGTTGAAAAACATGTCACAATTCAACCCAAATTTAAAACCAAAAATCTGACTTTTTATATCACATTGTAATATTTATATTTCTGATATACCGAATTTCCTCGTACCTACAATGCCTCCTTGGGACACCAAATCTTCTTTTTATTTAAAAAACATTTGAAAAAAAAGTGATAATTAAAAATTTTAACACGAAGTTCGTGAACTTTAGAAAACAGCTATCCAAAAAATTTTTTTAAGTGTTTAAAGGGGGGTCTGTAATGGAATCCCCCTGGCTTTATTATACCAAAAAAAATTTAAAATGGGGAAACATTTATTTAGGAAAGGGGTTTTCAAAATAACCTCAGAATTATTGCAATACGAACTTTGACTACATATGTTATACACCCAATTTCTTTTATAAATTTTACTTTTTGTTGATTAAACTGTTTTACAATCACTAAACGTGGGATGCAAGCTAAAAAAATTTGCTTTTTTAAATAAACTCTACTGCTTTTTGTTAACTCAGGGAAAAATTTATTTTTGTTTGGGGCCCCCCCCCCACTGTGGGTAAAGTGGAATGAAATAGAGACATCTTGCAAAAGAAGGAGCAAACAAAATGCGAAAATTTATTTAAAAAGTCCCCCTTAAGTTATCCCTTGTGAATTGAAACCAAATCATGGAAAAAATATACAAAAAGAATTTAAGTGAAAAATTCTAGTTTCCATGGGGGCCCAGGGCACATTTTCAGTTAATTTATATTAAGGCTGAATACTTGGAACACTAAATATTTCATGGGATTCTTGTGTCTGCAAGAAAACTTTCGTCTCATCTTATATTTAATGCTCAGTGTTGACCACGCTCTATCAGGAGAAAAGGGATTGAGATGACAAACTTTGGGAATGTTTTTACTGTCTTATATTTCCCATTTGCTGAAATTGCCCCCTGGTTTTTTTCGCAGTCAGGGTTTTCAAAATTTTTTATAAAGATCAAAACTAGGGATTTCACTTAAAGTATGCACATATAATGTGGGTTGAAAGATCTCCGTGGGTGATAAATTTTAATGGGAGGTGTTTTTTTTTTTTATGTCTAATATCACTGGCGAGGGAAAAAAATTAAATAACCCCTGAAACGAATGAACTGAGACCTTGTAAAGAAAATTTGCCTTTTTATTCTCAGGGCAGGGGGGGTTGTGTGTGTGTGGTGTGTGTGTGTGTTGTGGGGTGTGTGTGGGTTTTGTGTGTGTGGGGTGTGTGTGTCATTTATTTAACGTTTTCCCCTAAACGTATATTAGACGGAAAAAAAAAAAAATCGTACCGAAAAAAGGAGATGGGGGAAAAAAAGAGGTACGTGCTTTGCTTGTGCCGCACACTATTGGGGCTGTGCGTGCGCACGTGTGTCATGTGCGTGTTCGTGTTGTTTTGCGGTATGTTTGTGTGCTATGTGTGGCTTAATATGTTACATAATAAAATGGTAATTAAAAAACACTTGAAAATTTTTTAATAAATTTAAAAGGGAAAAAAAACTAAAATTTTGAAAATAATTAAAACCATCTAGGCCAAGAAAATTAACCTTTTTCCAGCCTTGTCATTTTTGGGTTGTACATTTTTCCATTTCCTAACATTTCCCCCTTCCCCCCCCCCAACAAAAAAGGAACCTTTTTACTTTCCCCCAAAGGGTCGCTCCCAAACATACAAAAAACTTATGTTAAATGGGGGCTCAAAAAATGGCCCCGGGCCTTTTGGCCCCAACCTGGTATTATTATTTTCTTTTGACATGTAACAATTGACACGGTTTTTTTTCTTTTTACATAAAAATTCTATTTTTTTAAATTTTTTTTTTTTAAAAGCATCAAGGGTTTCCCCCTATAAAAATGAAAGTAACTTTTATTTAAACTAAAATCTGTTGAATGTTTTAAAAGGCAAAAATATCAAAATGTTTTGATTGCTTTTTTCATTTTTCTTTGAAAGTTTCGAAAAATTTTGTTTTAACTAAATTGAGCCATTCCGATAAGGGGGGGTTAAAATTTTCAAAACCAAGATATGTTTGCTCCCGCTTTTGCCCCTATCTACCCTTACCAGCAGACACACTAACCTCTCTCTCTCTCTCTCTCTCCTCTTTCTACTCTCTCTCTCTCTCTCACACAACACACACACACACACACACACACACACACACAACACCACACTACAACACACACACATACACACACACACACACACACACACACAACACACACACACACACACACACACACACAAACTCTCTCTCTCTCTCCTCTCACAGACAGGTAGACTGACAGATGTGTAGCAGGATAAGTATGTACACAAGAAATAGTAAAACATTAAGATGTTTGGTTTGTTAAAAGATATTTAAGAAGAGGTGTGTGTGTGTGTGTGTGTGTGTGTGTGTGTGTGTGTGTGTGTGTGTGTGTGTGTGTGTGTGTGTGTGTTGTGTTGTGGGTGTGTGTGTGTGGCGTGCGTGCGTGCGTGCGTGCGTGACGTGCGTGCGTGCGTGCGTGTGTGTGTGTGTGTGTGCATGTGTGTGTGTGCGTGCGTGCGTGCGTGCATGCGTGCGTGCGTGCGTGTGTGAGTGTGGTGTGTGTGGGGTGGTGGGCGCGCGCACACACACACACACACACACACTCACACACACACACACACACACACACACACACACACACAACATACACCATACCCTGAGAAATGAAATGAGCAAAGTTCTTTACAAGGTCTCACTTTCTGCCATAATACCCTGAAATAATTACTTCTCATGACAAACCTTGAAGAACAAGCACAACAAAGGAAAAATATCAAAACGACAATTAGCAGCTGGTCCAGTATATACACACACATCTATAAACACACACACGCGCGCGCGCGCGCGCGCGCGTGTGTGTGTGTGTGTGTGGTGTGTGTGTGTGTGTGTGTGTGTGTGTGTGTGTGTGTCTGTGTGTCTGTGTGTCTGTGTGTCTGTGTTTATAGATGTGTGAGACCTTTTCACAGTGTTTCAGTGGAACGCGAGATCTATTTTCCACTAACCTGTTATCTTTTGAAAGTCATGTTCTGGAGAAAAACAATTGTGTTTTAGCGCTCCAGTCATTGAATGTGGAGAAGAAAAAGCTTCCCAAATTTAAAGAACTATTACTACCCTCCCTTTGCAGTATCAATGGGGTAAATAAAAAGGTGCAAAACTGCTATCTACATTAGACTTGACATTGAGTTTACAAATATAGCCCACTACCAGTGTCTATTGATAAACAAGGTGTGTTTGCCACAGGTGCTGCCATCAAAGTAAATAAGGAATCAGTTTATAATGTTTTGTCCGTTATACTATCCTAATGGTCCTAAAGAGGATGACACAGATTGGTTAAAACATACTGATTTTGCAAAGAGGAAGTGGATTATTATGGGTGACTTTAATGCTCATGCGCCCTTTTGGGATACATGTTGTAATAAAGTGACATCTAATAGATTTGTAGAAAATATTGTTGATTCAAATTTAATTCTATTAAATGACGGTTAGAATTACGAGAATTTCCTGATGTAGTTACACACAAGTCTAGTGCCATAGATCTATCGCTTGTTTCCCCAAACATAGCAGTTAATTATAACTGGTCCACAGTAGAAGATTGTTTAGGGAGTGATCATCTTCCATTACAATACGTTTAATGAAAATATATTGATGAAATGTCTACCACTGAATGCAAAATTCCCAAATTGAACTATAAACTGGCCAACTGGGAAGCCTTTCAAACTTTTTTGTGTCGCAAAATACATCAACAATTGAGGATGATGATCTAGATACATTTTATGCAAATTTTTCAAAAGTAGTGTTACTAGCAGCTGAAAAGACTATCCCAAAATATAAATACAAAAAGATTGGAAATATGTAGGCACGTATGGTGGACAGAAGAATGTAGACTCGCTGTTCAGTCAAAGCGAAAAAGCTACAAAACATGTCTTAAATAAATGTTAGCGAACCGCCCAGAGAACGTGGACAAACGAGTCACAAGACAAAACACAACGCGTTTCGACTCTTAGGTCTTCGTCGGGTGATAAATAAACGAATAAAACAACGAAAATTCACTTAGCTTTGATCGCTTCAGATCGCTTAGGGTTCAGCGCAAGGAGAAGGCCATGGATATCCATACAAAACATGGATAATAAACAAGTCAGATGAAAACTTTATAATCATGAAACAAGAAAAGAATAAATGCTCAAAAATTATTGCTCAGGCAAAAAAGAAGTTACTGGGTTGAGTTTTGTGAAGCCGAAGTACCAGAATCAAAAGATTTATTCAAAGTTGGGAAAAAAGTCAAAGAAATGAAAAATTGCTATAAAAGTCAGTCATAGCCTATAAAGCTACAAACTGATTTTCCTTTGCTTTGGATAAAGCTGAAGCTTTTTTGATACATTTTCAGCTTGTAGCCAGTCAAAAAGTCTTGAGCAGAAACCCGTCGTCACAGAAACAATGAGGAGCAAAACGATGAAATACATGGCTCCTCCACAAGAAAATGAACATTTTTTTAAACTCTCCTTTACTGTTACCAGAACTATCAGAAGCATTAGATTTATCCCATCACATGATTCAGCTGTTGGCCTTGATGGAGTGTCCTATCAACTCAGCAGACATTTACCTTCTTCGTGGAAAGTATTACTGCATTCATTATTCCAAAAATGTTGGATTAATGGCATATTCCAAGAATCTGGAAAAGTTCAGTAGTAGTCCCAGTACTCAAAGAAGGTAAACCGAGGACATCTGTACATAGCTACAGACCCATAGCTTTAACATCTCATGTTGGTAAACTTTTAGAAAAATTATTCAAAAGCGATTGTTGTATTACTGTGAAAAAATGGTTGTAATTCCTGTTCAGCAGGCGGGCTTTCGAAAAGGTCGTTGTACTACAGACCATTTAGTGAAACTGACAAGTCACATTAAAAAGCAATTCTCCCGCAGAAAAAGTACTTTGGCTACATTTCTTGATGTTAAAAAAGCCTATACTGGTACGGCACGCAAGGCTACTGTACAAATTAAAAAAATGTTGGTATTTCTGGAGAATGTTTGATACATTAAAAGCTTCCTAACAGAAAGAAGCATATGTACACGGATTGGAAGAACTTACTCATCCTATAGGAATGTAGATATGGGTATTCCTCAGGATCAGTTATTGACTCCATGTTGTTCACAATCCTAATCCATGATCTTCCTAAATCAATGTCAAAAGCAACGCAGGTAGTTCAATATGCAGATGATATCGCTATTTGGATTAACTGTAATTAAGAAGCATTCCAATAAAAGAACAGTAAACTTTGTACAGAAGTTGTACTAAAAGGAACTGGATGAATTATCTATACATATGAAGAAGAACGGATTATAACTATCTGGGAAAAAACATGTCTTATGTTGTTTAACAATGGTGAGAACCCAAAGATACTACCCTCGCTTTTGCTAGATGGTCAGATTCTGGAATATAAACAAAAAGTTAAGTTCCTGGGCGTATTTTTACTCCTAAGCTGAACTGGAAAACACACATTGAACATTTGATTGATAAAACAAGAAAAAGATTAAACGTTCTAAAATTATATGTTGTCAAGCATGGGGTCAGGACTGTCATACCCTTTTACATCTATACATCTCTTTAGTCGATCAAAAATTGACATATGGGCAGGAAGTGTATTTCTCTGAACCTAATTCTCTTTTGAATAGATTGCAAAGCTTAGACAGTAAGGGCATGAAATTAGCTCTGGGAGTCCCAGTTCATACAAACACTCATAGATGTTATAAAGAAACAAAATATATTACCACTAAATGAGAAGCGAATATTGGATGTATCCAAATATATTGTCAGAAGTCTTTCTGTTGAAAATTCGGTTACTGAAGAAATACTGAAGGATTCCAGTAAAGATTTTCCTAAGAGGTCTGAAAACATGTCACATATTCAACCAATTAGAAACTACACATCTGACTTTATATCACATTGTAATATTGATATTACTGATATACCAGAATTTCCTGCGGTACCTACAATGCCTCCTTGGGAGCACCTAAATGCTTCTTTTGATTACAAATACACTTCGATAAAGAAAAGTGATAATGTAAATATTTTAACACTGAAGTTCGTGAACATTTAGAAAACAGCTATCCAAATCATTTAAATGTGTTTACAGGTGGGTCTGTAATGGAATCCTCTGGCTTTATTATACCAAACTTTAAATGTCAGGAAATCATATTATTTAGGAAAGGGGTTTTCAATCTATACCTCAGAATTATATGCAATACTGAGGCTTTGACTTACATATGTGATACACCAATTGCTTTCTATAAATTTTACTTTGTGTTGATTCCAAATCTGTTTTACAATCACTAGAGCGTTGGGACTGCAAAGCTAGAAAAGATTTGCTTTTGAAATAAACATCTACTGCATTGTGTCATAAACTCTAGGCATAAGAATTGATTTTTGTTGGGTCCCATCTCACTGTGGTATAAAGTGGAATGAAATAGCAGACAGTCTTGCAAAAGAAGGAGCAAACAGAAATGCTGAAAATTTATTAAACAGTCCCTTAGAGTTATCCGCTTGTGAATTGATCCAAATCATGGAAAAATATATACATAAGAAGAATTTAAGTGAAAAAATGTCTAGTTTACCATCGTGTCCCAGGCACATTGTCAGATTAATTCATAAGTTAAGGCTGAATACTTGGAACACTAAATATTACTCATGGTATTACTCTGTGTCTGCAGAGAAAACATTTCTGTACATCATCTTATATTTGAATGCTCAGTGTTGACCACGCTCTATCAGGAGAAAGGTATTGAGATGACAAACTTTGGCAATGTTAGTACTGTCTTATATGGTTCCCATGTTGCTGAAATTGCCATGGTTATTTCGCAGTCACCGGTTGCAAAATTTTTATAAAGATCATACTAGGGTATTTCACTTATGTAAGTATGCACATATCAGATGTGGGTTGAAAGTACTCACGTGGATGATAAATTAAGTGTGGAGGTGTTTTTTTTAATAAGTGTCTAATATCATCTGGCGATGAAAAGACATTAAATAACCACTGAACTGAACTGAACTGAGACCTTGTAAAGAAACTTTGCTCTTTTTATTCCAGGGCATGGTGTGTGTGTGTGTGTGTGTGTGTGTGGTGTGTGTGTGGTGTGTGTGTGTGTGTGTGTGTGTGTGTGTGTGTGTCATTCATTATAACGTCTTTCCACTAAACGTGATATTAGACGGAAAAAAAAATCGTACCGAAAAGAGTGAGATGGGAAAGAAAGAGCGTACGTGGCTTATGCTTGTGCACGCACACGTATGTGTGCATGTGCGTGCGCACGTAAGTGTGCATGTGCGTGTGCTCGTGTGTGTGTATGCGAGTATGTTTGTGTGCTATGTGTGTGCTTATATGAGTGCTTACATGAATAATAATGGTAATTACAAAACACTTGAATTTTTCAAGTAAGTTTGAAAGGGAAAAAAAGCTAAAATTTTAAGAAAACTAATTAACATACCATCTAGGCACAGAACTTAACCTTTCTCAGTCCTTGTCACTTTTGAGCTTTGTACATTATTCCATCTTCCCTCCCCACACATATCCCCCATCCCGCCCCCACACAAAAAAGGAACCTATAATACTTCCCCAATGGAGTGCGCTCCAAGCATACAAAAAACTCATATGTTAGAGCTGGTGACTCAAAGATGGCCTGTGCACTATTTTGCCTCAACACTGGAATTATTATTTTCATGTCTTGACATGTAACAATATGATCACGTGTTATTTTCTTTTTACATAAACATACTATGTTTTTAACATATTTTGTTTTAAAAGCATCAAGTTTCCACCTATACATCAATGAAAGTATACTTTTATTTAAACTAAAATCATGTTGAATGATTTTAATGTCAAAAATATCAAACTGATTTTGATTGTCATGTTCTGTCATTCTATCTTTGAAAGTTTTCGAAATATATGTTTTAACTAAATTGCACTGCTCATGTACCGATAAGGGTAGGTTAAGATTTTCAGAACCACAGATATGTTTTGCTCCACGCTTAGCTGCCCTATCTACTTTATCGTTGTAATAAAAGGAACATGTGTGAAGGAATCCAACAAAAGGATAGTTGGGTGCCTCCTTCAATAAGCATATGGATCAAACAGCTTATCTCAATAATCATTTCAGGCCTAGTATGCAAATTAAAAACTTTTATTGCCTGAAGGACTGATTTTGAATCTACACAAAACAGAGCTTGAAATATTGTTTTGGGGAAATTTAAAAGGTAAATCAAAGCCATGAGTATTGCTGTTAATTCAGCTGTAAATATGGATATGTTACATCCATGTAAAAAGATTTCTCCACCCTCAAGTCAGGAATTAAGAATGCAATGTGTGTGGTGTGTGTGTGTTGTGTGTGTGTGTGTGTGTGTGTGTGTGTGTGTGTGTGTGTGAGAGAGAGAGAGAGAGAGAGACAGAGAGAGACAGAGAGAGAGAGAGAAAGAGAGAGAGAGAGAGAGAGAGAGAGAGAGGAGAGAGAGAGAAGGAGAGAGAGAGAGAGAGAGAGAGAGAGAGTTTGTGTTTGCGCGGGTCAGTCTGTGTGCCTGCTTGTCTGTAGTTGTGTATCTGTATCTGTTTGTCACACACACAGAGTGGAGGAGAGACAGTGAGTGAGAGAGTGGGTGAATAATTGAGAGAGTGAGAGAGGGTGCTGCCTTGAGGCGTGTCCTTTTTACTCGCACCTTCCACAGCGCCGAGTGCGACACCGATCACTCGCTGGTGTGCTGCAAGATCAAGCTCCAGCCTAAGAAGAGACATCGCTCTAGGCCTGAAGGCAAACCTCGCATCGATGTGAACAAGACCACACATCCTGACAAGGCGGCGGAATTTACCCAAGCCCTCTCCGAGGTGTTCGACTCAGACCCTCCCGGTGGCTCAGCCCATGAGAGATGGGACTACATCAGAGAGACAGTACACAGCACTGCCATGAAGATTTTTGGAAAAAAGCAGACCAAGAACAACGACTGGTTTGAGGCCAACTCCTCCACACTCACTCCAGCCATAGAAGAACGCCGCAGCGCCACCTGGAATACAAGCGATCCCCAGCCAGAGAACCCTGCAGGTGTACAGATCTGCAAAGAGCAAAGTACAGAGATTAGCAAGGCAGTGCGCTAACGACTACTGGCTCCAGCTATGTCAAAGCATCCAGATATCGGCTGATACTGGAAACATCAAGGCATGTACGACGGCATCAAAAAAGCAATGGGCCCCACCAAGAAGACTACAGCTCCACTGAAGTCTGCCACGGGCGAGACCATCCAGGACAAGGACAAGCAGATGGAGCGATGGGTGGAACATTATTCCGAATTGTACTCCAGACAGAACCACGTCACCGACGAGGCCCTTGATGCGATTGAAAGCCTGCCCCTCATGGCGGAACTGGATGAGAAACCCACTCTGGCAGAACTAGAGAAAGCAATCAGGAGCCTGTCCTCAGGAAAAGCACCAGGGAAGGATGGCATACCACCAGAAGTCATCAAGTGTGGCGGCAGTGCACTGCTTGAACACCTGCACAACCTCCTTTGTCAGTGCTGGGAGGAAGGAGCAGTACCTCAAGACATGAGAGATGCCAATATTGTCACATTATACAAGAACAAAGGCGACAAAAGTGACTGCAATAACTACAGAGGAATATCTCACCTGAGCATTGTAGGCAAAGTATTTGCAAGAGTCGTCCTGAACAGGCTGCAGAAGCTCGCTGACAGAGTGTACCAGAGTCGCAGTGCGGGTTCCGCTCGGAGAGATCAACCATCGACATGGTCTTCTCCATCAGACAGCTGCAAGAGAAATGTAGAGAGCAGCACAAGCCCCTCTTTCTGGCCTTCATTGACCTGACCAAGGCATTTGATCTTGTCAGCAGAGATGGTCTCTTTAACGTCCTAGCGAAGATAGGCTGCCCACCAAGACTTTTGAGTGTAATCCAGTCTTTCCACGACGACATGAAAGGCACAGTGCAGTACGACGGCTCGACATCAGATGCCTTCAACATACGCAGTGGAGTCAAACAGGGCTGTGTCCTCGCTCCCACCCTCTTTG
Organism: Conus ventricosus; assembly: GCA_018398815.1. Lineage (NCBI taxonomy): Eukaryota > Metazoa > Mollusca > Gastropoda > Neogastropoda > Conidae > Conus > Conus ventricosus. The sequence goes on from CM031625.1 coordinate 44,758,298, forward strand.
GCATCTTCTTCGCTGTCCTGCTGAAGCACGCCTTTGGAACATCAACTGAGGGTGTTCACCTTCACACCCGATCAGATGGCCGACTGTTCAACCTGGCTCGGCTGAAGGCAAAGAGCAAAGTACGGGTAGTGACCATCAGAGACATGCTGTTTGCAGATGACGCTGCTCTGGCCACCCACACCGAAGCAGAGTTACAGAGTCTGATGGACCGTTTTGCAAAGGCTTGTGATGAGTTTGGCCTGACAATAAGCTTGAAGAAGACGAACGTGATGGCTCAGGATGCTGAACAACCCCGCATCACCATCAACAACCATGAATTAGAGGCCGTTAGCCAGTTCACGTACCTCGGTTCCACCATCACCGACCACCTCTCTCTGGATACAGAGATCAACAGAAGGATTGGCAAGGCCTCTACCACCCCGGCCAGACTATCTCAGAGAGTGTGGAACAACAGCATGTTAACATTGAACACCAAGATTGCTGTGTACCGAGCCTGTGTGCTAAGCACTCTCCTGTACGCCAGCGAATCCTGGACCCTGTATGCCTCACAAGAGAAGGGCTGAGTGCCTTCCACATGCGCTGTCTCCGGCGCATACTTGGGATCACATGGAGTGATCGCGTGACAAACAACGATGTGCTTGAGCGTGCAAAGATTCCCAGCATGACCACTCTTCTCCGTCAGCGTCGCCTCAGGTGGCTTGGTCATGTGCGTCGAATGGACGACGGCAGGATCCCCAAAGACATTCTGTACGCAGAACTTGCCTCTGGCAAGAGAACAACTGGAAGACCACAACTCCGCTTCAAGGATGTTTGCAAGCGCGACCTGAAGGCTCTCGACATCGACACCAACACCTGGGAAGAGCTTGCTCGGGACAGATCCAGCTGGAAACACACTATGAACACTGGGCTGGAAGCTGGCGAAGAGAAGCTCCGGAAGCTTGTCGACGCAAAGCGTGCACAGAGAAAGAACAAGCAGCTGCTGCCAGCGCTGACTCGGCCTTCAAGTGCATCAAATGCAGCAGAGACTGCCACTCCCATGTGGGTCTATACAGCCACAGCAGACGCTGTATGACCAAAGGAAACATTTGTAAAGGGCGCAAATCCATCGTCTCCCGAGACTAACGGATGCCAACAACAACGAGAGAGGGTGAGAGAGAGATAATTCAATAGTGTTAGGGAGAAGCACACACGCTGTGTGTGTGTGTGTGTGTGTGTGTGTGTGTGTGTGTGTGTGTGTTTTGTGTGTGTGTGTGTGTGTGTGTGTGTGTGCGTGTGCGTGTGGGGTGTGTGTGTGTGTGTGTATGTGTGTGTGTGTGTGTGTGTGTGTGGTCAGTGTCTGTGTGTGTGTGTGTGTGTTGTGTGTGTGTGTGTGTGTGTGTGTGTGTTGTGTAGTGTCTCTGTATGTTTGTGTGTGGTGTGTGTGTGTTTCCTTCATTATGTTTCAATGTTCTGAAAATATTGCTTTAAAACCAAAATATTTTCAACATCAAATGACCCCGCAAGGTGTTACCAAGGACACATATTATTTGTGGACCCGCTTTAATTCTCTGAGCTAATGCGCTGTGAATGATTACAACAACCTATCACTCATATCGGTATTTTTCTGGTTTTTTTTTTTTTTTTTTGTAGTGGCGAGCTTTGATCTGCGTGATGTGATGGGGTGGAAATGACAGTAATTAATTGATTTTTCTTCTTCGGACCGACTGTGGGGGCTGTAGTTGTTTATCCTAATGGGCTGATAAATGGATACGTAATTACAGTTGTCATCGGCTCTCTCTCTCTCTCTCTCTCTCTCTCTCTCTCTCTCTCTCTCTCTCTCTCTCTCTCTCTCTCTCCTCTCTCCCCCTCCCTCTCTCTCTCTCTCTCCTCTCTCTCTCTCTCTCTCTCTCTGATTCTCTCTCTGTCTCTCTCTCTCTCTCTCTCTCTCTCTCTCTCTCTCTCTCTCTCTCTCTCTCTCTCTCGTCTGAAAAATTCCCAAAGCTGTATTACTCCGAGTGAAGAAGGAAAAAGAAAGAAAGAAAAAAAAAGGAAGAAGATGAACAACAACACCAACAACATCAACAACAGCAAACACGAGAGAAAGAAGAAAAACGAGAAGAAGTAAGGGCAAGAGGAAGAATGCTTCAAAGCAGAAAAAATGATTTCCACAGCAAGAGCAATGTCAGATGACTTCACACAACAATAACACAATGAACCGCAAAGACATCACCATCAGCACCAACGATATCAGATGACGTGACACAATAGTACCATGAATAACAAAGACATCACCATCACCACCAACGATATCGGATGACTTCACACAATAGTACCATGAATAACAAAGACATCACCATCAGCACCAACGATATCAGATGACTTCACACAATAGTACCATGAATAACAAAGACATCACCATCAGCACCAACGATATCAGATGACTTCACACAATAGTACCATAAATAACAAAGACATCACTATCACCACCAACGATATCAGATGACTTCACACAATAGTGCCATGAACAACAAAGACATCACCATCAACACCAACGATATCAGATGACTTCACACAATAGTGCCATGAACAACAAAGACATCACCATCAACACCAACGATATCAGATGACTTCACACAATAGACCCATAAATAACAAAGACATCACCATCACCACCAACGATATCAGATGACTTCACACAATAGTGCCATGAACAACAAAGACATCACCATCAACACCAACGATATCAGATGACTTCACACAATGTGCCATGAACAACAAAGACATCACCATCAACACCAACGATATCAGATGACTTCACACAATAGTACCATAAATAACAAAGACATCACCATCACACCAACGATATCAGATGACTTCACACAATAGTGCCATGAACAACAAAGACATCACCATCAACACCAACGATATCAGATGACTTCACACAATAGTACCATGAACACCAAAGACATCTCCATCACCACCAACGATATCAGATGACTTCACTCAAAAAGCACCATGAATAACAAAGACATCACCATCATCACCAACGAGGTACGCTTACCAGTTATCCACTCTTCCTTCTCCTCCTCTTTCGTTTTCTACTACTACTACTACTACTACTACTACTACTACTACTACTACTGCTGCTGCTGCTGCTACTACAACTGCTACTACTACTACTGCTGCTGCTGCTGCTGCTGCTGCTGCTGTTGATGATGATGATGATGCTACTACTACTGTTACTGGTGCTGCTGCTACCACTACTACTACCACCACTACTACTACTACTGCTGCTACTACTACTACTACTACTACTACTGCTGCTGCTGCTGCTGCTGCTGCTGCTGATGATGATGATGATGATACTGATAATATTACTACTGCTGCTATTGGTGCTGCTGCTACTACTACCACCACTACTGCTACTGCTATTTTTACTCTCTCTCTCTCTCTCTCTCTCTCTCTCTCTCTCTCTCTCTCTCTCTCTCTCTCTCTCTCTCTTCTCTTTTTGGGTGAATACGGAGAAGAGCAAGGTTGTGATGTTCAGAAAAAGGTGTTTACTTGACAGGCAGAGGAAAATAATGTTGTTTTTTTTTCAATGAACAAATGATGGCACATACATCTGGTGTCTATTTCTTAACATATCACCAGAGGGGGGGGGGGGGGGGGGTCTGTTTCAGTATGAACTTGGGTTTGTCTACGTATATCAAGGTGTTGAAAATGTAAGTGCCCTTTTGAAATTATTTCGTCAAAGACTTAAAGATAATCGACGGCAAAACTGTCTCTAAAATATTTGTCTAGAGCTGTGAACGACTTTCATTTTACAGGGCATTTACAACATACAGTAGTTGTGAGGAACATCTTTTACCCAATATTGACAGACATATTAAAAGTTATCTGACAAGATCTGAATTCGGAATTAGAAAACTTTAGGTGCAGTGGTTATCGTCTCTCTCTCTCTCTCTCTCTCTCTCTCTCTCTCTCTCTCTCTCTCTCTCTCTCTCTCTCTCTCTCTCTCTCTCGTCTGGCAAAACACAAAGAAGGAGGAAAAAAGGAAGAGGAGGAAAAGGAGGAGGAGGAGGAGGAGGAGGAGGAGGAGGAGGAGGAGGAGGAAATAAGATAAACAACAACATCAACAACGGCAACAGCAGCAACAAGGAAACAAGAGAAGAATAAAGTCAAGAATAAAAACAACCTCAACAACTGAAACGAGGAAAAAAGACCCAAAAAAATATGATTTAACAATTTTTAAAAAGAGTAAGAAAAACCGCTACAGAGAGAAAAAAAACGTATGAAACAAGCAAAACTGAATTAATAGAAACCCGATAAAAACATATACACAGATAGAACCTGATAACTATAAAACACCACAACAATAACTTCAACATGGAAAAAAAACCGACTCTCACAACAACAAACAGCAAGCACACCTCTCTCTCTCTCTCTCTCTCTCTCTCTCTCTCTCTCTCTCTCTCTCTCTCTCTCTCTCTCTCTCTCTCTGTGTGTGTGTGTGTGTGTGTGTGTGTGTGTGTGTGTGTGTGTGTGTGTTTTTTCCCACCCCCCCCCCCCTCTCTCTCTCTCTCTCTCTCTCTCTCTCTCTCTCTCTCTCTCTCTCTCTCTCTCTCTCTCTGTAGCCTGTCTGTCTGTCTCTCGCTCTCTGTCTGTCTATCTGTCTGTCTGTCTGTCTGTCTGTCTGTCTCTCTCTCTCTCTCTCTCTCTCTCTCTCTCTCTCTCTCTCTCTCTCTCTCTCTCTCTCTCTCCTCTCGCACATCAATCCTGTACTTCTCCTCGCCCTAAATTAATAGATGTTTACTCGTAGGCTGGTCAAACATCAGAGAGCTCTCAGCTCCTGTCATCTTCTGAGGTTTCTCTCCCTTTTCCGCCCAGCGCTAAAAGCTTGCCCTAACTTCTCGCCTCCTCACGTCTCGTCTTGCCCGTCCATGCGTTATTTGGAACCGGGAAGTAGCGTCTCGGCGTGCCCGTGATTCTTTTCTTTTTTTTTTTTTCTTCTTTTTTTTTTCTTTTTTTTTTTCTTTTGTCTCCTTCCAACGAGACGAGACAGCCATCGGTCACGGAGGGAAATTCTTTTTGACTTTTGTGGATTTTGAACTTGGGGTGTGTAGCCACTCGACTTTCAAGTGCTCCACGTCACATCTGTCGATGACCTATTTCAGATGATTAAAAACACGTGTACTTTTTCTTCTGTACTGAAGTTAGTTGTTTCAGTTGCTCCTTCGCTGGTGTACCATGTGTATTTTTTTTTCAGGTTGGCCCATTTCTTCTGCCAGTGAGTGTGAAATTGCTGGAAATTAAATTTGAAAAGACAGGGGTTAGTTACTGCCAAGGACACAGACAAACAAGAGTACAGGACTAGACACTAGACTAGTCCTGTACTCTGTTTGTCTGTGTCCTTGGCGGTAACTAACCCTCTCTTTTCAAATTTTGCTTCATTTTCCGCCCTCAATCATTGTTTTGAAACTTTGCTGGAAATTGTTTTAGCTGCTCTTCTACATATTCCACGCCACTGTCGAGCAACAAGAGAGGCGTGGGTGCTCTTTCATATAGAAGTTGATTTTGTATTTTGTTTTCCTCCGCTCCGTTTTAGTTTTCTCCCAAAGAAGTGACTTTTTTTTACATTCATAAAGCACTACAACAAACCAATCTGTAAGTAACAATAGCTCTTCATGTCGTTCTAAATGCAGGCACACTCGTATGTTACGAATTAAACAAGTTTGTGTGAATTAGTAATTGTAGTAGAAAAAGGGAAGCAAAACTAAGCAAACAAACACGCGCGCGCGCACGCACACACACACACACACACACACACACACACACACACACACACACACACACACAACACACACGCACGCACGCACGCACGCACGCACGCACGCACGCACGCAGCACGCACGCACGCACGCGCGCGCACGCACGCACGCACGCACGCACGCACGCACGCACGCACACACACACACCCCACACACACACACACACACACACTGTAATAGTCATAAGTGACACTGATTTTCAACCTAGCTTGCTTGCCTCTATCAACAAACCAAGTCTTTCCCCGCCATCCCCACCCCCATCCCACCCCCACGCAAAGAGAGAGAGAGAGAGAGAGAGAGAGAGAGAGAGAGAGAGAGAGAGAGAGAGAGAGAGAGAAAGAAACCGCTGTTCAGGTGACTGGGCCGCCCTTTAAAGTAAGCATGTGCGACAGCTTCTTGTGGTGCGCTGTTCGGCAAGGTCGGCCTACTGTCTGAACGTAGCCTCTGTCCACCAAGCGAACCCCCACTTTGACACTTTAACCCTATCATGTTTGAAGTGCAATGAACAGCCAGCCAGCCCCAGAGCAGGAGACAGACAGGCAGAGAGTCTGATCAACAGGAAGTGAAGAATGCCTTCAATTTTCGCTGTGGAATTCCAACTGGCGACAGGCAAAGGTACCGATCCTGTGTCGTCTACATCTTTGACCCTACATAATTCCTGTTTCAGGCTATCAGTCTACCCTCACTGGGGTCTGTGTGAGGTCACAGTTTACCCTGACTTGGGTCTGTGTCAGGCCACAGTTTACCCTGACTTACGTCTATGTGAGGTCACAATTTACCCTGACTTAGGTCTGTCGGGTCATAATTTACCCTATTTATGTGCGTGTGAGGTCACAATTTATTTTGATTTAGGTCTGTGTGAGGTCACAATTTACCCTGACTTAGGTCTGTGTGAGATCACATTTTACCCTGAATTAGGTCTGTGTGAGGTCACAATTTACCCTGACTTAGGTCTGTGTGTGGTCACAATTTACCCTGACTTTGGTCTGTGTCAGGCCACAATATATCTTGACTTAGGTCTGTGTCAGGCCACAATACATCTTGACTTAGGTCTGTGTCAGGCCACAATATATCTTGACTTCGGTCTGCGTCAGGCCACAATTTACCCCGAGTTAGGTCTGTGT
>CM031625.1:44772728-44782728 GCA_018398815.1 Conus ventricosus
ATTATGCATTTTTGAAAAGAGAGAGAGAGAGAGAGAAGAGAGAGAAGGAGAGAGAGAGAGAGAGAGAGAGAGAGAGAGAGAGAGAGACAGACAGACAGACAGACAGACAGACAGGCAGGCAGACAGACAGACAGACATACTGACAGACACAGAAGACGTAGGTAGGAGGGAGAGAGAGAGAGAGAGAGAGAGAGAGAGAGAGAGAGAGAGGAGAGAGAGAGAGAGAGAGAGAGAGAGAGAGAGAGAGCAGACACAGAAGGGTAGATAGGGGAGAGAAACAGACAGACAAACAGGCAGACAGACAGACAGACAGACAGACAGACAGACAGACAGAATGACAGATAGACAGACAGACAGATCCTGCATCGTCTTTCCAGCCGGGTGTTCAAAACGATTATCGGAGTGTTAAGTGACAGCTGGTCGTTAGCAGCCGCTGGGCGCTGTGTCAGATCTTGTGGGAGGAGAAGAGAGGCTAGCGATGAGGGGTCAATACGTGGGTGTCCCTCCCGGCTCTTCGGCTCACCTTGAAGTGGACGACACCGTACGTCAGGCGATGGGGGGAGGAAGGGGGGTGGATGATCAGTATTGGGGAAGAAAGATGCTCTGAAGAAAAATGTTCGTCTGTGTGTGTGTGTGTGTGTGTGTGTGTGTGTGTGTGTGTGTGTGTGTGTGTGTGTGTGTGTGTGTGTGACCGAGAGAGAGAGAGAGAGAGAGAGAGAGAGAGAGAGAGCGAAAGAGAGAGTGCGTGTGAATGTATGTGTGTGTGAGAGAGAGAGAGAAAGAGAGAGAGAGAGAGTGTGTGTGTGTGTGTGTGTGTGTGTGCGTGCGTGCGTGCGTGCGTGCGTGCGTGCATGCGTGCGTGCGTGCGTGCGTGCGCGCGCGCGCGTGTGTGTGTGTGTGTGTGTGTGTGTGTGTGTGTGTGTGTGTGTGTGTGTGTGTGTAAAAATGGGCTTGATTGTGTGTGAGGAACTCTAAATTTTCAATCTGTCTTTGATCGGTTAAGAAGTATTCCTGATTCACTCCAACGAAAATATCAAGATGAATGGTGTGATGCTCTTGAAAATAGCAACAACTGTTCATAGACATTTTAAACCAATCTTGGAAAAGAATGGATGATAGACAGATAGACAGATAGATAGATAGTAAATAGCAGTTACCTGAAACGTATGTCTTTAAACACCGATTAGGTTTTAAATGTTGTCGCCATAAACACGAAACTGAATTGGATACACACAGGATATTTTCAAGGGAAGAAAGACGGTAAAGTAAGGTAATGTTGCTTGTAGCCCAGCCGACCGCAAAAGGCCATATCAGGGCTGCCACCACGTTAAAATCAACTCAAGTCATCAAAACAAAAAAATAATTTCACATATCTCTTGAAAAAAAAACATCTGAAAACGTACCAGAAACTTCGTTAAAAATCTTTCTTCCGTAAATCTTAGATCAGATGAAAAACGTTAATCTTTTTCAGAAACTCAAGGATCACGTCAGGTGGGACATCTCTGAACAGGGTTTTCATGGAGTCTGCTGTAAAGTGTTTATATCTCACTTCGTGCAACTCCCAACACTCTAAAAAAAAATATGTTTCACTGTGAGTGGAACATGACATGGAATGCACCACGGAGCTTCTTCATATCTTAAAAGATAAGAATGGGTATAAAACGAGTGGCTTTGTGTGCAAGCGGCATGAGACTGTTTCGTCTTTACGGCCGCCCCTGGAACATAGTAAAAACTCTTTCAGGTTTGGACGGATTTGAAATAGTTTGTTATCTGTCTGCGAGTTCCATTCCTCTTGCCAGAGGTCTTTGACGTAAGCCTGGGTTTTGGGTTTCAAAGCAGTGTGAGGAATAGACAACATGTTAAACTTTTCCTTTGTAGCATTCTTCGCTAGCTGATCAACCATCTCATTGCCTCGAATGCCCACATGGCTGGGAAACCAAGCAAAAACTGTCTTGTATCCGTTTGCTTTTAGAGAGGTGTACATTTCAAAAACTTTCAGCAGCTGAGGATGCTTGAGATTACGGCCGGCAATGGCCTCCAAAGCAGAAAAGGAGTCTGAACAAATGAGGAAATCTTTATGTTTGGATTTACAGACCATTTTCGGGGCTAGGACCAAGGCTGTCAGCTCATCAGTGTAGATGGAGCTGTTGGTGGGAATGTTCGGTACATCTCTGAGAGGGACCCTACAGCACAAAACACAGCAGAGGCAACTCCCTCCTCAGATTTGGAACCGTCTGTGAAAACTCTTTTGAACGATGGAAACTTGGAACACAGTTCAGCAAAAAAGGACTTGTATCCCAAAGGGAAAAAACTAGTGGAATCTTTCCGGTACGAGGCTAAATCAAACCGGATCTCTGAGGAAGAAATCCATGGAGGGTCATCGGGAAACTTGGAAAAATCAAAAACTACTCCAAGGTCTATACCTGCTTTGTTCAGATGGGAAAAAGACAAATTTTCCAAGGGTGGAATGGAACTGGGTTGGTCATCGAATTTCTTTTGGAACTTGGGGTCAAAACACAGTCATATGCAGGTTTTTTGGGGTTCGGAAGAGAGACTCAGACAGTATTCAAGGCAAGTTTCAGTCAATGATTTGAGATGGATGGTTCTCCTGCTTCGGCATAAAGCTATAAACAGGGTGGTGCGGAATGCACCCAGACATAATCGCAGCCCTTCATGTGGATAGGGTCTAGACTTTTGAGGTACGATGGTCTGGCAGAGCCGTACACTACACACCCATAGTCCAGCTTAGAGGGGATCAGAGCCCTGTAAAGATGGAGGAAGTTTTCCTGTCAGCGCCCCAATCTGTTGCTCTACAAAATCGCAAAATGTACTGCTTTCTGACATGCAGATTTCAAGTGTTGGGTATGGCTTTTAAAGTTCAGTTTTTGTTTAAACAAAAAAATACCCAAGAATTTGGCTTCTTTACAGCTGGAATGGGGGACTTGTCCAGACAAATCTCGGGATTAGCAAAAAAATTGACGAAAATTGTGAAAATGGACTGATTTGGGGTTTTGGTACTCGAAAAAGAAACCCGTTTTCCTCGACCCACTGTTGAATCTTGTTCACACAGAGCTGAAGTCGACGCTGTACGCTGGCGTAAGAGGCTCCAACTGCGTACAGTGCGAATTTCGCCCAACAAAAAGAGAGGACTCGGAACCCTGGTTTACTGATTTGACGATGTCGTTAAATTTTGATGCTGAAGAGAGCAGGAGAAAGAATGCTCCTTGAGGTACACCTAACTCCGGGCCCATGTATGTCAGACAGCGTGGTGCCAATACGCACCTGGAACTCCCGATCAGCCAGAAAGTTTTGTACAAAAGAGCAGATGACCACGAAAACCAGTATATGAAGATCCATAAGGTTTTCCGGATTTCCAGGCAAGTCTTTTATTATGAAAGCGCTTGGTGATGATTTCTTTTTAAATTTTTGAAAGTCTAAAACTGCATACCAAAATTTCTCTCTGAAAAGTAAATATTTTCATTGTTTGACCCTTTTGAGGACAAAGACAATCTGTTCACTAAAAATGGCTCGATATAAAAAAAATCAACAACAACAAAACTGTCCAATTATGTTCTTGTATACTCTTGTTTCATGCACATTCGTAGCACAATTGACTGTAGTTTTTTTTTGCATAAATAATTACGTTAACGGATTTTATTATAACCCATACCTTGGTAAAGGGGGTTAGAGGATTAAGTTCTATCATGTGCGTATAGAGGTGCTGTGTGTGTGTGTGTGTGTGTGTTGTGGGTGTGTGTGTGTGTGTGTGTGTGTGTGTGTGTGTGTGTGTGTGTTTTGTGTATATTTGCCTGCATGCAGTGTGCGTCCAGCCCGTGCTTGCGCGCGCGCGTGTATGTGTGTGTATGTGTGTGTGGTGTGTGTGTGTGTGTGTGTGTGTTGTGTGTGTGTGTGTGTGTGTGTGTGTGTGTGTGTGGTGTGTGTGTGTGTGTTTACACCTCCCTCCCCGTTCATGTACACCACATACAGAATTGTGAGCAAATTCATATTGAGATAGGCAGATCCACTGGTGAAAAGTTTTCTACGTCCACAGAACTCTCTCCTCTCTTCTCTCTCTTCTCCCCTCTCTCTCTTCTTATCCTTAGCTGTACCACCATACAAGACGTTTGTCAGTTAGTCACGTGCAGCTGTGCCGGGTGTTCAAAAGAGTCGATACCACCCTTCCCCCACAGCCCAATTACAACTAAACCCTCGGGGCTAAGCGATCTGATCAACGTGGACATACAGATGAACATCTCTCTATTCTACTCGCCCAGCCCGGTTCCAACCTAGAAAAGCGTCCTACACAGCCAACATACAAGTTTGTGTTCTTACCTTCATGAAGAAAGTTATGTAAAAGTCTTTATTTAGATTTCATTTGGTCGGCAGTTGACGGGACAGTGCTTTCTGTTCCCACCCACACTTTTGGGTGTGTCTTTTTTCTTTCTTCCCCCACAGCTGATGAACAAGTAAGTGTTTCTAACCTTCATCAAGGAAGTTATTAAAGCTGTTTTGATTTGGTTCATTTGTTTTTTGTTTGTCTAATTTGTTGTTTGTCAGCAAATTATGTAATAACAAACTGACCTGATTTTAACCCGACCTTGGTTATAAAGATTAAATGCGGCTCACGGACTACCCGTTAAACTTTGTTGCGGATCCCCCTTATCAAAGTGCGGATCCGAGATTGGTTCCACCATGGTGGGAGTCTGTGCTTTCCAGGGAACTGTTTTAGGGGATTTACGTGTTTATCTACGGTTCCTTCGTTCGCGTTTGTGTGAATGGAGCGGGAATGCATGCCATGTCGCGGTGGTGTTGCCCCCTTCATGAATGGAGCGGGAATGCATGCCATGTCGTGGTGGTGTTTCCCCGTTCAAAGAATGGAGCGGGAATGCGTGCCATGTCGCGGGTGGTGTTGCCCCGTTTATGAATGGAGCGGGGAAAGCGTGCCATGTCGTGGGTGGTGTTGCCCCGTTCATGAATGGAGCGGGAATGCGTGCCATGTCGTGGGTTTGGGGTTGCCCCGTTCATGAATGGAGCGGGAATGCGTGCCATGTTTGTGGGTGGTGTGCCCCGTTCATGAATGGAGCGGGAATGCGTGCCATGTCGTGGGTGGTGTTGCCCCGTTCATGAATGGAGCGGGAATGCGTGCCATGTCGTGGGTTTGGGGTTGCCCCGTTCATGAAGGAGCGGGGAAAGCGTGCCATGTCGTGGGTGGTGTTTGCCCCCGTTTTATGAATGGAGCGGGAATGCGTGCAATGTCGCGGGTGGTGTTGCCCCGTTCATGAATGGAGCGGGAATGCATGCCATGTCGCGGGTGGGGTTGCCCCGTTCATGAATGGAGCGGGAATGCATGCCATGTCGCGGGTGGTGTTGCCCCGTTCAAGAATGGAGCGGGAATGCATGCCATGTCGCGGGTGGTGTTGCCCCGTTCATGAATGGAGCGGGAATGCGTGCCATGTCGCGGGTGGTGTTGCCCCGTTCATGAATGGAGCGGGAATGGTGCCATGTCGCGGGTGGTGGGTTTCCCCGTTCATGAAGGAGCGGGAATGGGGTGCCATGTCGTGGGGGGGTTGCCCGTCGTTTCCCCGTCCTCAACAATTCTCTGCTTTGTGTTTCCAAATCAAAAAGGAATTTAAGGTGAACCCGCCCATAACAGGGGCAAACCGCAGGACGAACAACGAAGTCCCTTTTTCAGGCAAGCTGAACAACATTCACGACAACGAAAACGAAGAACGAGCAATCAGTGTCTTCTCAAATCGTGCTGTCACATCAGTTGTCTTCTCAATCGGCTGTCACATCAGTTGTCTCTCAAATCGGTGCTGTCAATCAGTTGCCCTTCTCAAATCGTGCTGTCACATCAGTTGTCCCTTTAATCTCTTCAAATATTTTATTTAAAAGGCGCTTAAGTCTTCTCAAACCGGCTTCAATACAGGGTTGCTTTAAATGGCTAAAAGATTGAATTTTATTGCTGTAATAACATACATCTACACAAAGGTGCTTTACACAGGCTAACACAAACGAAACCACACACACACACACACCACACACAAAAAACACACAACACACACACACCAACACAACAAAACCAACACACACACAAAACACACACACACGGGAAAAGAGCAGGGACATTAGAGAGCTACAACAGTCTTTCCTGTGAGCCTCGCCTCTGCCGTACATGCTCAAAGCTCTGAGGACATACTTGCCCACGCTTTGAGACATACTGTTCCCACGCTCTGAGGACATATTGTTCCCACGCTCTGAGACATACTGTTCCCCCCTGAGGAAAATACTTTCCCACGCTCTTGAGGACATACTGTTCCCACGCCTTGGGACATAGTTCCCACGCTCTGAGGACATACGTTTCCCCGCTCTTGAGGACATACTGTCCCAAGCCTTTAGGACATACTGTTCCCAAGCTCTTGAGGACATACTGTTCCCACGCTCTTTAGGGCATACTGTTCCACGCTCTTGAGGACATACTGTTCCCACGCTCTTGAGGGGCATACTGTTCCCAGCACCGTAGAAATCGTGGAGGACAGGTGTGTGTTCCCCTGGGCCCGACAAATGAGGTCGCCAGTGGTGTTCACTAGGACGGAGCGGGTCAGTTCAGTCGCTGCCCTCATGAAGGCATCTTCCTCACCCCGAGCACGCGGTCACCCCGCGCTGCTGCGTTGGGTCCACTGACCCTTGGGAAGTCCCGTTGGCACCCCGGGGCAGCCGCTGTTGCGGACCCGTCCCCTGAGTACGGTGGTGTGTGTGTGTTGTGTGTGTGTTGTGTGTGTGTGTGGTGTGTGTGTGTGTGTGTGGCCGAGGCCCAAACCCCTCAGGCCAGCGAAGGGGTGGGGTCGTTGGGACGGAGTCCTCGACCTGTGGGTTCACCTTGACCTGCAGGGGAAGGTCGCTGTCCTTTCGTGTGGGTTTTTTCCTTCGATACACTCCTCCTCCACCCTTCTGCATCCGCATCACCCCCACCCCCCTCCCCCCCCCCCCTCCCCTTCGAATCTGGGTGGGGAGCGCACCGTTTAGTCCCTCTCTGTCCTCAATAGCGCTCTGCTTAGTATCTCTGCTCCTCAACAGAGCACTGCTTTAGTATCCGTCTTTCCACACGCTCTGCTTAGTATCTCTGGTCTCATGCGTCTGCTTTGTATCTCCTGCTCCTCAAAGCGCCTGTCAGTATCTCTGCTCCTCAACAGCGCTCTGCTTAGTATCTCTACTCCTCAACAGCGCTCTGCTCAGTATCTCTGCTCCTCAACAGCGCTCTGCTTAGTATCTCTGCTCCTCAATAGCGCTCTGCTTAGTATCTCTGCTCCTCAACAGCGCTCTGCTCAGTATCTCTGCTCCTCAACAGAGCACTGCTTAGTATCTCTGCTCCTCAATAGCGCTCTGCTTAGTATCTCTGCTCCTCAGTATCTCTGCTCCTCAATAGCGCTCTGCTCAGTATCTCTGCTCCTCAACAGCGCTCTGCTCAGTATCTCTGCTCCTCAATAGCGCTCTGCTTAGTATCTCTTCTCCTCAACGGCGCTATGCTCAGTATCTCTGCTCCTCAACAGCGCTCTGCTTAGTATCTCTACTCCTCAACAGCGCTCTGCTTAATATCTCTACTCCTCAACAGCGCTCTGCTTAGTATCTCTACTCCTCCACAGGGCTCTGCACAGTATCTCTGCTCCTCAATAGCGCTCTGTTTAGTATCTCTGCTCCTCAATAGCGCTCTGCTTTGTATCTCCGCTCCTCAACAGCGCTCTGCTTAGTATCTCTGCTCCTCAACAGCGCTCTGCACAGTAATCTCTACTCCTCAATAACGCTCTGCTTAGTGTCTCTGCTCCTCAACAGCGCTCTGCTTAGTGTCTCTGCTCCTCAACAGCGCTCTGCTTAGTATCTCTGCTCCTCAACAGCGCTCTGCTCAGTATCTCTGTTCCTCAACAGCGCTCTGCTTAGTGTCTCTGCTCCTCAACAGCGCTCTGCTTAGTATCTCTGCTCCTCAATAGCGCTCTGCTCAGTATCTCTGCTCCTCAACAGCGCTCTGCTCAGTATCTCTGCTCCTCAACAGCTCTCTGCTCAGTATCTCTACTCCTCAACAGCGCACTGCTCAGTATCTCTACTCCTCAACAGCGCACTGCTCAGTATCTCTGCTCCTCAACAGCGCTCTGGTCAGTATTTCTACTAGTCAGTAGCGCCCTGCTTACTATCTCTGCTAGTCAATTGCACACTCTGCGAGGTCTTCTCCGTCTGAAGCCCAGGTGCAGTGTCGTTCGAAGCAGACAGCCTTGTAATTCATCCCGCTGTCCAAGTGATACATTTTCAACGGGCTGATTCTGGCAGCCTTAATCTCTCTCTCTCTCTCTCTCTCTCTCTCTCTCTCTCTCTCTCTCTCTCTCTCTCTCTCTCTCTCTCTCTCTCTCTCCGACTCTGTCTCTCTATTTATCTCTCTTTCTGTCTCTGTCTCTCTTTCTGTCTCTGTCTCTCTTCTCTCTCTGTCTCTCTTTCTCTCTCTGTCCTTGTCTGTCTGTATGTCTGTCTGTCTGTCTGTCTCTCTCTCTCCCTCTCTCTCTCTCTCTCTGACCAGCAGGGAAGAAGGGTGGAGGAGTGACGGACGGGTGTGCGGAACTGGGGAGATGGAGGAGGGGGCATGACAAAGATGAGAGGCAGAGGACCCACTCCGCACAAGACGTGGGCCAGTGTCTTCTGTCGGCTGGCCTCATGTCGTCGCTGTCATTGACAGCTCCCTGTGTGCTGGCCAAGGCTGTGATACGAAAAGCCTGGGTGTGGCTCTCTAGCAGACAGCCAGAATGAGAGCGGCATGGAGTGACGTCACTGATATGGGGGGGGGGGGGGGGGGAGGGGGTAGGCGGAGAAGAGAGAGAGACTGATGGGAATCGCACAAGATCAGGCACAAAGGAAAGAAGGAAAGAAAAGAACAGAATGCAGTGCGAAAAGAAGAAAGAAAGAAAGAAAAGAAGAAGAAAAAAAGAAAAGAAGAAAGAAGAACGACAAAGAAGAAGGGGACGGAGGAGAAGGGATAATTTCATTGGTTAAGTTTTAGAGACGAAGAAGGAGGAGACGATGAAGAGGAGGAGGAGGAGGAGGAGGAGAAGAAGAGGAAGAAAGAAAGAAGATGATGAAGAAAACAGAACGAAAGGGCGAAAGAACGAACGAAAGAACAAAGAAAGAAAAGAAGAAGAGGAATGAAAGAAAGATGAAAAAAATGAAAGAAAGACAGAAAGAAAAAAGAAAAGAAAAAAGAACAGCAATAGATGGAAAGACCACCCCCCCCCCCTCTTTCCCCTTCCCCTCCCTCCCCCCACCCCCCAAATGCATATGATTTCCTTCCTAAAGTACAAAATGTTGCTCACTGGAATTCGGTTACGCCCTCTTTGATTCCTTTCCACTCACTATCCACAATCTGCTGTTTCTAAAGTATTCGGCAAGCGTTTGATGTAATGGCGATAAAGCTCAGACATCACGCGGAGAAGATTTAGGCGGGCTAAACGAAAGATCACGTGGTCGTTTCGTATTCGTAATAAAATGCTATTCAGCTAATCCAGAGTGGGCTTTTGAGACCGTTAACCATTCGACTCATTTTGAACTAGGACACACAGGAAAGTTTAGAACCCCGTCGAAGTCGAACAATCCTCCTTTCTGCAATGAAAACCCTCCCCGAAACCATCGTATATCTCTCGGTATATCTTCCACAAGAGTGAGAGGTATTGCAAAATGTTTCATCTGAATGAATTCTCCGTTGACTGTGCTGTGCAATGGGTGGTTAATGAGGTCACTTTTTCTCTCCTGTTTTTTTCTTTCTTTCTTTCTTGTGTGTATGTGTGTGTTTTGTTTTTGTTTTTTGTTGTTGTTGTTTTTTAAATTCAACCGGTTTTTTAACATTTACTAGATCAATATCACAAGCACCACCCCTTTGAGAATGTCATTTTGTTCAATGAATCTGGGCTGTGGTCCGTATCAAACCAACAGGTTTTTCGGGTTGTTTTTTTTTTTCTTTATTTTG
>CM031625.1:44787728-44817728 GCA_018398815.1 Conus ventricosus
AAACTATGTGAGCTGTATGGAGAATGTTAATGTGGATGACGACAATTGCATACGTTGCTCTAAAGACACAGTTATCAACAATTTTGGCAAAACATTGTTGGATTTCTGTATCATGTTCGACTTGAGCATTTTAAATGGTTTTGTGATGGTGATAGTGAGGGCGAGTATACTTTTGTGTCTCCAAACGGATGTAGTGTGATCGATTACGTACTGGTTCACAATGGCTTGTTGTCAAACGTTGATTTACACATTGGTGATTGCATTTATTCATGGCACTTACCAACTGAAGCTATATGGAGAAGTAATTGTTGTAAATTAGAGAAGAGGTATTCCCCAGAACAATGTGAAGAAAAAATTGTCTGGGCTGATGAATATGCTGGTATATTCAGAAATGAACTTGAATGTGATGAATTTCTAGACAGCATGCTGAAAGCGCGTCAGTTATTGCAAATTAATGTGAATGAGAGTCTAGATAAATTTGTCAGTGCCTTGTGCGGAGCCGCAGCTTGTATGGTTCGAGTTATTCGCAGAGGCAGCAGAACATACAATGACTGGTTTGATCATGAGTGCGAACGAAAGAAACATGAAGTTAAAAGGTTATTAAAAAGATGTCAGAGGTGCAAAACAGCCAAGGAGAAAAGTAAGAAAGGAGGAGAATACGCTGTATCACGTAAAGAGTATGTTACGCTAAGGAAAACGAAGGAGCTGGAGTTTAAAGAAAGTAGGTTAAAGAAACTAAAAAATTCAGTCAGTGATTCTAAAATGTTCTGGTCAGTGATAAGATCTGTAAATAAAAAGAGTTTTGTGTATAACGAAATCTCAGTTCAACAGTGGCATGACCATTTTCGGGGCGTTTTTCATAGTTTTGATAATAAAAGTATGGAAGAAGAGACCGGTGTGGTAGAAGAGAATGAAACTGAGCCATTATTTAATCAGCCTATTTCCAGTGAAGAAGTCGTTGCTGGTATTAAACATTTAAAATTAGGAAAGAGTGCAGGACCAGATAGAATTGTAGCATAAATGTTGAAGAATGCAAACACAACTGTAATCGATTTCCTTGTTCATTTATTTGCCCAACTTTTTGATAATGGCATCTTTCCATCAGAGTGGGCTAAATCAATTATTGTACCAATTCATAAAAAAGGAGACGTGAACAATCCCGACAACTATCGTGGAGTATCACTTACCAGCATTTTAAGTAAAATCTACACTCACATACTAAATACAAGATTAACTGAATGGGCTGAAACTGAAGAAAAAATATTGGAAGAACAAGCAGGTTTTAGAACCAGTTACAGCACCATAGACCATATATTTACACTATATTCTTTGATTCAAAAACATCTATTCTGCAAGTCGAAGCTCTACATTGCATTTGTAGATTTCAAGAAGGCCTTTGACTCGGTAAATCGAAATACTCTGTGGAATGTACTCCGTAAAAGTGGTGTTAATAGTAAATTGTACATGGCCATTAGAGGGGTCTACAACTCAGTGCTGGGATGTGTGCGTGTGAAGAGTGAGTATTCAGATTATTTTGATTGTCCAAATGGAGTAAAACAAGGATGCTTGTTGAGTCCACAATTGTTTTCTTTTTTCATAAACGAATTGGCTGTGGAATTGTCCCGCAAAGGCAGACATGGTATCCAGATAATACCTGGAGCAGTTGAATTAGTTTTATTACTGTATGCTGATGATGTTGTTCTGTCCGGAACAGTTGTAGGTTTGCAAAGCCAACTAAATGTATTGAAAGAAGAAGCAGAGCGCTTAGGTTTATCAGTTAACTTGGATAAGACAAATATAGTGGTCTTTAGAATGGGTGGCCACCTATCAGTGTGTGAAAAATGGTCTTATGGAAATGCAGGCCTTCAGTAGTTAATTCATATAAATATCTTGGAATAATATTTTCAACAAAATTAACTTTCCGCTATGCATGGGAAGAATCTCTAAGAAAAGGGAAAAAAGGTACTATTGAAATTCTGAAATCCCTGAGAAAACTAAATTGTACAGACTGTAGTATATTTTGGAAAATGTTTGATACACAGATAAAACCTCTTCTTACATATGCAGCTGAAATTTGGGGCTTACATGAAAATTCGATGATGGAAAAAGTACATACGTATGCTATGAAGCGTTTCCTTCAAGTACCTATTCATTCATCCAACACCGTTTTATATGGAGAGATGGGCAGATACCCTTTGTACATAAGTACATTTGTGAAATGTATTAAGTACTGGTTGAAGATCTTGAAGCTACCCCAGTCCCGTTTTAGCAGGCAAGCCTATGATATGATGCTTTTAGAAATGGAAAAAGGTAAAGAAAACTGGGCTCATAAAGTAAAGAAAGTCCTTTCAGAACAGGCTTTTGGAATAGTGTGGATGGCCCAGGAAGTAGGGAATGAGCATCAGTTTATTGCGGAATTTAAAGACAGGCTTATTTGTTCTTTTAAACAGAATTGGCACTCAGATATGGAAAGTAAAGAAAAATATCGCTGGTTTTTCTCATTTAAGAATGTGTTTCATTCTGAAAAGTTTCTCAATGTCATAACAGATAGATGGCACAGAATAAATTACGCAAGATTTAGGTTGAGAACTTTAGGTTTTAATGCGAACAAAAGATGGTTTGAATGTGAGACATCCACAGAATCTCCTTGTCCTGCATGTAGACACATTATTGATGACGAAGAACACTTTCTGTTCCACTGTACTGCTTATAATGAAGTGCGGACAAATTGTTCACTTTTCCAGTTAGATATAGCGAAAAGACAAAATGTTGCAGTCGTGTTATCATCAGATGATGAACTTGTAATTAAATCAGTTGCGAAATTCATCGCAGAAGCATTGAAAATTAGACAGATGGAGGATAGTGAAATTTAAAATAATGCATTATAAGAGATATCTGAATGAATATTATCATTCATCGCAAGTGGAAGAGATCAGTAAGATACATTGTCATCATTTGAACGAGTGGATGGTCGAGTTAGTCTTTTTTTTTTTTTTTTCCTAATTGCATTACTCCTGTGCGTGAGGCCATAAGTAAATGTTATGAATTTATTTGTTTTTAACCTTTGATTTGGTGCACCTTAGGAATGAATGTGTACTATTTGTTTGCAGGAAAGGAAGAGGGAAATGTTATTGTTCTGTTACCTCTCCCCCTTGTCAAAAGACCTGTTTGGTAATGACAATAAAAATATCAAAGTGTCAAAGTGTCAAAAAAGTGTCTCTCTCTCTCTCTCTCTCTCTCTCTCTCTCTCTCTTCTCTCTCTCTCTCTCTCTCTCTCCCTCTCTCTCTCCTCTCTCTCTCTTCTCTCTCTCTCCCTCTCTTCTTCCCTCTCCTCTCTCTCCCTGTCTCTCTCCCCCCCTCTCTCTCTCTCCTCTCCCCTCTCTCTCCTCTCTCTCCCTCTCTCTCTCCTCTCTCTGTCTCTCTCCCTCACTCCTCTCTCTCTCCTCTCCCTCTCTCTCTCTCTCTCTCTCTCTCTCTCCTCTCTCTCTCTCTCTCTCTCTCCTCTCTCTCTCTCTTTTGTCTCTGTCACCAGAACGACGATTTGTTCAGTCAAAGTGAAACGGCTTTGCCATTGATTGTTTTTAGCACTATCGCCATCCAACCCCTTCCACCCCCACCCCCCCCCCAGCCACCCCTCCCCGCCGCCTCCTCTCCATCCTGCCTCTGTTCCCTCCTCCTTCCTTCATCCAACCTCTTCTTCTTCCGAAGACAATTTGTTCGAAGTTGTGGATGACACCTATTTGCTTGACATTAACATTCATATCAGGTTGGGGAAGAGCTTAATGTTCGGTATTGGCATTTAGGTGTGAGCCTAAAAACGGGAACACTTCTCTGTCTGTCTGTCTGTCTGTCTGTCTGTCTGTTTGTCTCTCTCTCTCTCTCTCTCTCTCTCTCTCTCTCTCTCTCTCTCTCTCTCTCTCTCTCTCTCTCTCTCTCTCTCTCTCTATTCCCCCCCCCCTCTCTCTCTTTCTGCGTCTGTCTGTCTGTCTGTCGCTGTCTGTCTGTCTGTCTCTCTCTCTCTCTCTCTCTCTCTCTCTCTCTCTCTCTCTCTCTCTCTCTCTCTCTCTCTCTCTCTCTCTCTGACGCCCAAACCTAGTTCGCTACCTTGCGGCACTTACTTGGTTATTGAAGTGTTGACATTTAGTTTTTTGCGCGGAAAGAGAGACTCTAACTGAACACTGACATTTTGACAGTCTACACACGTGGCTTTCTCCTGTCACAGCTATAGTACATTTTAATCTACTTTATTCATTTGCATTTCTACATCAATGTCTGTTGAATTAAGTTCCCCCTTTGAAAGTAACCCAAAAAAATGTTACTGATGTTCTGACAATTGAACGGAATATTTGAAAGGTTGTAATCATTTTAATCTACACAATTGAACGGAATAGCTGAAGTGTTGCAATGATTTTAATCGGCTTTATTAATCAGCATGGACACAGCAACGTCTGTCGAATGAAGTTCCCCTTTTTCACAGAAACGAAATGAACCTTTCTGATGCTCCGACAATTGACTGGAATTTTTGAAATGTTGTACTCCATGTGATAAACACTACCACGATGAAAATCATGCTTTGAGTCTCTCAGGACACTTCAGTAGACACAGCACCATCATTCAGATGAGTTACAAAAGGTGCTTCCTAATCTCTTGTTGAAACATATTCAGACAGACGAAAGGTCGGGTCTGCAAACACGCGTCAATCTTCATTCCCAGCGTTAGGTTCATCTTTGCACAGTTGTCACGACGACCCTGAACCAAAGACGTGTCCTTCAATCCCAAGAACATTCATGGATCATTTTCTCAGAAACAAAACCTCTTGTCATGCACACAAATGTACCAGCAACAGTTACGTCGTCTCATAGATAAGGTGAGAAGCAAGCGCGTGCGAGTGCGTGCTCACACACACACACACACACACACACACACACACACACACACGCACAGTCACACACACACACACACACACACACACACACACACACACACACACACACACACACCACGCACGCACGCACGCACGCACGCACGCACGCACGCACGCACACACACACACACACACACACACACACACACACACACACACACACACACACAAGTGCGCGCGCGCGCGCGTTTTATCTTAAATTGATTGATTGATTAACTGACTGATTGATTTATTTATTTACACATGTATTTATTCATTTGCTTATTTTGTTTGTTTGTGTTCAAAAACATGCGTAAGGAATTCAGACACTTACCTGAAACATAGAAATTCGAGTAGGTCATAGGATGAATATACGAGCATAAACTGTGGTTATAACAACTGAATAGGTGTGTGAAATGCTATTGTAAAGAAAGACTAACAGCTTAACAACTGGGTCCACGTTAGTTTCTCTATGTTGACAACACAGGTAAATATTTCTACAACACTTTCAGATTCCGCTGGTAGTGGAACAGACAGCTCAAACTGGAATTCCTTGAAATGAGAAACAAATTGGATAGGCACAAAAAGCGATCAATGGAAGTACAAGTGTTGCATTGAAATACACAATAATTACCTTTCATTTAGAATACTGCTACAGGACTGCCTCTCTTGCTACTCACTTTCTCCTTTTGGTTTATTCATTTTACTTATAACAGTGTTTTGTCTTGTAGTTTGTTTGTCTCTGTTATCGGGCGGATGTACTATAATTTCTTTTTTTTTAATCCCCCCACCCCCACCCCCAATCCTCTCACCCCATCCCACCCCCAGTGAGATTCATAACCTGACAGAGCGATATATTGTTTATTGTGACAACAGGGTCATTTTCAATCTTACTTTGTTCCTGACTAGTTGTAATCAGAGGGAAAACCACTGTATTGAAACCTGCAGTTGCTCAACGTTAACGTTGCTTCCAATTCTCTGCTCCAGACCAATATGGTTTGATTTTTTTTTTTTTTTAATCTCCCCCACGTCTCCCTGGATCCTAGACAGAATTTCTGCCAAACCCGTCCTCCCGCCATTGATCATCGCACCAACAATGCCTCCTGACCTTCTCCTGTTCTCTCGCCCTGTCTCGCGCGCTGATTGTAACCGGAAGTTGCATGTCTGCACGTGCAGCGTCGGGGCGGCCTCTGTCTGGTTGAACCTTGACTGCTGCGACATCGATCCTTGGCCGTGGATGACAAAAAAAAAAAAATAAATAAATGTGAATAGTCCTCGGGAACAGGGGCCTGTTTTCTGACCCATCCTTCGTGCCACCTCGCCCACGTTGGTTATAGCCCACGCTTTTTTTGCACACTGCCAGAACATGTGGGAGTCACCTCCCCCACCCCAATCCCCTACCTACCCCCACCCCCACCCAAACGCAGCATACCTGCTCCCTCAGACTTTCTCGTATTTTTGCGAGAAAGAGTGAGATCATGGCAAAGCGTGGTATTTTGCCTGCTTTTCTTTCTCAACACTGCGAGAAAGCCTGGGAAGGGAAGGAGAGGAGGGGGGTAAGGGGAAGAAGTGGGAATGGTGCATGGGGTTGGAAGGAGGAGGGGGTTGGAGGGGGGGCGGGGCGGGGGAGACTCCTACGCTTCCTCGGAGTGTGTAAGAGAGCGTGAGAAGACCCCGCTTATTTTTTTCATCCAAAGCATTTCCTTTGTCATCGGGATTCGTTTTCATGTCTTCGCCCAACATTTGTCAGAGAGAGAGAGAGAGAGAGAGAGAGAGAGAGAGAGAGAGAGAGAGAGAGAGAGAGAGAGAGAGAGAGTGTGTGTGTGTGTGTGTGTGTGTGTGTGTGTGTGTGTGTGTGTGTGTGTGTGTGTGTGTGTGTGTGTGTGAGAGAGAGAGTTAAAGAGAGAGAGTGATAGAGATAATTTTATTGCCATCAGCAAAAAGCCCTGTTGGCATGGGTATCATAAGTGTGTAATCATTTATGGTGCTGCAAATGCATGTAATTAAAATAAAAATAAAAACTATTAAAACCATTAAAAACATATCAGTATTCGAAAGCTACAGTGCACACACACACACACACACACACACACACACACACACACACACACACACACACACACATACACACACACACACACACACACACACACACACACACGCCTCCCTCTCTCTCTCTCTCTCTCTCTCTCTCTCTCTCTCTCTCTCTCTCTCTCTCTCTCTCACTCTCTCTCTCTCAGGCCATGGACAACGCAAACTAATTGTCCCAACAAATCTTAAATAAGTGTGAGCGAACCGCCAAAAAAAATGTGGACAAACAAATCACAAGACAAAACAGGACCTCTTAGGTCTTCTTCAGCCTCAACATTTATTTAAGATTTGTTTAGATTTCCGCCTGCAGTCGTCTCAATTTGCAACTAGATCTAATTGTCCCAAATTTATCCAAAAAGATCAATTTGCCTAATCCTCGACAAAGCCACGCCATATCAAAACCATTTTCTATCGGTACTTTGTTTAAACAAGAAGCCGAGTCAGATTTTCCCCGATTTCTGTCGTAACGTGAACATCTTCCAAGCTTGACAGCAGAGCCTGGTTGTAGGAAAATGAACAAATTTCAACCAGTGTTTAATGGGTTTCACACAGGGTCTTATAAACAGCAGATATTGCCCACTTTGATTGAAAGCCATTGTTCTGGATCTATGTAGCAGTACATGCATAATACATGCACGTTTCCCATATGAACATTGCCTGTCAAGCCCATGACTTCTGGTTCGTACGTTAAAACAGGGTATCCAATAATTTCCAGAACAAGACCACATGAGCAGAATTCTACATTTTACTTTGTTTTCAACATTTTAATGACCCTTTTCGTTTCTTCCCTACACTTTTTCAGCCAACATCTACCAAGCTTAACCTTTTTTTTTTAGCGAAAAATGTTCCAAAATATTTGTAATTGTTTATCACTTTAACAAATGATCTTCCCATAAGACCGTCTTTAATACTATTCTAAATACCCACCATTTGTAAACATAATATTTGTAATACTCGGATTTTCTGTTAGTCGCAGTCTATGTGAATCTCTTTTCAGAGTGTCTAATTGATTTTGCAAATCAACAGGTATGTCGGAAAAAACTGTAAGAAACAGCAACTACAGGAAACTACGACAACACATACAGTTCAATCAGTAATAAGATTGTTGGCCGTTGCATGGCGATTCATATTTTGTGCTCATCTTTTCCTTTCGATTATGCCCAATACCGTTTGTCATGAAAGGACAGAGAGCATTAAATGTACCTTTTTTCTTTTCTACCATCCTCCAGGTGTTCGTGTTTCTGCAGGCCCACTGTGCTTCAAAGCAACAGCGTTTTATCTGGTTATGTCTCTCCAGAAACAGACATTGACTGTGCTTCAAAGCAACAGCGTTTTATCTGGTTATGTCTCTCCAGAAACAGACATTCAGCCTTCCACGATTACGTTCTCAGCTGTAATCATTATACCAACAGGCTTCACCGAAATTCTCGTGTTCTCTCGTCCTATGACGACCTAACTGGAAGAGGAATCTGCTTTCTGCGTGTGCCTAGTGGGTCAGCCATTGTCTGGTCGATCGATGACGATCATTACATCGATTCTCGACCATGGACAAAAATATTGATGAGCATCAAGAATGGAGGATTCCCCCCTGACCCATTTTTCAGAATACCTGCCGCTGTTTCTTCGTCTGCCGGTTTCCTTGACACAACTACCACCTCCTCTCTAGTTCTGAGGCAATGGAGGTTCTGTATGAAGCTATCATTGCTTGGCTGTTGCAAAGCCACTCATTGCAACAGACACTGCTCGTCAGTTAAGTCTCTGTTATGGTATTAGGTAACTTGCGTC
This sequence comes from Conus ventricosus, assembly GCA_018398815.1. Taxonomy (NCBI): domain Eukaryota; kingdom Metazoa; phylum Mollusca; class Gastropoda; order Neogastropoda; family Conidae; genus Conus; species Conus ventricosus. Next base: position 44,796,508 of record CM031625.1, read on the forward strand.
CTGTTTTAATATTTACCGAATGTTTTAATCCTGACCGAATTACATCAAACTAAAGGTACGAACTGCTGTCTGTCTTAGTTCTTACAATACGCTGCACAGGTACAATTGAATAACTTAACTCCAACGGTGTAAAGCGTTACTTGCCAACAAAGGGTAGTTGATGGAGAAAATACACAATTGCGCTCTTTGGTAACATCGTCCATTTTCTTTTTTGTATCCTGTGGACCCATCCTGGTTTCAAACAACAGTGTTTCATTTGCCCTATGTGCATAGGTAACATAGAAAATGTTTTTGATAATGCCTGATTCCCCTCCCCCTCCCCTCTTTTTCATGGCTCCCATCCCACTCCAACCCCCCTCATCAAAAGCTTCCTCGACCTTCTCGTGTTCTCTCGCTCCCTCCACGCGATAACTGGGACCGGAAGTTGCATCTCCGTGGACCGGCCGGGCGGGTTTTGTCGCGTCATGCCTTGGCAACCATTACATCGATCTTTGGCCGCGGAGCAAAATATGAATGCGGCATCTAGAGTCAAGTTTCCCTATTCCCCCTCCAGTTCCCCCCTCCCTTCCCTTCCTTTTCCCATCCGTTTTCCTTTCCCTCTCCTCTCTCGTCCCTCGCCTTTCCCCTCCTCGTTCCCGCTTCCTCATTGTCCTCTGAGACGCCCCGTTTTCCCCAGAGTCAACATCATTGCCGTGTTTCTGATGCTTAACCTCACTTTGCCTTCCCACACAGCGATGAGTCCGGCCCCAATCTGACACTATCCAGGTGACAGCAAGGGTCGAAAAGCAGCATGAAATACATGTGGATACATATATTAACATACATGCAAACATACATACATACATACATACATACATACATATATACATACATACATACATACATACATACATACATATGTACATGTACACATACATACATACACATATATACACATATGCATACATACGAACATTCATACGTACATAAATACATACATACATACATACATTTCTACACATATACATAACTACATACATATCTACCAACCTACCTACCTACATACATACAAAACATACAGACATATGTGCATACATGCATTCATACATACATACATTTGTGCATACATGCATTCATAACCTACCTACCTACATACATACAAAACATACAGACATATGTGTATACATGCATTCATACATACATACATTTGTGCATACATGCATTCATACATACATGCATGCATGCATACATGCATACATACACACGTACATACAAAAATACACACTCACTCAATCACTTACTTATTTACTCATTTACTTACTTTTTTTACTTATAAACATTCAAAATTGATTCAAAATTTCTGCTGTAAACATTTTTCGAACACGATGAATGTATTCCTGAGAAAAGGAAGAAAGATTGGAAAACTCCTATGTCAAAGACGGGCACATGTCCAGATTCCCAGAATACACAGATCACAAACAGCTGGACCCGCAGATCAAGAAGTCAGACAAACAATGTGTCCATAACATACAAGCCTTAAACAGCTGGACTAGCAGATCAAGAAGAAAGACAAACAATGTGTCCATAATACACAGACCACAAACACCTGGACTAGCAGATCAAGAAGTAAGGCAAACAATGTGTCCATAATACACAGACCACAGACAGCCGGACTAGCAGATTAAATACACAGACCACAAACAGCTGGACTAGCAGATCAAATACACAGACCACAAACAGCTGGACTAGCAGATCAAGAAGTCAGACAAACAATGTGTCCATAATACACAGACCACAAACAGCTGGACTAGCAGATCAAATACACAGACCACAAACAGCTGGACTAGCAGATCAAGAAGTCAGACAAACAATGTGTCCACGACTGTCTCAAAAAAAAAAAAAAAGCAAGTAGCAAAAACGTTCTCATTGAACGCAGTCAGTGTGCAACCATTCACAGATTCGGCCACGTATAAAGGACTGAACATTCACCGACATTTACACGTGCACACACATTCGCGCATTGAAAACCACACGCTCTCTCTCTCTCTCTCTCTCTCTCTCTCTCTCTCTCTCTCTCTCTCTCTCTCTCTCTCTCTCTCTCTCTCTCTCTCTCACACACACACACACACACACACACACACACACACACACTTACATGCAAGCTCACGTGCATCCTTTTGTTCCATTACGTTTCCAAACAAGAAGTAACACCTACGTCCTGTGCATCGATGTCGTGGCATGTGCGCTGTCACGTTCTATATGACCCAAAGACGGCACTCAGACTCACGTATTTTGCAAGCCTCATGCATGACTGACTTGGGATGTTTTACGAACGTAGACCTGATACAACTTGTATGTGTACTGTTCCTAAACTTCCGATGACAGTCACAACAATCTGGCAGTTGGATTTCAGATCCCTTGTTTCTAAAAACAAAACAGGGGCGTATACTGTTGAAATGTCCAGTGGAAGCAGGAATGGTGTGGACATCTAAAGGTACAGCAACTTGTGATAGACAGACCTTACCGCTCTGTCGGTTTATAATCCATACGTACATACATATGTGCATACATATCTACATACCTACATTCATACATGCATACATACATACATACATACATACATACATACATACATACATACATACATACATCATTCATACCTACATACATTCATGCATACATACATTCATATATTCATACACACATACACAGCCATCCATCCATACACACATACATGTATACATGCATGCAAAGAAACATACATACATACATACATACATACATACATACATACATACATACATACATACATACATACATACATACATACATACATACCAAAAAATCTAATTTATTCAGGAATGTTTCAAAACAACAATATTTTAACACAATGACTGCACTCTTGAAACAAGTAGAGAAAAGAGGCAAACAACTTAAATGTACGTGCGTTCGTGTCCAGCTCTACATGATAAACATACACACGTACAAACATGCGTACACACACGCATTTTTCCTACTTGTTTTCATGTATTCATACATGTACCTATATCTATATCTATATCTGTATCTATCTATCTATCTATCTATCTATCTATCTATCTATCTATCTATACACACACACAACACACACACACACACACACACACACACACACACACACACACACATACACACACAAACACACGCACACGCACACACACACACGCGCGCGGGCGCCCACACACTATACTCATACATACAGGCATGCACGATTTCGCAAGTATCTGTAGGGAGAAACATCTTTTTTCCTGACCGACCAGATTTGTATACTTCAGATGTATTCACACTCCTTTCTCTGAAGTGAAAAAAAAACCCTTAGCAAATTCTGAGGAATATAATGCATAGACACAAACATGCATGCATACATACATTCGTAAGCACATACACACACAAGCGTACGCATTCACATGTCCTGACTGCCTATTTTACTTGCATGAGAATATACCGTTTCAAGGTTTTTTTTTCGTCAATGAGGAGCTACTGCAGTGCGGACCAGTCCATATACGCTTCACTCTGTCTGCTAAGTAATGAGACTACACTGCGCATGGTTTACTGCTTAATTAAAAAAACAACAACAGACGAATAAAAACATAAGTGAAAAAATAGATACGCAAACAAATAGATATGTAAAGGAAATTGAGGGGAACAAGGAGCAATGCATTCATGCATCTAAATACATGAATATAACATACAACACACACACACACACACACACACACACACACACACACACACACACACACACACACACACACACACACACGCATGCATGCACGCACGCGCATGCACACACACACATACACACACACACACACACGCACACACACACACACACACACACACACACACACACACACACACACACACACACACACACACACACACACACCACGCATGCATGCACGCACGCGCATGCACACACACCACATACACCACACACACACACCACACACACACACACACACACACACACACACACACACCACACACACACACACACACACACACACGCTCACACACACACGCACACACACACACACCACACACACACACACACACACACACACACACACACACACACACACACACACACGCACGCACCACAACACCACAGCCACCACACACACACACACACACACGCAGCACGCACGCACCGCACCGCACACACACACACACACACACACACACACACACACACACAACAACACACACACACACACAAGCGCGTGAATAATAGTGTTTGCAAGTGAATACTTATGTGAGCAAGTAAGTACAGAAGTAATGAATAAGTACGTGAGTAAGTAAATAGTAAGTAAATACATAACTAAGTGAGAAAGTAAGTAACAGATAAGTACGACAGTGAAGAAATAAGCAAGCAGGCATATCAGTAAGTAAATTAGTAACTAAGCAGGTAAGTAAGAAAATTTTAAAGTTGATTAGGTGCTCGTCAGTCACGTAGTAGCTTCCCAAGTAATTCTTGTCAACAATCGAGTAAGCACAAAAAAGAAGGAAAAAAAACAAAGAAACAAAGAAAAAAAGTAAGAGGCCAACAAAGCCGGTTTTCTCGTTTTTGTACCCAGGGGAAAATTGTGAGGAATTACGTCTGGCAGCGGCGGTTTAAAGGGTCGTCCCCATACAGCCTCTCTCTCTCTCTCTCTCCTCTCTCTCCTCTCTCTCTCTCTCTCTCTCTCTCTCTCTCTCTCTCCTTCCTCTTCATTATTATTATTCTCATTTTTATTTTATTTTATTTTTTTGTTATTATTATTTTTTGTTGTTGTTTTGTTTATTATTATTCTTATTTTTTGTTTTGTTTTCATTTATCTTCTATTTTCATTTGATGTTCCTCTATGATTACATGACCGCTTTGCTTGCTTCTTTGATTTCTTACATTAATTGATTTCACTGCATGTTGTAGTCCCTACTCAGGGCGAGGACTGGATGTAAAAAAGCACGTTAGTGCTTATCTATTATCCTCGTAAATAAAGAATTTTGTCTTGTCTTGTCTTGTCTCTCTTTTCTCTCTCTCTCTCTCTCTCTCTCTCTCTCTCTCTCTCTCTCTCTCTCTCTCTCTCTCTCTCTCTCTCTCTCTCTCCTTCTTAGGTCAAAAAAGAGTACTTGGATTAGAAGCATGGTTTTAGTCTTCCAAAGAGACAGAAACTACCAGTCGGTCAACGAGTTTAACAATTCATTGCGCTCTTGGAAGAAACGTTAAGTATGATTGTGTGTGTGTGTGTGTGTGTGTGTGTGTGTGTGTGTGTGCGTGTGCGTGTGCGCGTGTGTGTGTGTGTGTGTGTGTGTTTGAATGTGTGTAGATGTGCGTATGTACAGTCACATTTCTTCATCATTCCGCTTCCATTTGGACACCAAAACAATCACCACTGATCCTATCAGGGGAACAGCAACCTTCCACCTCCGTCATCCTCATTTGTAACGAATCAATCTTTGGCGAAGGCAGCTCACAAGCAGCCTCCTCCTCGGCAAACAGCCGGAGCTAAGTTCGCTTTGTATGGCATCACTTAAACAGGCAGAGCTAAGTACGCTTTGTACGGCATCATTTAAACAGTCAGAGCTAAGTTCGCTTTGTACGGCATCATTTAAACAGTCAGAGCTAAGTTCGCTTTGTACGGCATCATTTAAAGTCAGAGCTAAGTTCGCTTTGTACGGCATCATTTAAACAGTCAGAGCTAAGTACGCTTTGTACGGCATCATTTAAACAGTCAGCGCTAAGTTCGCTTTGTACGGCATAATTTAAACAGTCAGAGCTAAGTACGCTTTGTGCGGCATCATTTAAACAGTCAGAGCTAAGTACGCTTTGTACGGCATCATTTAATCAGCCGGAGCTAAGTACGCTTTGTATGGCATCATTTAAACAGTCAGAGCTAAGTACGCTTTGTGCGGCATCATTTAAACAGTCAGAGCTAAGTACGCTTTGTGCAGCATCATTTAAACAGTCAGAGCTAAGTACGCTTTGTACGGCATCATTTAAACAGTCAGAGCTAAGTACGCTTTGTACGGCATCATTTAAACAGCCGGAGCTAAGTACGCTTTGTACGGCATCATTTAAACAGTCGGAGCTAAGTTCGCTTTGTACGGCATCATTTAAACAGCCGGAGCTAAGTACGCTTTGTACGGCATCATTTAAACAGCCGAAGCTATGTACGCTTTGTAATACATCATTTAAACAGTCATTAAACCAGGCACCATGGTCTCCTGTAGCATTTTGGTCATCAACAACATTCACTGGAATCAGACCTTTTCATTCAACAAAGACCCCGCCGCCGCCACACCACCACCACCACTACCCCTTCCCCACCAGTCTCACGCGTCTGTTTGTACTCTCCTTAACACAATTAGTACTGCCATGTACGTATGGTTTAAGTCTGGCCAAGAGACAGACACGATGCCCCGAGGGTAGCGTGAGGGTCCTCTAACGCTCCACCCCTCCTTTGTTCAAGTGGGTTCCTAGACGGGCCAAAACGACCGCCTGTCACCAGGAAGGCTGGAGTGATTGTTGTGCCGTTTAATTTTGGTAAAATGTTCTATGAGGGGGGGGGGGAGAGAGAGAGGAGAGAGAGAGAAGAGAGAGAGAGAGAGAGCGAGCGATAGTTGGTTGGAAAGATGCACACCAACAGACTGAATGAAGAAATTTGATTCCTTGTATGATTGTCTATCAAAAATCGATGTTTGATTTTAAATGCAAGTCAGCCACAACACACACACACACACACACACACACACACACACACACACACACTCGTTCGAAATCTAATCACAAAAATGGCGGGAAATTGTTAATGAAGTTCATGATCGCGGTGTAGAATGTCAACAGAATGACTCAAAAGAAAGGAGAGAAGCGATTTGCCATATTTTGACTCGCTTGTGTTATGTACTTATACGCACCGCCTGAACGTAAAGAATGCACTATGAGTGGCACTAAAGAAGTAAGAAATCTCAGTGAACCAAAGACACTGCAGTGCGAGTGAACACATCTCCACAACTTTCAGTTTTGGGGACTGCCTTTCCCGCTAAGATCACCATGACGCACGTGCTGAATCTGAGAAGCGCCACAGGTTCTCCCCTGGCCACCCCATTCCCTTTGTGTTGGACCGTGTGTGTCTTGGTATTTCCCCGATCTTGGTTTGGTTGGTTGGTTGGTTGGTTGTTTTTTTGTCAAGTCCACTGCCTCCTGAACTTTCTATTTTCACCTTGGGTAAGATTCATATCACACCTTAATCTCCTGAGTCCTCAAGCATGTTTAGTAACCCTGCTTTTCCCTTTGGTTTAAACAGTTTTATTTCCATAAACATACACATTGAACACAAAGCACATTTGCCAACAAGAGGACTCTTATATACAGCCCTGGCAGTGAGACTTGCAGAATAAACATGTGACTGATGGCGGCCTATTATACAACTTATTACCATAACAGACAAATTTAAACATGACAAAAAAGGTAACAATAACAGTATAGTAAAGTGCTATACGTGTAAACAAAAGAAGAGCCAACATTTAGAATTGGCATTTAGAATTAAAAATGAAACTATGGAAAACTAACAAATAAGAGAAAATGGTGACAGGGTATTGCCCGTTTTGGTGTGGCTGCCTAAGGCAGTCTGGCACATGATCGAATGTGTGCAACACTGGTCGTCTGCAGTGCACAGTGATCAAACCAAATATCAAATTCCTGTACATGGATAAAGACATGATCAGGACATTGATGTAAGCGCTCCAGCCCCTCTGACATCCGTAACTAGGTTGATATAGATGAAAGCATCGTTAATTGAAGAGGTGAAATATAAGTATACCTAGGAAACAGTAAGGGGGAGGGGAGAGGAGTTTGAAGATGGAGAAACTGAGAAAACGAAATTAAAAAAAAAAAAATTATGTTACAGATATGAAAACTCTTCACTAGCTGCATAAGGGAACCATCGCAATCCCTTTTGAAGGCAAATATATTTTGTATTGCCTGCTCCGAGGCCTTTCGCCCGCTGGATCGGGACTCATCAGGGAGACACGGCTGGTTATGTCTGCGCTCCCGGCGTCAAATAGAGACACACCACAGTCCATAATACTGTGGTTGTTCTCACCACCATGGGTGCAAAAAAGAATCCAATAGCACCCCCAGAGCAGCCAGCGAAGAGTGGTAAATGCAACCAAACGAAAGTGTGGGGAGGAAAAAAAATTGTAAAACTAAAGACATTATGCAAATAATATACAATGTAGGGGACAGTCTTTGAGCCTACGCCTGAGGATCCACCCAAAGATGCAAGGGAGATCAAAAGACAAACACACAGACGGACAGAAACAAATAACCTCAATTTAATCAAAGCAAAATCGGAAATGAAATGAGGTAGGGAACAGTAAACGATAAACAGTAAACAAGTGGGGTATGTTTTGCTCCCATAAGGAAACCTAACACAGAGTAACTTTTATTCAAGACTGGCACAGCCTTTTAAACTTGAATAAAGTCAGACAAAATACATAGACGAACAATCTAATAGTGGGGGAAAAACAAGCGCAGGCCAACAACTGAACTGTCTGGCAAAGATTTGGACTTGAGGGGAGGGGAGAGGAGAGGGGAGTTTGAAGACGGAGAAACTGGGAAAACGAAATTAAAAAAAAAAAAAATTATGTTACAGATATGAAAACTCTTCACTAGCTGCATAAGGGAACCATCGCAATCCCTTTTGAAGGCAGATATATTTGCCAGACAGTTCAGTTGTTGGACTGCGCTTGTTTTTCCCCCACTATTAGATTGTTCGTCTATGTATTTTGTCTGACTTTATTCAAGTTTAAAAGGCTGTGCCAGTCTTGAATAAAAGTTACTCTGTGTTAGGTTTCCTTATGGGAGCAAAACATACCCCACTTGTTTACTGTTTATCGTTTACTGTTTCCTACCTCATTTCATTTCCGATTGACTCCAAAACCTGTAGGAAACTGAACGGTTCATTTTTCTCCGGAGAAAAAAGAACCGGGGAGTCAATTTTCTACGGAGTCAATATTCTCCGTAACACCGGCATCTAAATAATAATGATGATGATGATGGTGATGGTGATGATGGTGATGGTGATGATGATGACGGTGATGGTGATGATGATGGTGATGATGATGACGGTGATGGTGGTGATGATGATGATGGTGATGATGATGATGGTGATGGCGATGATGATGATGGTGATGATGATGGTATGATGATGATGTGATGATGGTATGGATGTGATGATGATGGATGTGATGGTGAGATGGTGATGATGATGGTGATGATGATGATGTATGATGATGGTGATAATGGATGATGGTGAGGTGATGGTGATGATGGGGATATGATGAGGATGATGAGTGTGATGATGGTGATGATGGTGATGGTTGATGTGATGAGGGTGATGGGTGAGGTGATGATGATGATGATGATGATGAGGATGATGATGATGATTACGATGATGATGATGGATGATGATGAGTGATGATGAGGGTGATGAGGTGTGAGGGTGATGATGATGATGTGATGATGATGGTGATGATAGATGATGATGATTGGAGATGATGATATGGTGATGTGATGATGATGATGATGATGATGATGATGATGATGATGATGGGATGTGATGATGGTGATGGTGATGATGATGATGATGATGATGGTGATGATGGTGATGATGGTGATGGTGATGATGGTGATGGTGATGGTGATGATGATGATGATGGTGATGATGATGATGATGATGATGATGGTGATGATGATGATGATGATGATGATGATGGTGATGATGGCTATGGTGATGATTATCATCATGATGATGAGATAATGACGATGATGATAATGATGATGATGATGGTAATGATAATGAGGGGAGGAGGAGGAGGAGGAGAGGAGGAGGAGGAGGAGGACATGATGATGATGATGATGATGATGATGATAGTAATACAACTACTACTCCTCCTCTACTACCACTACTACTACTACTACTACTACTACTACTACTACTACTACTACTACTCTACTACTACTACTACTGCTACTACTACTACTAATAATAATAATAAATAGGATTTGCATAGCGCAATTCTAATTGAAATCTACGCATTGCACTTTCATACACCATTCATACCTTCATTCATTCACATGTGACAGCTATTTTACCACGGAAATTGCTGTATACAAACAACGTGGGGAAAAAGCATGACCAAAATCCTTGACTGAAAAGACCAGTGTCTAGCTATGCTTTGAAAGCAAATAAGGTGGACTGGTTTCGTCAGGTGGAGGCAGGGAACCCCCAAACAGATGGGGCAGCAAAGCTGAAGGAATGCTCATCAAACGGTTTTAAATTTCGCTTTGGGATCTCCAAGAGTTTCTGAGTGGCACAGCGGAGAGCCCATGCTGTCTGGTATTCGCAGAGCGTACAGGACACGCACAGGGGAAGAGAACCATTAGCCATAATATGCATGGCACGTGGGGAGCAAGATCTATTGGCGTTTGGATACATTCGTCCGGATTGTTTCCAAGCATGTGTTCTCATTCAGGTCAGGCGTTTTATATTCTTCACTAAACTGAACATGCACATGGCTGAGCAGGATTCCTTTCGCAGAAAAAACGTAACATCTTTAGGTTCAGGAATATTCGTCATGCAGAAGTCTCGCATAGCATTGGTTGTTTATGGTCAGTCTCTTTCTTGACGTTAATCTGGTGTTGATGGCTCGTCATTGGACGTCCTTTCTCTGGAGCTAAAGGTCATATCAAGCCTTGGACTTTTTAAGCGGTGCTTCCCTCCCCTCTGGGGATCTGTTCATCATGTTTCCCTGAGACGCAGGTCATGAGTTTCTTGGTACACGATGAGTGTCCCAAGGTGTGGTGGCTCGAATCGCTTCCTGATGAGCTGGACGTGGTCTCTGATGAAGCACAATTTTTTGGGGCTCCTTTTCCTCCTGTGCTAATTCCGTTTTGCCGAGGGCACTGAGGGCACTCTCTCTGGCTTTCAAGTGTCCCCACATTTCCTGTTGCCCTTGCTCTGAAAGGCCGGGGTTGCCTTCATCTGGTTCTCAACATTCCTCTTTCTCCTCCTGATTTTGTCTATCCTTCGTCAGAGCTGCACTTTTGAAAAGGTGTCTTCAACTTTGGCGTTGTAGCTCATTGCCGTCCCTTTTGATTTGTGAATACAATGTCGGGTAATATGACGCTAGTTGGCGCTCCAGTGGGCACGTCATAAACGAAACACTATTTTTTTATGAAGGCACAGTAGTGGTATTATCATTGTTGTTCTTGTTATGGTGTGATGGTGGTGGCATTATTATCGGTATTGTTATTGTTGTTGTTGTTGTTGTTATTTCTGTTGTGCGCATTTATTCAGCGGTTGCTTAATTTTGAATTGTATTGTCATTGCTATCATCATCAGCAGCATTATTATTAGCATTATCATTGTCATTATTGTTATTATTATTATTATTATTATTATTATAATTATCATTAATAATTATCATCATATTATTCAAAACACAAAATTATTCGTGATCACCAATAGGTTCACATAATATCATGTCAAATAATCCTTTAAAAAAAAAAAGAAGAAGAAGGGGGGGGGGGGGGGGGAGGGAGCAGGAAGGGGAAGCAAACACGAAAATCATAAACCAAAGGCCAAACATATAAATTACCTCCTCTTCAATCCATAATCAGCACAGTCACAACAAACATAGTCGCAAGAAGGAAAGCCATCATTCCAACCCTCCCTTTCACACATACTAGTTACGTTCTCACTTTGCGCGTGACCCCACGAGACGAGCCACTCACGTGAGAGCTTTCTGGCCCAATGACACAGCGAGGAGAGACGATTGAAAGGGGGAGCATTGAGAGTAGTGGAGAGAGAGACTCTTCAGAAGTCTATCGACTTGCGGGGAAAAAACCGACCGGTACTGATTATTACGGGAGGGATGTTGTGAGAGAGAGAAATGTTGGGGTTGACTGCCCATGGAAACTCGCTTTGTCTCCGTCTGTCTGTCTGTCTGTCTATCTGTCTGCCTGTCATCTCTATTGCTGTCTTTCTCTGTCTCTCTTTCTGTCTCAATGTCTCTCTCTGTCTGTCTGTCTGTCTGTCTCTTTTCTCTCTCTCTCTCTCTCTCTCCCCTCTCTCTCTCTCTCTCTCTGTCTCTGTCTCTCCGTCTCACACACACACACACACACACACACCACACACACACACACACACACACACACACACACACACACACACGCCCGCACGCCCGCACGTGTGCGGACACACACACACCACACAACCACACACACACACACACACACACACACATACACACACACACACACACGCACCAGTCTCTCTCTCTCTCTCTCTCTTCTCTCTTCTCTCTTCTCTCTCTCTCTCTCTCCTCTCTCTCTCTCTCTCTGTGTAATTCTTCCTTTTTTTTTTTAAACAAAAGGAGGGGACAGTCAAGCAAAATCGTTTGAACAACAGAGGCATTACGACCAGACAACCAGCCACTCTGATACATTTAATTTCATCACTTTCATACTCATCAGTGAGTGTAAAATCTCTCCATGAACTGAACCGAAAGAAGTTCAGATCTGTCTAGCCTTCAACCTTTTAATAGCCAGAAGTACTCTTCACCTACAAGAATGAAGTTCTTAAGTGTGTGTGTGTGTGTGGGGGGGGGGGGGGGGGGGGGGCATGGGAGAGCTAAACAGACAAGGAGGAAGACACAAAGACAAGTCGATCGATTGACTGATACACAGGGATCTAAAGAAAAAGAAAAGCAAGGAGAGAGAGAGAGAGAGAGAGAGAGAGAGAGAGAGAGAGAGAGAGAGAGAGAGAGAGAGAGAGAGAGAGAGAGAGGACGGACTGACTGACGGACGGACGGACGGACGGACGGACAGACAGACAGACAGACAGAGAGGGAGGAAGGGAGAGAGAATAAGGTTCTTCAGATTAAAGGCCTAAACCCATTAGTGAAAGGGAACGCCCACACATCATAACGAAACAATCCAATGGCGTGTTGAAATGGATAAATCGGCTGACTAGCATTTTACTTACATAAAGTATGTAAGGAATATTCAACAAAGTGATAACAGAGAGAGACAGAAGACAGATGATACACACACACACACACACACACACACACACACACACACACACACACACACACACACACACACAGAGAGAGAGAGAGAGAGAGAGAGAGAGAGAGAGAGAGAGGGAGGGAGGGAGAGACAGAGACAGAGACACAAAGAGAGAGATGCATACATGCAGGCAGACACACAGAGAGAAAGAGCTCGAGGGAGAGTGGGAGAGAGACAGGAAAGTGTAAAGGGTGAATGAAAGAGACAGACAGACTGACAGACAGAGAAGGGGGTGTAGTCAATTGGTGGTATGACGGAGGAGGAGGGCAAGGCTGAAAGTAAGAGGGAAAGATGGTGCATAAAGGGAACAGAGAGACAGACACGCACGGTGACGAACTGAGAGACAGACAAGCACAGTGATAAACAGAGAGACAGACAGACACAGTGATGAACAGAGAGACAGACAGACAGGCAGTGATGAACAGAAAGACAGACAGGCACAATGATGAACAGAAAGACAGACAGGCACAGTGATGAACAGAAAGACAGACAGGGACAGTGATGAACAGAGAGACAGACAGGCACAGTGATGAACAGAGAGACAGACAGGCACAGTGATGAACAGAAAGACAGACAGGCACAGTGATGAACAGAGAGACAGACAGGCACAGTGATGAACAGAAAGACAGACAGACACAGTGATGAACAGAGAGACAGACAGACACAGTGATGAACAGAAAGACAGACAGGCACAGTGATGAACAGAAAGACAGACAGGCACAGTGATGAACAGAGAGACAGACAGGCACAGTGATGAACAGAAAGACAGACAGGCACAGTGATGAACAGAAAGACAGACAGGCACAGTGATGAACAGAAAGACAGACAGGCACAGTGATGAACAGAGAGACAAACAGACAGGCAGTGATGAACAGAGAGACAGACAGGCACAGTGATGAACAGAGAGACAGACAGGCACAGTGATGAACACAGAGAGACAGACAGGGACAGTGATGAACAGAGAAACAGACAGGCACAGTGATGAACAGAGAGACAGACAGGCACAGTGATGAACAGAAAGACAGACAGGCACAGTGATGAACAGAGAGACAGACAGACAGGCACATTGATGAACAGAGAGACAGACAGGCACAGTGATGAACAGAGAGACAGACAGGCACAGTGATGAACAGAGAGACAGACTGGCACAATGATGGACAGAGAGACAGACAGGCAGTGATGAACAGAGAGACAGACTGGCACAATGATGAACAGAGAGACAGACAGGCACAGTGATGAACACAGAGACAGACAGGCACAGTGATGAACAGAGAGACAGACAGGCACAGTGATGAACAGAGAGACAGACAGGCACAGTGATGAACAGAAAGACAGACAGGCACAGTGATGAACAGAGAGACAGACAGGCGCAGTGATGAACAGAAAGACAGACAGGCACAGTGATGAACAGAGAGACAGACAGACAGGCAGTGATGAACAGAGAGACAGACAGGGACAGTGATGAACAGAGAGACAGACAGGGACAGTGATGAACAGAGAGACAGACAGGCACAGTGATGAACAGAGAGACAGACTGCACAGTGATGAACAGAGAGACAGACAGGCACAGTGATGAACAGAGAGACAGACAGGGACAGTGATGAACAGAGAGACAGACAGACAGGCACAGTGATGAACAGAAAGACAGACAGGCACAATGATGAACAGAGAGACAGACAGGGACACAGACAAGAAGGATGAAGCGTGAAGAGAGACAGACAGGCGCAGTGATGGAGAGAGAGAGAGAGAGAGAGAGAGAGAGAGAGAGAGAGGAGAGAGAGAGAGAGAGAGAGAGAGAGAGAGAAAGAGAGAGAGAGAGAGAGGGGGGGGGAGGAAATGACCAAAATAGAAAGACCCAGGCACAGGCTGACAGATCAAGGAGGCGGTGGAGGACGGAGGGATTGGGGTTGGGGATGGGGGTGTGTGGGGGGGAGCTCTTCGCTACTTTAAAGGATTAATGGATGCCCATTGGCAAAGATGGCCCCTCCTGTTCCGCTTCTATTTTGAGAAAGGATAAATAAACAAGAGGGGAAGGGGATGAGGGTTAGGAGAGAGAGAGAGAGAGAGAGAGAGAGAGAGAGAGAGAGAGAAGGACAGGCAGACAGACAGACAGAGGGAGAGAGAAACTCGTACCTTAAACGAACGAACGAAATTTTATTTTACCAGGGTAATGAGATAAGCAATACAAATGCTTTTTTTTTCACCCAGCCATGGGGCAAAGGGAAAGAAAAAAAATTAAAGATCAAATTAATGCATTTAAAGATCAAATTAATGCAAATACATATAAAAAGAACAATGCATAACAAGATCTTGTATAGTTCAATGCAATACAAATTAACTATTGTCCACACCATTGACGAACCAAACGCAATAGAAAAACGCGTGAACCTAGCGAACAAGGGGGAGGAAACAGGAAAGGAAAAGGCCATGGGGTAGGTTTGGGGTAAATGGAGAGAGAGAGAGAGAGAGAGAGAGAGAGAGAGAGAGGAGAGAGAGAGGAGAGAGAGAGGAGAGCGAGAGAGAGAGAGAGAGAGAGAGAGAGAGAGAGAGAGAGAGAGAGAGAAGAGAGAGAGAGAGAGAGAAAACGAACAAACGAACGAATTCCACTTCAAGAGGGCAGTGGACCAAGCATGGATGCCTTCCACATCCAGCCCCCTGGGCAAGGAAAAATCAATATATAGTAAAAAGCAAATCAAACAAACACACATGGAAAAATGCAACAATTGCTTGCATGAAAACCTTTGACAAAAGAAGTAAGAAGAAAAAGAACCAATAAACACCACCACCACCACTACCAACAACCACAAGAAGAAAACAAAATGATAAGGGCAAGAAGGGGGGGGGGGGAGGGGGGGCTGAATGGAGAGAGAGAGAATACGAATATTTTATTGCGGGTAAACAGATAAGCTGACAAGCTTCTTTACACCATGCCCTCAACAAACAAATAAACAAACAAACAAACAAACTTACAACCATGTTTTATTGAGCGGACAATGGCCATTTGACTTGGACTGGGGAAAAGGTCCTTAGAAATCGAACCATGCCGGCATGTTAAAGATGTTTCCATAACATATTGTGGTAAGCCTTTTTGAAAGATGTCAAACTACAGCTGTTCTTAAGATGATCGGACAATTCATTCCAAGTCTGGCACCCGAGTAAGTAAGGGAGGTCATGAAGAGATTGGTCCTAGGTCGTGGGGTGAAAATAGTACGTTTGCGACGAATATCGTTTACGATGAATTTTCTATGGAGATAAGACGGCGTTAAATGATTTAAATTTTGTACATAAAATTAGCTTTATTAAAGCGGCATTTAAACCCAAAGGGAAGAATACCAAGTATTTGTAATCACTGGGTAGGAGGGACGATGATTTGAGCAGAATAAGTTTGAGAGAACGTCTGTATAAGCTCTCAAGAGGTCTTAAGGAGTTTTTACTTGCCAAATCCCAGCAAGGTGAAGCATAGTCTATGTCCGGTTAGATGTATGCATGGAAAATTATCTTTCGGGTATGCTCATCAAGAAAATGCTTTATTCTATTTAGCTGAAACACTTTCTTGGACAGTTTTTTTACAAAGAAAAGATATGTGGCTAGACCAAGATATGTTATTATCAAGTGTAAAACCTAGCAATTTGTGCGATTCGACTTCTTCCAATGCTCTGTCATAAATTTTAAGGCTTGGCAGGCTGGTTTTAATGTTTTGTCTTTTCTGTCTGGTGGTAACTAACATGAACTTTGACTTAAGAGGGTGAAGAGCCATATGATTTGCTTCGGTCCAGCTAACTAATTTATCTAAATCTTTCTGCATGTTGCAGCACACTATTTCTGGACTTTTATCTTTATTATAAAGGGTAGTATCATCAGCAAACAGTTCAGTAGACGACGTTACATGAAGTGGTAAATCGTTAACATAAATAGAAAACAAAATAGGACCTAAAATAGATCCTTGAGGAATACCACATTTCACCGTCATAAGAGGTGACATAATGGAATCTTGAAATACTGCTTGTCTTCTATTGTTCAAAAAAGATGAAAGGAGATTTACTGAGTCATTACTATTTACAAAAAGGATAAGCGCGAAAACATTTTTCTGTCTTGAGTGAGAGAGAGAGAGAGAGAGAGAGAGAGAGAGAGAGGAGAGAGAGAGAGAGAGAGAGAGAGAGAGAGAGAGAGAGAGAGAGAGAAGAGAGAGAGAGAGAGAGAGAGAGAGAACAGCCAGCCAGCCAGACAGACAGACAGGCATACAGACAGACAGATAGACAGACAGATAGACAGACAGACAGAGGAGAGGAGATTTTTTTTGTTTCCTTGGCCTCCAAACTGGGGGATGTATATGAATCGGGAAAAAAAAAAATCACGTCACCAAACTAACAAGGATAACTACATTGAATAAGCACTTCGTCTTCCGAAAGCTTTGTACAATCAAACAGCAAACTGTTTTACGATGACTTTATTTTCAGATGGCGTTAACGAAATAAGCTTTAATAAGCAAGGTCTTGAGTAACAGCGCATTGGGCTAATGCCTAGGTCAGACATCTGCAAAGTCGTAGCCACGAGACCCTCTTTTTCAATTCTTTCATCTTTGTTGTCATTTAATCCATCAGCTTAAAATCATGCGCAGCGTGGTCTCAAATCTTAGCGGATGTGATGTAGCGTATATGGACTTGTCCGCACGCAGTGACGCCTCCTTGATGAAACTGAAACTGAAACTGAAGCTTAAGTAACATTTGTGTGTAAGAATGTTTTTCTCTTATGTCTTGTAGTTCTGGACAAGTCAAAAATGTACTTCGTCTTTTCCTGACTGTGGACACTGCAGATTACAGACGTTTACTTTTCTATATCCATAATAATTAATAAAAGTATCCAAAAAATAAGCCAATTCTTTGTCATTATAAACTTCACGTACTTGTCCATACGGTTTGAGATAGAAGTTGGAAGAGAACGCACATTATTCTGTTATGACTGAACCTATAAATCTTTACGAGAGAGAGAGAGAGAGAGAGAGAGAGAGAGAGAGAGAGAGAGAGAGAGAGAGAGAGAGAGAGAGAGAGAGAGAGAGACAGACAGACAGACAGACAGACAGAGACAGAGAGAGTGTGTCTTTGTTTAAATGAGAGCATTTATAAAACACATAAATGCTTCTGTACATTTTGCCCTAACAGAAAGGCAACGAAGTAGAAGATTTCACTTCCTTGATAAAGAAATTCCAGAAATTACTGGATCAAGTTATCACACACACACACACACACACACACACACAACACACACACACACACACACACACACACACACACACACACAGGATAAGGACGGGACAAAGACAGAGAGAGAGAGAGGGGGAGAGGGAGATGGGGGAGGGAGTCAGTAGGGAAGGAAAGGGGAGGAACCAAGATACAGACAGACAAAGGGGGAGAGGGAGAAGGGGGCTGGGGTGGGGGGAGTAGAAAGGAATGCGTGTGTGGAAACAGAAAAAAGGGGTGGGGAAAATAGTTATAGATGTTCAAAGGAGACGAGGAGAAAGGGTATTCTTCGACCGCTTTCAGAGCGTTCAGGACTTCGTACACTATTGGAAAAGTTTCTTTTGTCTCTCCTAAAACATATCCCCCCTACCCTTACCCCCCACCCAACCGCAAGTTATCTACCCCATCCTCATCCTTGACACAGCCCCCCTCCCTTTCGCCAGTCCATCTCTCTCTCTCTCTCTCTCTCTCTCTCTCTCTCTCTCTCTCTCTCTCTACTCTCTCCTCTCTCTCTCTCTCTCTCTCTCTCGCACACACACACACACACACAAGCGCGCGCGTGCGCGCGCGCACAAACGCGTGTGTCCACCAGACATACAAAACAACAACATCTCTCTCTCTCTCTCTCTCTCTCTCTCTCTCTCTCTCTCTCTCTCTCTCTCTCTCTTCTCTCTCCTCTCTCTCTCTCTCACACACACACACACACCACACACACACACACACACATACACACACACAACGCACTCTCTGTCTCTATCTGTCTGTCTGTCTGTCTGTCTGTCTGTCTGTCTGTCTGTCTGTCTGTCTTCTGCTCTCTCTCCTCTCTCTCTCTCTCTCTCTCTCTCTCTCTCTCTCTCTCTCTCTCTCTCTCTCTCTTCGTTCGTTCGTTCGTTCGTTCGTTCGTTCGTTCTCTCTCTCTCTCTCCAAAGAGCAAGTAACGCAAGATTTAGGTTACGTACTTTGAGTTTGAACGCTAGTGACAAAATTATATCAGCCTGCGACACCCACAGAATCGACATGGCCTTCACTGAATCCAGAGGACACGACGAAAAACACTTCTGATCTAAATGTACAATAAACTACGACGTATGGCGGAAACATGTGTTAACTTATGTAGATAAGGCTAAAAAGAACAATAATACACCTTTCGACCAAAAAAATTAAAAGAACGAAAATTTAAGAATTGAAAAAAAAGACGCTGCTTCTTTTCCTTTTTACACCTGATAATGGAATTCTAATAGAATCAGTTACTGCATTGTCGCAGAAGCACAAAAAGACTAAGACAAACATACGTTGTTGTTGTTGTTGTTGTTGTTGTTGTTGTTGTTGTTGTTTTCTTTTTCTTCCTTTTTTTTTTCTTTTGCTGACAAATCTTGCGTGCCACCTCAGTGGCATTGCACCTACGACTCTTATACCGACTCCTCGTCCACAGCCACAGCCCTGCCCGACACACAGCAGCTCCGGCACCGGCAATCACAGGGAGCAGGCAATGTCGAGTCGTCAAGAGGCAACCCACCGGAGGAGACACTGCACTGCTGCCGAGTCACTTCGGTGGTGTTCAGTGACTCCTGTTCTGATCCAACCTACGCAGACACCACCTACCAAGCCCCCTACCGTCGCGATAATTGCTTAGTCGCGGAACACGCGAAAGTGAGCTCTCCCTCCGGAGGGCGCCACCACGTCCGTCCAACGACGGTCTACGTGAAGTTGCCGATGTTGCTGTCCTCAACAGAATCAAACAAAGGCCATAGACGCAGATAGGTAATCAGAACTTCAGGTCACCATGCGAGCAGGGCATGAAAGGTCACAGAATTTGAGACATTCTTTTTGTATGCTGATGCTGGTCTGAGACTGCATGACAGGGCTGTACTCTCTGCTCACTTTCATAATGTATCCCAGCGTCAACCAGGCCCGAGAGACACAAACATCTGCAGTGTTGGTCAGGAAATATGAGCAACACTGAAATATAAGTTTGTAACACTAACAGACACGTGTTAGGGATACATAATCAAGGAAAGATAAAACCTAATATAATATATGTATGTGTGTGTATGGATGGTATGGAGGGATATATGTATGTATGTGTGTTTTTATCTATTTTGCAACGACCTTAGTACAAAATTAGATGACGGAGCAGATAAATGACAATGTTCATAAAATTTCACTTTTTTATCATTTTTCATTTTATATTGTATATTACGCCAGAATATGTGACAGAGATATCCTCCCAACCCACCCCACCCTTATTTTACATGTTTCAATTCCTTAATTAATTGACAAAGTGTGGTGATGACTCCAACGACAACAACAAAAACGACGACATTGGTTTTACCCCTCACCCCTCTTTGAGAGAGAGAGACAGTCAGACAGACAGACGGACAGACAAACAGACAGACAGACAGACAGACAGACAGAGACTATAACGACAATAAAAACGACGAAATTGATTTTACCCTTCACCCCTCCTTGAGAGAAACACACACACACACACACACACACACACACACACACACACAACACACACACACACACACACAGGCACGCGCACACACACACACACACACACAACACACACACACACACACACACACACACACACAGAGGCACGCGCACACACACACAGAGGCACGCGCGCACGCACACACACACACACACACACACACAACAAACAAGAGAGAGAGAGAGAGAGAGAGAGAGAGAGAGAGAGAGAAGAGAGAGAGAGAGAGAGAGAGAGAGGTACAAATACGAATATTATTTCTTCACTTATGGGCTTAAAGCCCCTTACACAGGGATGACACAATATAATGACTTAGAATCATTCGAAGACAAAATCCAAATTCACAATG
>CM031625.1:44827728-44830228 GCA_018398815.1 Conus ventricosus
TTAACATAGACGATCTTTACACTTTATTTCAGTCTTCCCTTATAGCAGCTGCAGATAATTCTTTTCCCTAGGATACATATATCTAAACGGGAAGCGCAAAGGAAATGTATGGTGGAATGATGACTGCAAGCGTGCTGTTGATGAAAAGAAAGAAAAATATATAGATATATATCAGGGACAAAGGAACAGACCAAAAAGATAGAAAACATAGAGAAATGAAAATAGCTAGTAAGCATAGTGATGAAATAATCCAAGATGCAAAGCAGCGCTACTGGTCCACATTTTGCAAAACTGAAATAAATGAACATAAAGATATAGGAAAAATTTGGCAGGAGATAAAAGTAATGAAAAATGGCATTAAGTTACCAACATATCCAATAAAACAAAATGATAATGCCTTACCAAGTGTCCAGCAGAAAGCAGAAGCCTTCGCTAACATGTTTGCTAATGTCAGCTGTGAAAATGGTTTATCAAAGATTTGTAATGAGTATAGAGACCAAGAAGAGCAAAAAGAAATTTACAAAGATCCTATTCTGATAACACAAACTATATTAATGCACATCTAACGCTTCAGGAACTCAAAGATGCAATAAATTCCATCCCAAATAAAAAAAAACATCGGTGGGACTGGACGCAATTTCGAATCAAATGCTGAAAATCTGCCTGAAAATTTTATCAATTTCCTGTATGAAATATTTCAAAAATGCTGGTGTGATGGTAATATGCCAAAAATTTGGAAAGAATCAATCGTGGTTCCCATTCACAAACATGGCAAAAGCTGCACAGACATAAACAATTATAGACCTATAGCATTAACATCCCATGTATGCAAACTTTTGGAAAGAATCGTTTTAAACAAAACTTACACACTTTTTGAGAAGAATGAAATAATACCTATAAATCAGGCTGGTTTCAGAAAGAGAAGATCGACAACAGAACTATTAGTGAAACTTACAACAAACATAAAAAAAGCAATTTGCTAGACGTAAATGTATATTAGCGACATTTTTTTGACATAAATAAGGCTTATGATCAAGTCTGGCATTCTCGGCTCTTACTTAAATTAAAAAACATCGGTCTGTCTGGTCATATTTATGATTATATCAATTGTTTTCTAAAGAATCGACAAATTCAAACTAGAATAGGGAACACGTATTCAAGTAAAAGAACTCTTACAATGGGTATCCCTCAAGGATCAGTTATTGCTCCTTTCCTATTTTCATTACTGATGTATGATTTACCCAGCAAAATATCTAAAAATGTCATCTTAGTTCAATATGCTGACGATATATGCATTTGGATGGAAGTAACCTTAAAAAAGAAAACCCACTACGTACCATAAACCATACGAAAAAAGTGTATCAAAAACAGCTTGACATTATAGCAGAGTACTTGACAAAGAATGGACTAAGTTTATCTGCAGAAAAAACAAACATTGTTTTATTCAACAGTGGCTCGAATCCCGACAAAATGGCTATTTTCAGAATGAATGGAGTAGTTCTTAATTATGCTTCACAAATCAAGTTTTTGGGCGTTAACCCCACATCGAAAATGTCTTGGAATCAACACATAGATTATTTGCTGACAAAAGCAAGGAAAACTTTAAATTTTCTCAAAATTGTGAGTACACAGAGGTGGGGACAAGACACGTCCACTCTAATTTATCTATGTAAATGTCTAATAAGATCAAATTAACATATGCGCAAGAAGTGTTTTTTAGTACACCAAAATATCTGTTAAAGAAGCTTCAAAGTATAGAATGCAAAGCGCTTAAACTTGCAATGGGGTCTTCCCACCATGCATCTGTCTTCGAACATATAATGAAGCTCAGATTTTTACCCTTTGATGATCAGAGGGAAGTGGCTGCCACGAAATTTGTGATAAGAAGCTTTCCAGTGAAGAAAAGATGGTGAAAAATGAACTTAAAATTAGATCAGATATCGACTTTCCTACACGTGCAAAAACATATCCTCTCAGATTACTTTGGCAACGTATACATCTAAGCTTAGGCAAGCCACGGGCATTACTGTAGACGAAAAGTCTGTATCTGCAAGGCCGTCTTTCTTCCCTACACCACCCTGGGAACTTCAAAGGGCCCATTTGATATTGACCACACTGATTTAAAAAGAAGGACAATATAAATATAGTGGCAAGTAATGCTAAATTTCATATTGAAGAGAAGTATCCAAATCATTTAAAAGTATACACAGATGGGTCATTAAACCAGAAAAATGCGGGCTCTGCTTATTTGATACCTGATTTAAAAGTAGAGAAATGTTTTTCACTGGGGAAAAATAAATCGGGTTTTACTGCAGAACTTATGCAATATTAATGGCGTTAAATTATCTTCTAAATTTCCCACGATCTATATTTCAAGTACTTTTTTTGTGTTGATTCAAAGTCTGTGCTTCAGGCACTGAAATCATTAAAACCTGCAGAATAGATCAGAAATGATAATTGAAATTAGCTGTTTAATTCATGCTCTCTCTATACAAGGCAC
>CM031625.1:44847728-44867728 GCA_018398815.1 Conus ventricosus
AAGACAATAATGTTGGACAAAGATACAGCTCGAATAACAACGTAGTATAGTCTAACGAAGAGAAAAATGGCGCTGCATAGTGAAAGACTGCTGAAGCAAAAAATTACATCACGCGCAACTGGGACTGTGGTTGAAAGACGCGGGTGTTTTTCAGTGAAAAGGAGTTTTGTAAAAAGATTTTATGTCGGGTGATAGTGATTCTTCAGAAGAAGAAACTATTTAAGATACTTCTTCGGCAAGAATTAAATCAGGAAATTACAGAATCGCAAGCAGCTAATGTTGAAAGAATTAGTTGAGACAGTCAGTGAAGGCAAGCCAACAATTCACATGTCTGCCATGCAGCCCGCACAGCTGTGCGTTTGCTAACACTTCCTCACGCTATACAGCGAGAGCCGCCTTCTTAACCACAGTTCTTACATTGCGCTAACTGGTAGTTTCTTTGAAGGTAGCGAAGCATGTTGTAACTGAGAGACTATCATAAAGTTGTTGTTATCAAGGAAATGAAACAAGATGTAGCCAAGTATATTAATACGTGATGTTCTATGATTAGTAATTGTTTCTTATTAAAACAAGGCGCTGCATAGTAGAAATGTTGGCCAAGGCAAACGAACCATACGCGTTGATAGTAGTAGCTGGCCATGAGACTGCAAAAGCCATGTTTAAAAACATGCTTTCATAACTATACAGGATTATTACGAAAGCTATAAAACTTATATAATGAAACAATTTTTGCTGTTCCACCCCAAGAAAAAAATGTTCTCAGAATAGGTAAATAAGACTTAATGAATGTTTTAAAACTACCGAATCATTTGAACATGAGGCAAGCTGAACAGTGTATTAAAGATGAGTAAACTATTCTACATTTTTAATTCTAACCATGTTCATCAGCCTATAAGTGTGCCTTATAAGCAACTGAATGGCGATTTCGAATGTCTGGCAAACAAACTAGATAGGGATTAGGCAGACCTTAGTACATCAATTAGTAAGGAGAGGAGTATTGAGTGGCCGGCACTAATCATCCTATAAAAGCACTAAAAATACAATGACGGATGAACTATCAACTGCGATTAGAGCCGCCCAAAATTGCTGTAACTCTGCAAAACAGCAAGTTGCAAGCGAACCTAACCACTGACTAAGAACTAAAATATTAGATACTGCTCACTGACTGGCTGTCATTTTGCCAGCATTGATTGCCGTCATAGAAGCAACCCACTGCAATACTGGGTCAATCAGGCGATCTCGCCTTATTGACCTAGAAAGCGCAGCAGGCCTACCACTGACGTAAGATCTATTTTTAGAAACCGCACAAGCAGGAGCGGTCGGGGCTGTTTATAGTTGTGCTGGCGCGCGACTGTAACCACTGTCAGCCTACCACCGAAGTTAAGATCAATTATAAGAATACCCGCTACCATGCAGGAGTCGGGTCGGGTTTGTAAAGAGTTGACTTACCCCTTTGAATTATCCACCAAGCACTTCATGACTTTGAATAAAATAGCATGATTACAGCTTCACTGCCTCCGCTATTTTTTACCGACGTCCTGCTTCACATTTTTTGGCTGCCTTCGGGCGGCCCACAGAATGTACTTTATTCACTGTCATTTTTTTAAATCAACTTTGTAAAAATGCACTTGTGGCCTGCTCCCCCACCCCCACCCCACGCAACCCCGTCCCCCCACCCCCACCCCACGCAACGCACGTCCCCCCAACCCTTCCCACCCCCGGACAGTCTATAGGTGTGTTTGTTGATTTGTATGTGTTTTGTTTGTTTGTTTAGTCCTGCCGCCCCCACGCATCACACCCCCCACCCCCACCACCCCACCCCCCCACCCAACGCATGCACACACTCAAATTTTCCTTCTAAGTTTTTAACAAATGTTAATCCTAAAATTTACTTACTATAAGTTACTTCCTAATTGTCCCATAAGTCATTCTCAGTAAACCCCAAGTACTTACATAAGTTACTTCAAAGAGAAATAAATTAAGGTTCCCCAAGTTTTTAAAAAGTTCTTAAGATCAAAGTTCTTAATTAAGTTCTTAATAAGTTTTATTAGAATCAGTTCTTGAAAGATCAAGATTAAGACAAACCTTTAAGTACCAACCAAGTTCTTATTAATGATATTCTTAAAATTAACAAAAAAAAACAATCAATGTTTTTATCTTAAATAAGATGTCCTAAAAAAGTACCCACACGCCTCAAAAAACGTCCCTCGTTGAGGATGTCTTGCTCCGCATTCTCTGCATAGATTATAAATGAAGTTTTAACAACCAACGCAACCGCATTGATAACAATTCTTGGACAAAGGAAATGTCTTATAAATGAGACTCCATGTCTTTATTTATTGACATTAACATAATATAATACTCCATGATCAATAATTTATAAAAAAATTTAAATATTAATGCATATATATGAACAAAAGCTCTTATGTTATTGGCGGTTATTAGGCGAGTCATGATGTTCCTGTTTCAGCATTTAATTGGATCAGATTTTATTTGATTGCTTTTGTTTTCTGTTTGCAATTGTGTATAAAAAATAAAATAGGCCGCCATAACTGCCCCCAACAGCAGCAATGGCGCCAAAAATGGCAACAGTTTTTAAAGGTTCAATAATCCATGAAGACTTGGGGCCCTAAGAATCACATGGAGTTTTTATAGCTGGCATTGAATCAACTTGTTCTGGCGTTGGCGGCGTTTATGTTTTCAAATGCAGTCAAATACTGCACAATTAAATTTTTTTGTCTGTTCCACTCTGCTAATGATATTCCAAGCTACAAACCGCCCGGATATTTTAATGGCCTCCACTTGGATTCAGCGTTTTTCTAATACAGCAGAATTTCCATGGCATTGGGGGGTTACATTCCTCCACCTGATTTACTGGTTCTGTTGTATTTTCCAGCTCGTTCATTTTGAAGGGAAACAAAAATCAATATGATTTAAAAGTATAAAACCCAAGATCGCCCCGTGGCGAAAACAAATGATCCAAATCTGTAATATAGAACACACCCCCAGATACACAAATGACAATTGATATTAACACATGGAACTTAGCGTTATATCATAACGTAAGATCATGAATCAGACTCAATGGGGGCAAAACTACTGACTTGTTTAGTTGTACAAACTAAGAACGATAGCCCCACACATTCAACCATTCTATACCCCCAGCTCGCTTCATACCCTGTTATGGATACTTTAAAAATGTCTTGTGAAGACATCTGTTGAATCTGTTCTATGCGGAATTCAGTTCCGAGGAACTGATATGTTTTCCCACATGCTGCCAAAGAAAACAGCCTCTCCCTTTTGGGCATTATAGCTAGGACATCAACGCTTGGTCATTCATAAAGTTCAGGAAGGAAAAGGCCGCCTTGTAATGCAGAAGGAGATCAACACTGAAACATGATTATTATAAATCATAATAATTATTTATTTTATAAAAAATGATCACCGACAAACAGTAACCAACCTATGAAAACCAAACTGCAGTTATGGAGGTCAAAGTGTAGGATAAAAACCAATCTTGAAAAAGCCTGTTAAGAATAAAACCAGCAGATCTTTGCAAACTAGACTTAGAGGATTCCAGCAAAGCTGCTTGTGCTTGCATAGCATGCATACGGATGCAAACGAAATATACAAGAGATAAGCAAGGAAAACTTCCAGACATAAAAATAAAGAAAAGAAAAAAAATAAACAAATATAAAAAATTGCTTCCCACTCGTAATCATGATCGGCGGCGCAGTGGAGAAAGCGCTTGCTTTTAGCTGGAAAGTAACATTTCGCATATTAGTAAACTGGGGAATGACGCGAGAGAAAAGTACATAACAAAGCATGAGCACCAAGCAGCAGCAACAGACGCCCTATGAAAGGCATAGACTTGAGCAGTTTATGATTTTTAAATAATAGACACAACTGAAAAGACAGGGCATGCATCTTAACACAATTAAATGATTGTGATCAAGCAAATAAAACAATATAATTCATAGTAACAGGCACACCAACGAGACCATGCACCCACCAAGAATTTAGCGACTTTTTTCAAACCCAACATAAAACAAAAGAATGCAAGAAATCGCGTATATTGTCGTTGGTATGACACGTCGTGTATATTGTAGCACAAAATAAAATGGCATGAATCAAAAATTGAACACAATCTATTAATTCGCCCAAAGGAATATTGGAAGGGGATTGCAGCAATAAAAAAGCAAATCCAAGCAGCTGATGTCAAGATGAACCCAACAAGCAAGGAATGGATATCTAAACAAGCATATGGCAAATTATATTTACCTTCCCTAATACAAAACATAGACCACACTTTGTGAATACAATACCGAACGACACCCATCCAAATGGATCTTCAATAAATAACCCTCTGATAGGAATAGACAAAAGATTTAAGAACGCACTCACAGTCATAGACATTGGTCAGACAAGATACAAAGAAGCGTAAACAATAACACAAAAGAGAGCTACAGCTGATGCATGTAGCCATACAACTGATATACCAAACGAGGGCCCCTTCACTAACCACACGCCATGAATCAAGTCGATGATGGAAAAGAATATAAAGGCCAAGTGAACAATTATAGTTAAAACATAGAGTAACCATTAAAAGAGGCATTCCAGGAGATCACATATCACAGGCATTAGTCGAAAACATACACAACATTTTCCGAAAGTACATTTCCTCCTACCAGTATCAACAGAGAGCTGCAAGACAAATTTCCGCAACAACAGAATTGGTTAGAATACTGCCCTCATTAGCGCGCAAATGAATAATGAAATATAAAAGGACAAAAACCATTACAAGCAAGACAAAAGAAAAACACTAAATTTGCTGAAGACTCCAGTACACCCCGCAAACTATTACCGGTTATAAAAAGTTGGAATTAAAGAAATGGTACCTTAAATAACCGGGGGGAAGCAGAAGGGACACTCGCAATCAGGGCAAACCGCTCCAATGTGTGAGTATGGATGACCCGTACGATAAAAAGAATTGTACAAAAGAAATCCCCCGTGAATTATTACGCGAAACAGACACAAACCCAAACTACCACACCTCAAAGAACATTTGTGATAGAAGAACAGCAGAAAATTCGCGCCAGACACATCGCTAAAAGAAAAATTAAAACGGATACACCAGTGCCCAATTGCATATGAAACTTCAGGAAAAACAAACACCCGTTTTGTGTATTGTTCTCTCTAATGTACTTATCTATGTTACAACTGTTTGGTATAATCACAGAAGATTAGATCTGCATGTTTTACGTTGTCATGATGAAAAGTCTATTGCCAAACAATGCATCATTTAGTAGTTGTCAAGTGTATATATTAGAACAGCACAACGCTGCGGAAACTAATACCTTATAGCTTTCTTAAAGATTTTCTCCTGGCTCGAAATACTATACAATTATTGACCATAGCCCCACATACTACCTATAGAACACCTTATCCAGAAAATCATCCTTCATCTTTCCAAAAACCATCTTGTTAGTATTGAATTGTAAAGGCGAAAACTTTAGGGTAATCAATGTGTCGTACCACCCGCATGCCCTTTAGCAACTTTCGGTTTCCAGTCTTTATAGATGGACTACAGTGGTGAAATCTAAAACAAAACTATCAGTAACAGTGTAAAGTACTCTGACTCAGGAAAACGAGGTCATAAAGTAGTCATCAAGAAATTCAAACAATCAAAAGCTTTGATAAATCAAAAACATTAAACCCGATAAAAAAACAGGTTTGACCCAATTTGACTTACTATTTATTTTTCCTCAATAAGCCAACAAGAAGCCTGGTCATGAAAACTTCTAAGACCTGATAATTAGGTTTGAAGTCCAGCTTAATATGCTTCGGTTCTCTAGGTGACCAATCTGACATCTTTGGCTCATGTGCTGATTCTACCATAGTCTTTCCGAAACAGCTGTTGTTCATCATCTTGAAAACGTCTTTTTCCAGAAAGCTCCCCCCTTTGTGGGATTTTATTTCTTGAGACAGTGTTCGTCATGATGAATGGTTTCATGAACTGTTCTTTGAACAAAAAGCAAATAAGCGATGAGCTGCTGACAACTTCACACCATGTCATTAAATAAAATTGTAAGAAGACTGTAATGACAGACAAATAATTTTATTTTTGCCACGAAGAAATGCACAAGTTATAGCGTCTCACTGGAACCACTTTAGACTTTCTGCAGCTAATGGATAGTCAATATGCAGGTCATGAGTTCAAGAGATATCTAAGTCAAACATCTAGATTGAAACCACGCAGCTGAAATAGGCGCTAAACTGTTTCAACCACATTAAAAAGCTTTTGAAATAATAATCCCGTACCTGATTAACAACTGAATTTACTTAATGGAAGTGATAGCGCCAAAGCCCAACCATACAGATTGTTTGCGTCTAAATACAAATATAGTTAGACATTATTACTGGATCATAACGTTCCAAAGAAATTGTTTGTTTGCTTAACAGTAAAATGCGAGGCGACGCCATACTAATTCCTCCACCAAAAATCCGTTTTCAATCACAGAATCATTGGTAGTCAGACAATAGATAAATTTGTACACCAGTAAACTTAAGAAAGCATCCCAACACATCCCGGCGGCAGAAAAGTAATGCGCATGATCCAAACTGAATGTTTCAGCAGGTCTTTCTATAATTTTCAAGAGTACGTGTCCGCCAACCAACATACATCAAGCCATAAAAATTAGGTGAAGTCATGATAGTCTCCCAACGTTTATACAAACTAACTATAGCCAGCTCTTGATCATGCTGGTAATTCGGAGTCGCTGATGTCCTTCCTCTGAGACTAGAAAAGAACGCGCCTTTAGGAGGAAGTGAATATTCAATCAAACCTTTACCACTGTTCAAGTACTCATAAGGGAAAACGCCCTTTCAAACGATAGTTGGGTCAAAAATAATTCTTCCGTTATTGGGCAGGCTCTTTAAGGACAAACTAGTGACTCTATGATCCCATCATTGAAGCAATAGATCATAAAAAGACATGATAATTTAGATAAAAGCACATGTACTTATCTGATGACTGTGGCAATGCATGCTACCCCAGAAGGCTGCTGGTTACTGCTTGCATTATAAGGAGAGAGTCATAACCTCGCAAGATTATGAAAGAAACACAGCACATCCATGTCTTTGGATCAAACATAGTTGAATGAAATGCATTTGTTAAGCCCGCATCCTCTGAACTTTCCGCTAAGTGATCATGGTCAACTTACTGTCAGATTCTCTGCGACTGATGATAGACCTAAAACCGCAAATCCAACAATGAAGGCTGAGTCCATACAGTTGTATGGTCATCAGGTGACAATATAGTTACAGATAAGTTTAGATTTTAAACAGGTCATTGCGCACAAGCTGCATGCATACTAAGAAGTATTCGCGCATTTGGCCGCACTAATATACTTTTGGCTTTGAATCGAACGCCAACCGACCTGACAACGAATGAAAGCCAAAATGAACAAATCTGATGATAACACACAATGGCGGTTTTAGTGACGACTCGTGGGGATTGGCCCTTCATAAGGAACAATAATCGACCTCGAAGTCTGCCGTAAACTCGTATTGGAGTAATGTTGCAGTTTTTCCCCAGTTCATAAAACAACTTTAGATCCTGGCGGGGGGGCGTAGTAAGTTCTGTATAAGAGTCAACAGCCGATACAATATTTCTAATGTTCACTCGCGGCTTGAACAGATGGCATTTCTTGTTAAACATTACAGCAGAATTCTTGTTTATGGTAAAGCATTGAAGTAAGCCGCAATAATCAACTCATTGAGCGTATTAATGAGTAATGCGGTAGCCCCGCTGGTGAAAACTCAGTAGAAAGTCAACAGATTTTTTTCTGGTTCGCCAAACGTTGGACTGTTCTTGGACCCATTAATCGGATGTAGATTATTTTTCCCCTCATCCCATGTGTTATAGACAACACAGTTAATATGGTTGTTTTGTTCTTCAAACTGATCAATTTGGTCTACACAGAACAGGAAAAGGACACCCCCCAAAGTTAAGACATAGAAGTAAGGGTGATAGTTATACACACTCACTGCGTTTTGCGGGCGTTGAATGCAGCTGCAAAATCACACCACATAAAACATTTTGTCGTCTGAATTCCTTATGTTTAGAACTGCTCTTTTTGCGACTAATGCTGAGGAATTGGAATGTAAGACCTGCCTACAATCGCGCATACTTAGCCTGTTATTAATCAGATCTCTAAGCTTCGCCCCACTGACAAAGCAACCAACCCTCTCTTTTTGGCTTCTCAGCCGCAGCATCAAACTGTGTAAGCATTACGCTCTGCCCAACCGGGTGTTAAGTCATTAAGAAGAAAGAATAGTCTGTTGTATAGTTGAGACCCCAGACTTCTAGATTATCTTCAATTATTGTTACATAGTTCGATTAAAACCTAACAATACTTTAACAGGCGGGACTTTTGTTATTTGCCTGGAACTTGAGAAAATGACATTACAAACCGCTTGCCTGTACGTTTTGTTGGGTCAATGACTCTAAATCAATAACATTCAGTGCCTCTTGATAAACGCTCACTCTCAAGCATTCCTTCAAACAATTCTCCGACTTGTCCTTCATATAACTTAGCCATGGTAGAGTTTCTTTTCTAACTCAAAATATTTAATTTAATTAAAAAAAAATACTTAAACAGAACCAATTATCAACGGTCTTTATTGTGTTGTCTCAAAAACAAAAGTTAAAAACACCTTTTGGTGTTGTTAATGTGAGCTGTTAAAGAGTCAGAGTTTAATGCTCGTTTATACATTTTTAAGCATTCCTATTTTTATCTGCTCGGTACGTCTGGCCTGTTGAGAAAAAGTAGCCCCGCCTTCTTTGAAGATCAACACTTTTGTCCTTTTTGTAGTCATCAAAATCGCCCAGTAAACGAATTAAATTCTTCATCCGGTGATGTTTGATCAACTGCGACTATTATTTATTGTCAGATTTAAACGAACTAAGTTTAGCTGTTATTAGAAGAACCATAGCTTAGTGCTTATGGATTTAGTTTTTATTTTTATTGCTTAGCAGCACCTACAGCTAATGAACAACATACCGATAGCTAAAGACAAACCTCCCTAGAGAAAAGCTGCGGGTGCCCTATGCATGTTGCTAATAGACACAACGTTCCAGCAGATAGAGCACTAAAGACGATGCACCAGAATTACATATGTAACAGCATAAAAGCAGCAGAATAACCTTCGTTTGTTTTGCTGTAATTTGAAAGGTCTTGCTCAAGTACTTGCTGCATTTGCGAAATGTTTGTTAATCTAAAGGTTTTTAAGTTAGTGGTTTTCTACTAACTCTTCTTTGGCGGCGCTGAAGGCACATTTGGATAAACTTGAAACAGACATGCCTTTTTAAAAAAAAAAAATATTTTAGTATTGAATATCTTTTAAACTTTTATTTTCAATATTCAGCTCGCATCAATATAATAAAAACAATTTTACATATAAGCGATTATCGGCATCATCATCTTTATCAATTTTTAGGTGAAAAATGTATTAGATAAAAAAAAAAAAACGTCTCACACAGTTTCTCTAACTCCATCCCGCATCCAAGCAACTGATATATCCTCTGAAGACACTTAGGTCAAACCATAAACCGATTTCTATGTTAATAATCATCCAATCCTAACATTGAGAAGATGTAAATCTTTAGACCCCACGGTCTGCATGTTTACGACTATCACCCCTCCCACCCCCCGAAACCACTTTTCTTATTTCGTCAAAATGATGAAAAGGACCTAAGCCCGCATCGTAGATTAGGTTTAGACTACCATCATTGTACATTGCACTTTAGCATTTAGGAATCAAAAACTAATCACAATGCACATTAGAACGTTCTTCATCTTCCGACAGCAATAAAATTACCTTAAAGCGATCTTGCTGCGACACTAAACCAAAAATTCCATTATATTGTCATCCCAGTTCTGGATATGTTAGTATATGAATCACTCTTTCGTAATATAATGCTAAATTTGACTGATATAGATGCTCAATCAGCCTTCTAAATTGAGGGTTGCTAACAACTCCAAACTCTTAACGAGATGTCTAAAAGACAGTTACATTGCTTCTGTGTCTGTTGATCTGATAACACGATTGTATTCGTTAAAAAGTTAGTTCAAAATGACAGTCTGTCTTTATAAAGCACCATGAAATATGGCGCATGCGCTTTATAACACACAAAATCTAAGTGAATGGAAAAGCGATTTCCATACGCAAACTTAACGCTACATACTTTTTGCCGTCTTTAGTATCTTCCAGCGCCTATACATGTTTAAGTGCATCTTCTTCATTTTCGATTCCTGAAACGCAAGATCAGCCCCTTTCATTCCCGGTTAGCCATAGATCAGAATAGTGTTAAAAATATGTCTGCAATATGAGTATAACGAAAATATAATTCTTGCCCCTCAAGTTTTATATAGAAAATTTTTTCTGACTTCACAATAGCCCGCCACAAATTCTGGACAACTGACCCATGTTAGTGTCAGTATGTTGAATCAGTACTAAATTGAAAGTAAGACGCGCATAGCCTGGCACAATCACTGTTCATCTGCCCTAGGTC
Organism: Conus ventricosus; assembly: GCA_018398815.1. NCBI lineage: Eukaryota > Metazoa > Mollusca > Gastropoda > Neogastropoda > Conidae > Conus > Conus ventricosus. The sequence continues at coordinate 44,858,305 of CM031625.1, forward strand.
CGGAAATTTGACAGTACGAATTTTGATTCTGCAACAATAGTAGGATGGATTAAAAGGAACAGAAATATTCCGTTAATTTCCCCTACACGCAAAATTGTTTCTTTCATCATCAAAGCGGACAATAGATTCAGCCATATGCATGTAACATTTTTATCAAATCAAAATAAAAAAATTAATTATTAAAGAAACATGGCAGGCATTGAAGAAGATATAATTCTATGATTATTTTGATCGAGGAGACTACAAGAGAGAATCCCATTGGGACTGCCTCGCACGGGGCTCCAATTGCAAAGTGGTAAGGAAATTAGCAGAAATCGGGAGTACATTACCAACAAGTCGGTAAAAATTAACAGAAAGAAAGGTCAGATCATTATACCAAAGTTTAGGCCAAGAACCTCCCGAATATATAGACCCAAATAATTGAAGTAAAAGATACCAATGTATGTAGAGAGCGGCCAAGGACAACTTGTATCAGCTTACAACTAAAAAAGACCCATCAAAGATTTTTAGCCGTGGGTTCAATTAGAAAAAGACACAGTTCGAAAGAAACAAAATCGCCTAGGCCTTGTTAGGCCAAAATTAAGGGCGGAGGCAGTAGGCTAAACTTCAAAACACACTGCAATAACTTCCCAACAGATAACCAAATGCAAAACATGGAACATAAAGAATTAAATCATCAGCAGGTGAAATAAAAATGTTAATAGAAGCAGAATCCATTTTTTCAGAAGAAACAGCGTAAAAGACAATACACGACACACCGCAACACATGCGAGAATAGAGGCCCTATGGATCATGCTTAAAGAACCAACAAGGCGAATTAACAAACAATTAGCAAAACTGATGATGAACTAATGGGATATAAAATAGAAAAAGAAAAACTCGTGAGGCTGATGACGCCAACTTAGGGCATGAGAAATAAAGAAAGAATAACCCAAAGACAAAAAGATCATGAACAAGAGAGATCAGCAAGACATGAGTGCTAACTACTAACCGAGACCTAATAAACGAACTCAAGTGAAAAGAATAAGATAAACTATCCGAAAATTTATATGAAAACACAACGCAAGCAGAACAATACGAACACTGTTTAAGAGAGCAAGAGTCACATTAGTAAGCGTAATATACAGCCTTTAGGATTTGCATAAGTACCACAAGTGAATGGCTATTACAGGCCGCGGTGGTGGACAAAGTAATAAGTGCCTTCTTCCGACGCCATCACCTCCACCTGCAATAAACATGGTAAAAAAAACAGCATTTGAACATCTTGCAAGTTTATTAAAAAAATATCCAGTAAAGACCCGTAAACGCTTTACCGGGAAATATTAAGGGGGTGTAGTAGCTTGCTATAGTCAACAGCAAGCAAAGTAGTTTGGCTTTAAGCCGAGCACTTATGGGCATTAGATACACGTAATAGTTTGGGTTAACAATAATTAGTAAAATAAAGACCGATTACTCCACGTCCAGTTAAATCCAAGAACAAGCGCTGTCTTATCATATTCATGTCAAATCGCGAACAGAGTCCGCAAGCTTTGCTTAGTCAGTCTTCAATGAACTTTGGGGGGATGGACTTCGGGGATTAGATGACTTAATCATGGCGTTCTTCTTATTGTTTGTAATATTACCTGCTCAGAATATATGTCGTTTTTTCCCAACTTCTGATCATTGCCTGCAATTAGAATTTCATATTAAAGATATTAATATTCCTACCTGGATATCTGAGGACAAAGGCAGCATGGAATAAAACCGTGCCAACAGCAAAGACAACTTTCGATCTTGCGTATTGTAAAACATTTTTGTATCTTTTTAATACTTGAAGGTAAAATCAACTGTAGATTATGCGTCCACTACAATTAGCAAAGTAATGATTATTGCGCGACACAGCCCAGAAGAAGGAACAGTTAAGCACGATCTGCCTGTGCTTGCGAACCAAGCAAACACCAAACGTAAGTACGAATAGAGTAGTTTTATTCGTACTAATCCCGCCCTAGTTAGGCCTAAAAGAGCTCAATCAATGTAAGTCCATGCTGATTAATGCTCTTGCACTAAGGACCAGGGCTCAACAAATTTGAAAGGAGAACGCAACGTCCAAAGCTTATACTTTCCTTTTCTGTGCGTGCCCTGAAATACATGACGCCTATGCCTATTATTATGATCCAACTTTTGTCTAAAGTCTGTCTTAATGTTAATATTGAATTCGTTACAGATCCTTCAAAAGCCTTCATGTCTATCTGTTGCTGAGTGGATTAAACTTTATGACATTTGGCAATGGCGCTTGCAATTCAGCTCACAATACGTCATGAAGGGTAATAAAAATGAAATCGTTACACTGACCATCACCAAAGGAATCATGGTGATTTAAATGATCAGCAAACCTGCCACTGCCACAACCCATTGATGCTCAAAACACAGCAAAGATATAACGGATCTTGAAAAAACAGCATCGGATGACTAACCAACACGGCTTTCTGGTGTGCTCGTCTTCAATAGGGTGGTTAAGATTCTGCTTAATGGATACTCACCTTTTTATGAAAAGAGGGCATACAGGGTCACAGCATATGTCAAGAGTAACAATGCTAATCAATATAAAGATTGAAGTGCGGCTCAACAGAATATTTTGCGGCCAGAATATTGAAAGCACTCATAATAAATAAAATTTTGTAAATTTGTTATTAAAAATGTTAGTAACAAAAACAACTCAAGACCGCCTTCGTAATATAAGAACAAGTCAAATGATAACAAATGCGGGGCCAAAACGTCGTGCGCTCCATGAAATATTTACAAATCCGTAGGTTCAAATAAAACTGAAGCCAAGGGGAAATAAAAAGATTTACAAAAAAGAAAGGAGAACAAACGACGATAAACAGTTATAACAATACTGAATGGTTAATTACGGGTTTTGCTCACTAAAAAAGCAATGATTAACTAAGACATTACTCTTAAACTAAAACAATGCAAATCTAAAAAACAAAATACATTCAAACTGAAGAAGCAAAATACGATATGATAGAGAGGCTAGCTAAAAAGCAAGGCTATCACAACTACATACTACCCACACAAAGTTTTAGTGTTACGCCATATAAACTAACGTTGAGGGGGAAAGACCGCTCAATCTCTTGCATTACATACAGTATACTCAAATGTTTCAAGTTAGGACGAGCAAAGACACTGATGAAAACATATATGAAGGAGCCCTCAACTGTTTTAAAGACCTCTGCCGTCAGGGAAAGCCAGGCATATTGCGATTATGAAAATTATACAAATCCCTAAAAAATACAGTTTAAAAGATTATATGTGGGAGGGGTCGGAACATTGAATAAAAAAAAACAAAGACAAAGACGGGGACAGTCGTGAAAAATGAGATACCTGCACATTGTTTTGGAAATAAAAAAAAACGCTACAAAAAAATAATGTCGCGTGGGCCAGAAGAAACCATGAGATACATTAGCGCCAGTAGTGTCAAACCAAAGACTAAAAGACCATGCAGAACTTTGCGGACCTTTGAACGAACTGGAGAGAAAGGGCACATTTTAAGGGTTTGAGAACCCAAAGATGTGATTTATAAACGCAAAAGGTTAGTGACCGTAAAAAGAATCCTAAACAAGAACAGCTGCGCATCTATAAGCCAAAAATGTTGGCCAGAAAAGATATAAACAAATAACGACACAACTGACCCTCAAATGGCACTTAGAACCATATTTTAGAATGGGATATAAATTTGAAATTCATCAGCCCATTTACATATTTAAGGGCCGCCAAAAACGAATCAGAAAAGCATTCAACCTCAGGCCCAATACCTGTAAGTACGACAATAATGCCATAGACAATATCAAAAGAGAATGAAAATAAAAAAGCCCGTATGGGAAAAAACAGAACATCCCTCCACAGAAGAAATCATTTTTGAAAAGATGCTATCTACCAAATTCCAGTTCATATCCGCAAATGAAATAAGGAACACAGTTCACAAAAATATTATGAAAATTCTGTCTAAAAAGCTGTAAAGAGGATGGGTTGTGGGCATGAAGTGACTCCATCTAAAAGGAATTCTCAATAAGCTGGCAAAACTAAGACGTAGGAAAAACTAAAAGATAACCGTCGTCATTCTTCACAATGGCGATGATATATAAGGACAAAACAACAACAACAAATCAATATTAGTCCTAAAAAGAAACAAACTAACAGAACGAATAGATTAATCAAACGCCATAAGGCTCCATAAGTTTTTATTACACTGCACAAGTTTAACAGAGGGACCAGATAAAAAACAATAACCGGATTAGAAAAAGGTTCTGTTTATATAAAACTATGAGCCTAAAACTTTAAGACAAAAACCCCCTCATAGTTCATTGATTATGTGGACAGACTGATTATAGTGGAAAAACAACAATTTATCCTCGACCTGTAACCAACAGTTTTATATCGTATAAATATGATCATAATTGTGATTTTCTGAAATCTGCCCAACACTTAAAAGGAACAAAGCCTATCCTAAAAGAATGGTTAATTGGACAGATAGACAAATAATATTTGACCTAGCAATAAACTGAGTGAGTATTTAACAGTTATTATAGACAGTATTTAAGGAACGGCAGACCCTCATTATTATAGATGACAGTATCAGACCAGAAAGAGACATGTAAAAAAGGAGAAACACAAGTCTAAACAAGCTTTCCAGCGAAAACATGCTGGATAAGTAGTGTGGATTTAATGCCATAGTATAACTCGTTATAAAAGACTTTAGAGAAGCAGTGAAAAAGACTGTAGTTATTTCACATGAAAGACAGAGCTCATTGAAGAACGATTGGCGCGAAAATGATGTTTATTTTGAAAATGACCAGGAAAAACAAAGGATTAAACAAAACTAAAATCTAAAAAGTTTTAGTAAATTAGTATAGAAAACGGAAAACCCGGCACAGTATGTTATGTTGATAGATAATCGTTATTTTATGGTTATTGACGTCTTACAATGTCAGAGAACAGGGAAATGCCGCTTCTTGGGTCACTTTCGCGCCCGAAAATCAGGTTGATTGGCAAAGTGGAGCCAGAAGCGCATTTCCCTGTTCACTCCACTACTTATAGTGTTCAGCATAAAATAATGTTGAACCAAACATTGGCGAATTAGTATCTCTTAGTAGATCCAAGAAAAGAATGATCCACCAATTCTTAGCCGCAGCAATGCTTGGTAAATTGAACAGTCAGAAGCTGACCACTCAGACTGTCCAAATTTTTTTTAAACACCCCTTGCATCCTTAATGGAATCCTCAAGCGTAGGCTCAAAGATTACCCCTACAATTTAACATATGTCATAATGATTTTTAATTATTCAGCAACATTTTACTCTCCACACAGATCATATTATTTATTCAAACTACCTTTCGCTGGCTGCTTTGGGAGTGCTGCTGGATTCTTCTTTGAACCCTTGGTGGTGAGAACACCCCAGAATTACGGACTGTGGTGTGTCTCTATTTGACGCCAACAGCACAGAACTATCAGCCGTGTCTCCCTGATGAGTTCCGACCCAGCAGACGAAAGGCCTAGGAGCAGGCGATACATATATATTTGCATCCGAGAGGGATTGCAATGGTTCTCCCATGCATCTAGCGAAGGGTTTTCAATTTTATAATATACATTTTTCCCTTTTTTTTTTAAATTTCAAATCTTTGCCAAATCATTACTATAATGATGGAAGAATTGTTAACCTACACTTGTTTTTCCCTGGCCCCCACTACGTAATTGTTCAGCAATATATAGATGTATTATATATACATATATCTTTATTTATGTAATCTTATAAGCCAAGGAGTTTCTCCCCTTACATCTACACAATCTCGACTTCAGCTATCACTGGGTGGTGTGTGTACGAAGATGGATGATCAGACAGATCCTTGCATAGAATAGTCTGCTGCAGCGTGGACAGAGAAGACTTGGGGTGAGCCAGGCTGAAAGGTGGTGCTTGTTCTGGTTTTGGGTGTCTGTGTTTCTTCCCCCGAAACCGATGTTTTTGTTCATGTACCTCTACTCTCCTCATTTCAAAGTCTGTCACTCCGGTTTTGCTGGTGCAGTGTAACACTTCAATTGTAGCCGCCTGTACTTAATAATAAAACTCTGCCGTAACAGCACCGTCCTTCGCAGGAGCCAGGGGCGATGCTACATGTAGACAATTCAATTGTAACTGCCTGTACACAACTCTGCCGTAACAGCACCGTCCTTCTCAGGAGCCAGGGGCGATGCTACATGTAGACAATTCAATTGTAACTGCCTGTACACAACTCTGCCGTAACAGCACCGTCCTTCCCAGGAGGCAGGGGCGATGCTATATGTAGACAATTCAATTGTAACTGCCTGTACACAACTCTGCCGTAACAGCACCGTCCTTCCCAGGAGGCAGGGGCGATGCTATATGTAGACAATTCAATTGTAACTGCCTGTGCTAAACTCTGCCGATGCTATATGTAGACAACTCAATTGTAACTGCCTGTGCTAAACTCTGCCGTAACAGCACCGTTCTTCTCAGGAGCCAGGGGCGATGCTACATGTAGACAATTCAATTGTAACTGCCTGTACAAAACTCCGCTGTAACAGCACCGTTCGCAAGCAGACAACCGACCCGAGGAAGTGAAAGAAGAATTGTGCAGTGTTGGCAAGGTCCTCTGGGAGTGATAATGCCAATCGTTCCATCTACCAATCAAGCGACGTTACTATTTTTGGCGTATGGGAATACCATTGCGGCGCATAATCAAAAAAGAAAAATCTTTTCTCATCTCTGGTTCTTAAAAAACAATATTCTTTAAAAAAAAAAACAACTTTGTCTTAAAACAGTTGTCCTAAAAAACATTTAAAATTTTTTTTCAACAAGCTGGCATCAAAATGACTGAGCGCATTGGCCTGCAAATCAAATACGCATGATGGGGACTGGAATGCTTCAGTGGTAGAGCGCCGGACTTGTAATCTTGCTGATCCTGGGGTTGCCGGTTCGAATCTCCGCCAGGCCGTTTGGGTACAGGGGGATTCTTTTTCCTCGGAGTTAACATTGGTTCTGACTCCATTTCCCATACAGTCCTTCGAATGAGACAGTAAACCAAGGTTCCGTGTGTGAACGCACGCAGAACATCTTGCACACACGTAAAATCCCATCACCAACTTCCGGAAGAGAAGGCCAGTTTGGCCATTGGTATGGATGACACATTACACATAGCATGCACCTTCCCCGAAGTTGGAGTATGGCTGCCTTAATGGCGGGATAAAAAAAAAAGGTCATACACACAAAACTGCACTCCCTATGTTGGGTAGATGGGATCAATCCTTGCCTGTCTATACAATGAGTGTCCGCAGGAGTATCAGCCTGCGTGTGATGGAAAACAAAATACGCGTGATCTTCTGTACCCAGGTTAAGCCAGACTTAAGCTTCCCGAGCGTAAACGCTTCAAATTAAAAGGATTGATCTAAATTGATTGATTGATTAAAATCAACCTTTGGGATACCGGGGATGTCATTGTGTTTCTGACCTGCTGGCACTGCGCTTTGTGGTGTGTGTGTGTGTGTGTGTGTGTGTGTGTGTGTGTGTGTGTGTGTGTGTGTGTGTGTGTGTGTGTGTATGTGTGCGTGCGTGCGTGCGTGCGTGCGTGTGTGCGTGCGTGCGTGTGTGCGTGCGTGCGTGCGTGCGTGCGTGTGTGTGTGGGGAAAGGGGCTTCAGAAATGGCTCACTCCCTGCGGGGCGTGATGCACCTGCTAGTGTGTGTGTGTGTGTGTGTGTGTGTGTGTGTGTGTGTGTGTGTGTGTGTGTGTGTGTGTGTGTGTGTGTGTGTGTGTGTTGTGTGTGTGTGTGTGTGTGTGGTTTAGTTCGGGGGAGAGGGGGGGAGGGGGAGGGGGACAGGGACGCATGGAAAAAAAATGCAAAACGCTTGATTGTTTTAATCATAAAATTTCTGTTTTCTCACAGACTGTCCCCTCTTTTTAACAAGCGGACCATACTGACATGCGTTATAGCATACACCCCCCACCCCCACCCCCCCTCCCCCACCCCCACAAAAACACGCAGAGAAATCAATGCAAAAAGGTCAGCACGATGTGTGTGTCTTCAGCCGTGTCCACTGGATTGAAAAAGCGCTGGCAGCAATGTGGGCCGCTTAGACCACGGAACAGTCCAACTCACACTGACAGTTCTTACACGCGAGGTGCGGGGCACACTTAGTGCTGAAAGCAAATGGCGGCTATGATTGCAGGGTTTCTGTTCAGTGATAGTTCGTTCTTCAGTACTGGGATCGACGTTCATAACAAACTCAAAAAGAACCTGTCGAGTGCTCTGCAGGGATGTTATTCACTTGGATTTAAATTCCAAGCTTTGTTTTCAAATGATTACATGGAGAGAGAGAGAGAGAGAGAGAGAGAGAGAGAGAGAGAGAGAGAGAGAGAGAGAGAGAGAGAGAGAGAGAGAGAGTATGACAATATTAATCGACAGAGAGAGAGAGAGAGAGAGAGAGAGAGAGAGAGAGAGAGAGAGAGAGAGAGAGAGAATACGAATACAAATACAAATACGAATACGAATCTTTTATTGAGATTAAGGCCAAAGCCCCATACTGAAGGGGTTTTCATAACTGCATCATTAACATTCCTAATACGTAACAAAATGAAATGTTGAAAAAAAAATGTAGATATATTACGAAACGCAGAGTAAATCAAGACATTACTGTCCGAATTCTCTTGTTTGTTTCATAAATAAACATGGTTTGATTCCAAAAGTGTGTTCTCAATCCTTGATAGTAAGAGAATTAACCTGAAATTACATGGTTTGTTGTAATATTTGGTTTGAATAGGTTTTAAGAGAGAGAGACAATATACTTTAAAACACATGGTTTTACCCAAAACTGTCACACTTTTAATATATATTAAAACATAATATGAGTATAGTTCGATTTAAAAAAAGTAATACAAATGGTAGCACTCTGGTAATTTTCAAATGAAAAAAATTCTGTTTGGAGGTTTATTTCATACGGAAATTTATTCAGTCAATTCATTCCAATAATGAATCTTTCTTTAGCATGAAAATATGACGAAAATCGGCGCTTTCTTTCTGCCTAGAGCTTGCCACAGGGAATGATAGCCACATTCGACTTGTTGATCAAAAGTCGAATCAGAATCTGCAGTGATCAGCTAGCCTGCCTAGACCGGTTTGAACAAAATCCCACAAAGAAATGGGAGACAGGTATGTAATCTAAATGTTTGGCATGTTCTTTGTCTTTATTTGCCCGGTTTGTCTCACAGATAGCTTAGACTAACATCATCTCAAAGCTCGTTTGTTTTTATCTGCCGGGCTTGTCTCACAGATAGCTTTAAAGAACAAAATCGCAAAGCTCCTTTGTCTTTATATGGCCGGTTTGTCTCACAGGTAGTTTAAAACATCATCTGAAAGCTCCTAAGAACAACAAAA
>CM031625.1:44872728-44875228 GCA_018398815.1 Conus ventricosus
CTGTCATTTCTCCCGCCTCACCAGCACTGGTGAGAATGGCGTTGATCAGGTTGTACCTGTCCTTTCTCCCGCCTCACCAGCACTGGTGAGAATGGCGTTGATCAGGTTGTACCTGTCCTTTCTCCCGCCTCACCAGCACTGACAGTTTGCCTCCTGGTCTGTCCCTGCCCATCAGTTGTCAGCCCAGACAAATAACATTGTCTGGCTGTTTGGCTGGCTGGCTTGTCTGCCCGCCCCCCCCCCCCCCTCTCTCTCTCTCTCTCTCTCCTCTCTCTCTCTCTCCTCTCTCTCTCTCTCTCTCTCTCGGAAGTGTGTTTGAATGAAATAGCGGGAAAGTGAGCTGATTTGGGACATTATCATGTCATTTGATATTTTCACTCACTGTGGTTTTTTTTTTTTTGTTTTTTGTTTTTTTTTTTTTTTTTTTTTTTTTTGGGGGGGGGGGGGCAGAAATGAGAGAAAATAGATTAGTTTTAACCAATTTGCAAATTTTGTTTTGTACCAATGAACAAAAGTGTGTGTTCTACAAAAAAAGGATGTGCGCCACTCGCAAGAAATAAACCCCACAATAATGAAAACGACGACATGAGAACATGGCCGATTGTTTATCAACATTCAGAAAATGCATTTTTATTTCAAAAGCAAAGGAATCATTATATTCCAGTCTAATTTGTTCCACAAACGTTGCACAACCATTTCCTCCTAAAATGGAATCCGAATTTCTGCCTCAATCAGCTTTTTTTTCAGTGTAACAAAATCTTGTAAGAAAACACTGCAATCAAAACGATTGCTACTACAAACTTGCAATTAATGTTCAAACTCCTACGTACTCAGCAAAAGAAAAATCATTTTTTTAGAATGAAGACTTTCCATAATGTGGAGTGAAACAGTCAAATTTAGTTTTCATTCGTCTGCCTCATGCGATTTAGTTATCACTTCAAGTGGAGATTGATAACTCCAGTCTTTGGTGCATGTATTATAATATTATATTATAATGAATACTTATATAGCGCCTATTCTCGGCTAGAGACCAAGCTCTAAGCGCTTTACAATCCACACTCGTTTACCAAACGGGCTGCCTACCTGGGTAATGCCGATTGAAGAGCTGCCAGCTGCGCTTCATTCAGTCGTTTCCCGTGTCATCCAGTCCATATAATTCAATATTGTTCACTCAATTTCCTCACTTCCTTCATTCTTTCCATTTCTTACGCAGGGTGCATGCAATGCGTGTCATCCATACCAACGGCCGAACTGGCCTTCTCTTTCGAAAGTTGGTGATGGAATTTTACGTGTGTGCAAGATGCTATGCGTGCGTTCACACACGGGACCTCGGTTTATAGTCTCATTCGAAGGACAGTATGGCAAATGGAGTCAGAACAGGTGATGTTAGCCATTTTTATACAGAAGCCAGGACAACGATTTTACACATGGAGCGAGTTACGTGAAACACAATTTAACACACACACCACACACACACACACACACACACACACAAACAAATACAACCAAAAAATACCTGAAGAAAAAGAGACAGACAGAGAGGGGGAGAGACAGACAGACAGACAGAGAGGGAGGGAGAGACAGAGAGAGAGAGAGAGAGAGACAGACAAAGACAGACAAACAGACAGCAGACAGACAGACAGACAGACAGACAAGAGTTCAATTTATCGTACGTACCAAGTTAATATTTGATTACTAAAAGAGGATGGTAAATTCATGAATGTTAATGAGTTCCAAAACATCTTGCAACGTCCAGTTCAAAGACTGAAATATTTTGGCTGTGTAAGTTCTATCAGAGAATTCTTGAGAAAAAAGGAAATAAAATTAGAAAACAACAGTAACGAAGGAAGTGAACACCACAAAGCATTTAGCCAAATGATTCATGCTCCCAAGGGAACAAAAATATTCTATGAAATACTGATTGGTAAACCAGTGTTACCCAATGCATGTGGGGGATGGGAAAGAACTCTGCAAATGGAAATTCCTTGGGCAAATATCTTCATGGAAACAAAAAGAATAAAGGAAATAAGGTTAAAGTGGTTTCAAATAAAAATCAATTATCGGGTTTTGGTGACAAATTCAATTCTAACAGATATGGGTGTAACAGAAAACAACAAGTGTAGCTTTTGTGAAGATGTTAAAGATTCCATTTTGCACTACTTGTGGGAATGTCAACATGTGAAAAGTTTTTTGGACAGAATTTACAGAGTACATAAAAGGAAAATGTGCAAATTGTGATAGATTGGAACTAAATCAGTTACTAGTACTCTTTGGAAATGACAACAAAACAAAAACGGACAACTGTTTTCTGCACATCTTACTACTAGCTAAGTATACTATTCATAAATGCAGGATAAGAAAAGTGAATCCAACACTTCAATTATTCTTAAGAGATTTAAAAAAAGCTTATGAGATAGACAAATATGTATTCAACACTTCTATGCAATATGATAAATTTGTACTGAAATGGGCATCATACACAAACTTGATACAAACTGAT
>CM031625.1:44885228-44890228 GCA_018398815.1 Conus ventricosus
GAAAGAAGAAAGAAAATATCTATCACAAATAGGGCAGGAACATAGAAACAGAAAAGAAAGAAAGAGAGAGAGAGATGGGGGGGGGGGGGGAGGGTAGGGCTTGGATGGAAATAAAACTGGCGACAATTGGTGTTGTGCCTGACTCTGAATCTTCCATCAGATGAGAGACAGCTCAGAACTCATGTGATTTATTCACGAAAAGGCCATTGTCCTTTTTGAGCGGGCTGTGAAGTTCATAACAAAAGCATCTGAATTTTTCGGAATATTATAAAGACTGGATGGACTTCTATTTCGCGAGGTCATAACGGATTGAAACTGAAATGCATTGAACATGTAACCAATTAAATTTCTTACAATGCTTTCATTCTGAAATGTCATGTGCAAACTTAAACAATACTGACTGGGATATCTAGAAAACTTTGCTGGTATATATCGCGCTCTGGGACTAGATACCGCACAGCACATAAAACAAAACACGGTCCATTTTCTTTTCCATTTTATAAAATGGATACATGTCAAGCCAGTCTCAGTATATCCACTGTGACAATAAAGGTGCTGTGTAATGTCTGAAATTCCCAGTCTATATTTTGACATTATAAACTTCAAGTGTGTACCTGCCTGAACCTATTCGCAGATACATTTGATATCGTAAAACAAACAAAATGTCGGACACATAGTAAACATACCGTTATTTTCAACATGGAAATCCCATACCTGCCACCTACATGCAATCAATCTGTCTTTAAAATCGCATGAAAATCATCTTGCATGCGTTGGTTTATACATACATAACGTACATATGAAAGACAGAGTGGGGGGAGGGGGGGGGGTGTATGGAGCGGTTGTAATATCACAGTGGGTGTTTAAAGTACATACTGTTCTGGTTTATAAATATTCTTTACAATTCAGATCCGACTGGCTCCAACCCAGAGTTGACTTTCCTATGAGCTCAGATGGGAAGACTGTTGAGTTTCATCCACTTAATAGATGTGTCTCTGAGAGTGTTGCTCAAAGTTCCTGACCAACACTGCAAGTGTCTGTATCTCTCGGGTCCGGTTGACGCTGGGATATGTTAGGAAAGTAAGCTTCGGGTACAGCCATGTCACGCAGTGTCACCCGAGGATGGAAATCGATAGCTTTATCTTCATCATCCTCATTCTCATCAATCAGCGTCACTCGAGAATGGAAATCCATAGCTTTATCTTCATCATCCTCATTCTCATCAATCAGCGTCACTCGATAATGAAAATCCATAGCTTTATCTTCATCATCCTCATTCTCATCAATCAGCGTCACCGAGAATGGAAATCCATAGCTTTATCTTCATCATCCTCATTCTCATCAATCAGCGTCACCGAGAATGGAAATCCATAGCTTTATCTTCATCATCCTCATTCTCATCAATCAGCGTCACCCGAGAATGGAAATCCATAGCTTTATCTTCATCATCCTCATTCTCATCAATCAGCGTCACTCGAGAATGGAAATCCATAGCTTTATCTTCATCATCCTCATTCTCATCAATCAGCGTAAAAAAAAAAGTCTTGAATTCTGTGGCTTTCACGCTTTGCTCGCATTGTGACCTCAGTTACGATTACCTCTCCACGCCTGTGGCCTTGGTTTGATTCTTCCGCAGTTGCTGGTATCAGAAAAATCATAGGGGCTGTCGTTGGACGGACGTAGTGGCGCCCACCACAGGGAAACCTCTCTCACGCCGGCTTCGCGACTAAGCAATTATTACCGTCGATAGAGGGCCTAGGAAGTGGTGTCCTGGGTAGGTTGGATCAGAACTGGCACTACTCAACATCTCCGAAGTGACTCGGCAGCAGTGCAGTGTCTCCTCTGGTGGGTTAGCTCCTGACGGCTTGACATTGACTGCTCCTGTGGATTGCCCGTGCTGGAGCTGTGGCGGGCCACGCCAGGAGCCGTGGCCGTCGACGGGGAGATGGGGGGGGGGGGGGGGGGTCGGAATGAGCGGCGTGGGTGCAGTACCACTGAGGTGGCACAGAATATGGGACATCAAAACAATTCTGTACAATTTTCTTTGGGTTTGTATTAGGCTTAGAATGATTGACGGGGCCTTGGCAACTACAATCAAAGTTATGATAATATCTATAAAACAAGAACGTGGTCACAATATGGTCTGTGTCTGCAAACGACGTCTTATGTGACTGCTGTTTGGAAACAACGTCTTCATACCTTTTTTTTTTTCGAGCATTATACCGTCGCCTCTATATCTATACTTCAGCTTACTGAGAGAGAAATGGAACATGGATTGTGTTGAAGTCTTCATTATGGCAGCGTTAGCCAGTCTGCCAACATTCTTAATGTATGTGAGAGACAGATGTTTTCTTCTTTTTTTCTCTGTGTCATTTTTTGGTCAAAACTTAGAAATGAAATTGTCCTGCAAGCACCAGATACACTTAACTGAACAACATATTTGTTACATTTCAGATTTTTCTACAAAAGTAAGAAAGAAAGAAAAAAAATCGTAGTCATGAGCAACGGCAGTGGTCAGTATTTTTGCGCCGTTGAAACCAGGAAACGGTGACCCCAGGGTAAAATATTGACACCCCCCCCCCCCCATTCCCTCCCCACCCCTTCAAAAAAACAAAAAACGAAGAAAGAAAAAGGTAAACACAAAGTCAGAAGCAGATAGGCTCACAGAGAGAGAGAGAGAGGGAGAGAGAGAGAGAGACAGACAGACAGACAGACAGACACAAGAGAGAGACAGAGACAGAGACAGACACAAAGAGAGAGAGAGAGAGAGAGAGAGAGAGAGAGAGAGAGAGAGGAGAGAGAGAGAGAGAGATGTTATACACTGTCTGTGTCAAGCTTTTATTCTGGAAAGGGTTAAAAACAAATGGAGCACGCTCTGGTACGTTAGAATCCAAATGGCGAAAACGTCTTACCTCCTGGCCTCAAGACCTGTGGAGCGGGCCAGATCTTCCTGTCTACTCTTTTTACCTGACCAGACTGACGGACCCCCCTTCCGTGCTTTCCCAGAGCGTCTGGTGCCGGAGGAAAGGGGAAGAATGTACTGCTAATGACCCCTCGCTGTGGTATTTGTCTGCCTCACCGCATTAGTGGATGTGAGGTGAAGACTGTGCCGGGGAAGGATTTGGTCGGTGCATGATGTTGGAGATGAGTGTGTATACATATTCACACTCTCTCTCTCTCTCTCTCTCTCTCTCTCTCTCTCTCTCTCTCTTCTCTCTCTTCCCCTCCCCTCTCTCTCTCTCTCTCTCTCTCTCTCTCTCTCTCTCTCTCTCTCTCTCTCTCTCTCTTTCTCTCGCTCTCTCTCTCTTGTCAGTTCTATTTTCCTATGCATATCTGAAAGAACAGCAACTCTGTAAACGACTGTCCATTTCAATGTCTGCTATTTCTTTGGCAGTGTTAAGCTCCTTCACTCCACTGTCGACAGTACGCGTGAGGCATTGTCACGCACAGCAGGTAGCCCTGACTCCCTCCCCACCCCTCCCCCACCCTCACCCACCCACCCCCTCTCCTCAACCTCCCTTCCTCCCCTGCGTGTGCCTCTCACCAAGACTGGCAGCTTCCCTCCTGGCTGTCCCACATCATCACACACTAAGGGAGAGAACGCAGAAGCTGTTGCATGCTGATATTGTCCTAAGAGTAGTGTTGGGGGCAGAGTCACAACATTAGCAATTTCTAGAGGAGACAGGGGTGTTTTTTTTTCTTTCTCATCACGTTAATTTTAATTCAGTCTTCACAAAGAAAAAAAAATTGTTCAGGAACTCAAAAATGCAGAAAAAGTCAGGCTTGGTTACATGGACAAATTTTCTTTTCAACAAATACCATGAATTTTTTTTTTTAATCATCCCACACCAACACCAACGATAGTAAATTTTGTTGCAGGGAAGCCTAAAAATCTTCGTTGTGGAGACAAATGTTATAGACGAAAGAAAAGAAAACGAAATTGAAGAGAGAGAGAGAGAGAGAGAGAGAGAGAGAGGAGAGAGAGAGAGAGAGGAGAGAGAGAGAGAGAGAGAGAGAGAGAGAGAGAGAGAGAGAGAGAGAGAGAGAGATCAAATTCAGCATACATCTGACGGTAATATATCATAAGAAGAAAGATGGAGGAGTCAGGTATGTTACACTGCAGACCTACGAGCGCACCAAGTCTCTTGAACTACAGTTGTATTTCTAGCAGAGACAGTAGCATGCTAATGTATAATAAAACTTCAGCCAGAGACAGAAAGACCAACACACTGGCACTGGTCAGATCTTGTTTACAGCTACTACTACTACTACTACTACTACTACTACTACAGCTGCTGCTGCTGCTACTACTATTACTGCTATTACTACTACTACCATTGTTGCTGCTCCAACTACCACTACATCTACTGTTAGTACTAGCATCTGTATATTTCTTTATAATTTCATCATACTATCTATTTTTCTTTAAAGGTAGTAGTAGTAGTAGTAGTAGTAGCAGCAGTAGTAGTAGAAGTAGTAGCAGTTGTTGTTGTTGTTGTTGTCGTTGTTGTTTTATCAGTTCTGTTGTTGTTCTTATAGCCAGCTATTCTTGTTACTACTACATCTTCTTCTTCTTCTTCTTCTTCCTTCATTAGTATTAGCATTACTTATAACAATCAATGATACTAATATACTAGTAATGATAAAAAATAATAATGATAATAATGATAATATACTACTCCTACTATTACTACTACCACTACTACTACTATCATTATCATTATCATTATTATTGTTATTGTTATTATTGTTATTATTGTTATTGTTATTATTGTTATTGTTATTATTGTTATCATTACCATTATTACTACAATGATTAAAATACCATTAACATCATCACCATGATACCATGATGATGACGATGCTGCTGCTGCTGCTGCTGCTGCTGCTGATGATGATGATGATGATGATGATGATTTTAATCCACATGTTCTTCCTTCAGCCTCTTCCCTGTTCTCTTTAATTCCATTCGGTAGTTTCAGCTTTTCATCCAAGATCAC
>CM031625.1:44910228-44912728 GCA_018398815.1 Conus ventricosus
GACTCGAGTTCCCAGTTCCAAACATTCCTGTATTAGACACTGGCTTAGTCTCCTTCAGGTGCCAGGTAATTTCACTGCTCGCCATGACTACAAACCGTAATTTGAATACCACGGGTAAAGTTAACTGGCTTACAAATATTCCAAAAACACGTCTACAGGCCTAGCTGCGACTTTTTTTTCACTAGTTTAATCAGTGTGAGGGATTTGTGTCAATTTTTTTAATATTTTGGTTGGGGGGGGGGGGGGGGGGGGGGGGCTTGGTTTAAGCCCCGCATGATAAACCGCAGATGGCAAAAGATGTGTGTTATTTCCAAATGAACTATATAGCAAAACTCTAGATAACAGTAGTTAGGAATAGACCTCTATAATATGTGTTAATAAAGTTTAGATTACGTATTTCTGACGCGACAGTGTATAGTCAAAGATGATCAAGAGGAACTGTTGTGCCGACGAGAGGATGAAGCGCACTTTCTTTTATGTTATATTGCTCAGTGTTAATTTAGTACACTCCTGCAAAGTATTACAAAGACCAATATTATGTTTAGTGTTACTAAAGACCAACATTGTATGCGTAGTGTTGTTAAAGACCAACACTTGTATGCCTAGTGTAAAAAAAAAAGGACCAATATCATAAGAATGAACTGCACTCCTGCTAAGTATTATAAAAGACCAATATTATAATGCTAACTGTTACAAAAGACCAATAGATTGTTGTGTTGGTTGTTCTAAAAACACTGAAACTGTTACAAATAATTTGCTGTGTATCTGTAGAAATCTTGTGAAAGGGGAAGAGCCTTAATGAAGCGTGTTGTTTTAATTTATAAAATCACCGGAAACATGCATGTCATTCTGTACACCGAAGAGCATGGAACGTGTTCTCTTTCTACTTGCATGTTTCACTTGCAGATGGGCTTTGGACTTGTGATGAATTGTAAAAATGTTCTCTCTCTCTCTCTGTCTCTGTCTCTCTCTGTCTCTCTCTCTCTGTCTCCTCCTCTCTCTCTCTCTCTCTCTCTCTCTTCCTCTTCTCTCTCTCTCTCTCTTCTCTCTCCTCTCTCTCTCTTGTCCTTGTTGTTTTTCTGTTATTTCTTCTTTTTTTCCTTTTTCTTTCTCTTCTCCTTCTTCTTCTCCTCTCCTCTCCTCTCCTCCTTCTTCTTCTTCTTCTTCTTTCTTTCTTTCTTTTTCTTCTTCTTGTTTTTTCTTTTCTTCTTCTTCTCCTCCTTCTTCTTCTTCTTCTTCTTCTTCTTTCTTTTCTCTTCTTCTTCTTCTTTTCCTTCTTTTTTATTCGCATTCGTTTTCCTCTTCTCTCTCTCTCTCTCTTTTCTCTCTTTTCCTCTCCTTTTTCTCTCCTTTTCTCTCTCTCTCTCTCCTTTTTCAGTTGTTTCTCTTTTAATTTCCATTGTAGATTACTCCCGACAAGCAAGAACACTTACTTGCGCAGCTCAGGAACATACTGCAGAGATGCGTCTTGTCCAAGGTCGTTGTTGTTAAGGGACATATTTGCAATCGCAGTATGCATACAGTATTCAGAAAGTAGAACCATCTTAAGCATGATTGATCCTTACTTCAGATCGATAAGCGAGGTGATCTCCGTCTTGTTGTCTGTCTTTCAGGCTCCTTCTTCAGCCCCCCCCCCCCCCCCAACCTCACCCGTTGCATCCACTCTTCCTCTCCCGTACTCTCCCTTCTATCTCCCCCTCTCCCTCTGTCTGAGCCCTCATCGTAAGCTTCTTTGGTTTCCAAATCCCCGCTAAGCGAGCGAGCGGAGCAAATAGAGCGGGCTAATTCTGCTTCATTGTGTATTTTCTCCCTGGGAACCGGAATACTTTGCAGAAAATGAGGAGGACAGAAGGACACGCAGAGAGACAGACCTGAAGGACAGAGAGACAGAGACAGAGGGAGACAGGCTGACGGATTGACTGACTGACTGACTGACTGACTGACTGACAAACTGAGGGGAGAGAGAGAGAGAGAGAGAGAGAGAGAGAGAGAGAGAGAGAGAGAGAGAGAGAGAGAGAGAGAGAGAGAGAGAGAGAGAGAGAATACGTGCAGAGGAAGTCACGCATACCCAAAATGAATGAGTTTGTGGACAGGCTGCAAACGACATCTGGAATGAAAGCAAAACAAACTAAACAAACAAGCAAACATTTTCCCGACAACAAAAGAAAGACGGAAAATGTCAATAAACCAACAGACACATCAACAAATAAGTAAAGAAAGAAGGAAGTAAGGGTGGACAGAAAGAAAGACAGACAGAAAGAAAGAATTACAGAAAGAAAGAAAGACAGTGAAACCAAAAAGAAGGGACAAAATTATGTAAAGTAACCCATTAGTTTACACTCTTCAAGATCCATTAAAAAGAAAGGGAATAAAAGACAGTTGAGAGCAGAACGAGGCATGCTACAAACAGAATAGACATATTAGACAGAAGGAACAAAAGAAAGATAACGACAAAGAAAGGTGGGAGGGAAGGGGGGGGGGGGAAGAAAGAAACGACGAC
>CM031625.1:44920228-44922728 GCA_018398815.1 Conus ventricosus
CAACCACCGCACTCTCCTGCACCACGTCCCCGGCAATCTGACAGGGCAGCGCTACAGGGACGAAATTCTGAACCCTGTGGCACTACCAACCCTGCAAGCCATTGGTAATGGCGCTGTTCTGCAGGACGATAATGCTCGTCCACATCGTGCTGCTGTCGTCACCAACTTTCTCCAACAGCAGGGTGTCGTCAGGTTGCCGTGGCCAGCCAACTCGCCCGACCTATCACCCATTGAACACCTCTGGGATGTTGGGACGGGCTGTCCGACGCAACCATCCTCCTGCAGCCAATCAACAAGAGCTGGTCCAGTTCCTGCAGCAAGAATGGGCCGCCATCCCTCAAGCGACTCTCCGCAACCTCATTCGGTCCATGCGTCGCCGTTGCACAGCCTGTCTCGCTGCAAGAGGTGGTCATACCCGATATTGAATGAACTTTCATGTCAGAGGCCATGTTTGTGAATTGTCCATTTCAACCTCCTGACTTCAAATACACGTTCCGAGGTGCTTTTGTAACTCGGTTTTTTGCTTTATCCGGTTTGACACTGAATGAAATTAAATTTTCACTCTGATTCAAGTTCATGTCTTTCATGCTTTTGATTTTACAGTGCGTTGTAACAGTGGCCCTTAACTTGTTTTGAGTAGTGCTCCCTATGAAAGTCCCTTGAGGAAGACCGAAAGTGGTCGAAATATTTGTTAAAATAGGTTTTTTTTAAACAGAATCAACAATGTTGCTCCCCAAGGGGTCGAGCACTATCAAAATCATTTTAGGTATTTTAACTACATTAATATATATTGTTAAAATTATTTCTAAAATGAAGTGCTAAAATCAACAAGCTTGTTTCGAGCCTCTTGCCTCTTGCTCTCTTCAGGATCCTGAAGAGAGCAAGAGGCAAGAGGCTCGAAACAAGCTTGTTGATTTTAGCACTTCATTTTAGAAATAATTTTAACAGATGTTGCTCCCTAGACGGTTGAGCTCTTTTGGATTTTTAAAGGACATTTTTACACTGTTCGTGATATATATATATATATATATATATATATATATATATATATATATATATATATATATATACATATATTATATATATATATATATATATAATATATACAGAGAGAGAGAGAGAGAGAGAGAGGAGAGAGAGAGAGAGGAGGGGGGGGGATATAGATGGATTTAGATAGATATATTACATTTCATTCATCGTCGAGAACAAATAAACTGTGACTGTTTAATCATCGTTGGTTCAGTATCTAAATGTCAAGACTGTGCTTCGAAACAAGAACTGTGTGACACTGAACTGTGCAAAAATGAAATCTTTATAACGGTTGTGATTCGAGCCGAACAAGTTTTACTCAAAGAAGGTTGACACTTGAAACATGGACGTACAGCAAGAGGAAGGAAAAGCAAGAAGAGGAAGTCCACAAGGCAGCAGAATATTCTGGACAACTGTTCGTCGAGGGAACGTGTGATGTCTGGACTTTCCGCATAAAAAATAAGATCAGTGTTTATTTGTACTTGTTTAGTCCGCTCTGCATAGTTTTGTCATATGTAAATCTATGTGACTGTTGTTGTATAAATGACCGAAGTTCATGTTATATCTGCCTGTCTTTGGTGAAGAGGTGTGAGGAATTGAGAAGTGGTACGTCAAGGGTAAAAAAGGGAATCCAAAACTAAAAATAATAGAAGTCACAAACCAAAAAACTCCAGACCACCTTCTCCTTTAGAAGGCTGTCACACACACACACACACACACACACACACACACAACACACACACACACACACACACACACAGAGAGGATGAGAGAGAGAGAGTAGAGAGAGAGAGAGAGAGTAGAGAGAGAGATCATTACTCAAGGATAACGATATTTCAGCAGTCCTAGCCTTCAGCAGTACTAGCTTCACAAGACAGCAATCACCATCGTCATCATGGTCATGATCATGATCATGATCATCAGAATCATCATCATCACCATCATCATCATCATCATCATCTTCATCTTCACCATCACCGTAATTCTAATGCTAAGGATAAATCGTTAAGTTGTACATATAGACTAGGAGTTTTCTTCAAAAACACACACTTTGAAGAAGTTTTTTTTTAAAAAGTGTGTGTGTGTGTGGGGGGGGGGGGGGGGGGGAGAAGAAACTGAGGAGGAAACAAATTTCCCCAGTTCTTCCATTTCAGGTGACGGGAGTACTACTAACCTCAAGACACATTGCTCGGCTTCAGTGGGAAGTCGTTGCAGTGATTTCCCCAGGACCTACAATCAATGGGCGCCACTAATTACTCCCTTGGTGGCGCGGCCTCCAGGCCAGGATGGGCAAGGTTGGAGGTGGTGGAGAGAGGGGCAAAGGAGAGAAGGGAGATGATCCTGCCTGCTTATGGCCAACCAGTAACACGTGACTTTGGATTTTGACACCGATTGGACCTCTGCGACACTATCGATGTCTTCGTGGCTGAAGAATTTCTTTCGGCGTTGTCAGCCATGACTTGCCAACACA
>CM031625.1:44930228-44937728 GCA_018398815.1 Conus ventricosus
GTTTATCATTTAGGCCTAGTACGATCTAAAAACAAATACTCAGCACTGCCAGTCTTCAGGATCATTACTGCAGACTTCAGGAAACGCTGAAGACTTTGCTTCCACAATTTTCCACTACAAGTTACCTTTTAGGATATTAAGGGACTGTATACGCTGACAACACTTATATTGTAAAACCACCAAGACATGGGAGAAAGGGAGGGTGGAGTGGGCAGAATAGCGCATGCATTCTCCTAGATTTGTTAGTTTGAGGAAAATAAATCAAAGCATGTCCTGGCATGGGTATACTGGCGACAAACATGAGGCTCTTGAATGCTGTGGGGTTTTTAAAATAACAGCGTTCTGCAGGAAACTGCATACATCTTTGTTACTAGGAGACATGGAGTAAATATTGGCCATCTGAAGAGCAATGTAGCGTTAATAGAATGACACAAAGAGCAAACACTAGCGATCATCGGAAAAGTAACAATGTTAGAATAATACATACTGTAAATGATAACGATCAGTATGGAAATACAACGCTGTTCAAATAATACACATAGTAATAATGATGCAACGCTCTTAAAATGATACACATAGTCATAATGATGGCTATCAGTGGGGAAATGTAGCGTTGTTAGAATAATACATGTAGTCAATAGTAATGATCTGCTGAGAAATGTAGCATGATTGTGGCGATTTTAGGATACTTGAATTCTTTTTGTCTGGCTCTTTTCCTAATGCTTTCAGACATTCAATCGCTACAACACTTACAGAAACCTTCACGTAAGCCGAATTATCTAACAAACAAAAGACCTGTCTTCAGTTATCTTTCTGGCTTTAAAACTAATAGCCCAGCTTGAAGCAAATAATCTTCTCAATCCTAATCAGTCAGCCTACAGACCTTGATATAGTACGGAGACAGATCTGTTGACAATTTACGAATGATTTATTGACTGCATTGAATGACAATGAAATACCATTCTGGCTCTGCCTGACCTTTCAGCTGCCTTTGATATGATTGACTATGTTGTTCTTTTACGAACACTACAGTACTCTTTCGTGATTTCTAGCGCACTTCTGCATTTGCTTTCTTCCCATCTGACTCATCGTGAGAATTTATGTATAAATGAACACTATGCTTGGCCATTTCATGTGTCTACATGTTCCCCAGGGTTCTGTTCTTAGACCCATTCTATGTGTTCCATATACTACTCCTGTCTCTGATGTCTTCAGCCGTCACGTCATGCTGCTTGAGCGTGTCGCTGATAATACGCAGATGTATCAATCGGTCACCGTCACTGCCGTCGATACGCTGATATCTTCGGTATATCAGTGGATCGATCTGACCTTTAAACACGGATGACTCACAAGGAGTTACAAATTAATGACAAAACTGAACTGATGTTTGCTTCTAAAAAAAAATATTAATAATAATAAACAAAGCAAAAACAAAAAACCTCAGCTGCCTTCTTTTCCACATTCTGTTCTGATATACGGTATATTAATTTTCTATTTCCATCTGTTTGTGTTCTTTGCATTGCTTTTGATTCATGCCCAACTTTAAAAGAAAAAAAAATTCAAACATATGGAATGTGGGCTACTTTGAACTACCCAGGGCCAGTTCTAGTCGCCATGTTCTCTCTGCAGAAAGAACCAAAACGCTGCTATGCACCTTCTACATTTCCAGACTACACTGGTACCATTGTAATTCTTCATTAGCTGGCATTCCAAAGTGTCTTGACAGACTCCAAAACAGCGTTGCGTTGCATTACTTTCAGAGGCATCAGAGTTTGAGCATGTATCTCAACCCCACTCTCTTCACTTGCTCCCTAATTCTGTCAGAATAGATTGTAAACTTTCTACTTTGGACTTTTCCGGTCTTCCCTGGAACAGAACCTGAACTTCTCCCCATCTATGCTCCTCCAAACTCCCGTTCTTCCTCTGACACTAGACTTGAAAATTCTGTCTTCCAAAACAAGAAGCTATGATGACAGATCTTTTACTTATCAAGCCCTGTTTGTCTGGAACATCTCTCTTGAACAATGAATGTTTTCACTCTCAGGCCAGCTAATTCCGTTTAGCTATCGTATTGAATTAATCCGTAAGTACGTCATCTGATAGGTTCAAACTGAACACAAAAGGAAACTGGGTATAAAAAGTTTTGACTGCCTGGGTTCTTTCACAAAGGATATAAAAAAAAAAGGTAGAAAAAACACTTGAACCCACTTGGGAGGAGAAGAACTGGGTACTTCGGTTCGTAGAACCTTCAAAGCAGCTAAAGAGAGCGGGTGCAGCTTAAACACAAGTCACTGTCACTGCAGGAAAAAAATTATGACGTCGATGGAATATCTCAGTGACGAAATACATTATGACGTATGGATATACTGCAGGGGGTGGTGGGGGTTGGGGTGGTAGTTGGAAAAAGAGGTGAGAAAGAATCTAGATAGTGAGGGGAAGGGGGATGGTGAAGATGAGGGGGGGGGAGGGAGAGGGGAGCAAATAGGAAAAATGGGGATGGGGGGGGGGGGGTAGGGATAGCTGTGATTTGATCTAGTCTTTAATGTTGAGGCCATCTGGCGCTGTGGTACCCAGATGGTGTTTTTTTCTACAAAAAGAAACTTGTTCTGTAGGCCTACATGCCGTCAAACTGAACACAAAAGGAAACGTAGTCTGTGGATTCTTTTCAGTCAGTTCCAACTACATGATGGGCAAATACAGCACGTTAGCAGACAATGTGTTTCACGTGGACAGGTCTGACCAAATGAAAGTAGGCCTAGTAACTCCCTCCCAATCTGTATGGTTCAAACGGCTCCATAGAAACGCAGCGCATGTATGTTGGCCACGTCAGAGACGTCCACAGATCTCTGATCACGTAATTTTTTGTAGCAGCAATGTCGTCAAAATGCCGTTTTACTTAATGTGTTTGTTATTTGAAGGATTCTACACGACTACTTAACGACCGCATGGTAACTGACTGACATACGGACTAGACTGCAGATCGACCGACTAAGCAAAGAATGAACAGCCTACTCCGCAAAGGGATCATCAAGCAATTTGTATGGATTGGCAATGTGAAAACACGTTAGGTGCATTTAGAACTGAACGGGATGGTAACAATTAGAGACGGATGAATGAATACATTCATTGATTGATTGAATAAATGAATTGATCGATTGACTGACTGACTGATTGATTCAGTAAGTAATGTAAGCTTACAAGCTGAAAGCCACTAAACTGACGTGGAAGAACACGCAGGGAAGCTGAAGCAGACCCGCCTGTGCGGACAGTAGCTTCTGGCCCAGGCTGAATCGATGTGGACGTGTTATGATGCACACACCGTGAACAAATCGATTTTTGCAAGCGGTTGAAGGAGGCTGACAATCATTTTCTTCTTTTTTTTTTTGAAAATGAATATGAACGGCCTCTTTGTTTCGCTCTGCGTGTGTCGAACACTCTTTTTTCTGCGTCTCTTCCTCTTAAACCCTCTCTGCGACTCTCTCTCTCTCTCTCTCTCTCCTTCTCTCTCTCTCTCTATCTCTCTCTCTCTCTATATTTGGATAAATATTTGCGGTTTTTTGTAACTAGATATAGACTTGGCATATCTGAACTTAATGTACATTTTGTGTCGCTTTAAAAACTATCTAATTATGGTAATGAGGGTTGTTGCCCGTTGTGTAAGGAGTCTGATGAGGACGACCCTTACTGTGTTCTAACATGTTCTGTTCTGTCCGATCTTCATGTGAAAAATATTTCAGCGAAATGATATATGAATCCATGTTAATTTCGATTTTTGTCTACTTACGCATGGAAGGATGAAAGAATAGTAGGTTTAAAGTAGCATTCTATCTGCAGAAACCCTTTCAGTGGAACATACACTTCTCGTAATTTCTCTCGTCATACATGCTTGTAACTAACCATGAATTTTGTTTTAATTCGCATACATGCTAAACCTGTAACCGCCCCTTGTTCATATGGGGCTTTGGCCTAACTGAATGAAAAAAATTAATTCTCTCTCTCTCTCTCTCTCTCTCTCTCTCTCCTCTCTCTCTCTCTCCTCTCTCTCTCTCTCTCTCTCTCTCTCTCTCTCTCTCCTCTCTCTCTCTCTCTCTCTGGCTGAGTTGTTGACGTGTTGCCTACACGCCAGAGTAGGACGTGTGTTTGCAGATCTGACCAGAAGGTCCACCTGACCGAACAGAAGACCATTTTGACTGGCACAGAGAAACGTCGCCCTGGAACCAACGGTAAGAGCAGCAGCCTACGTTTTCTCAGCCCACCCGTTAAGAGTTGCCTGCCGAGTTCAAACTGAAAAAATGCTTGTCACCCCGCTCAGGGACCCGCCGCTGAAAGGAACAGGGTACGCTGTGATACCATGCTTCGCGTCAGTGCTGCTGTATGTGATTGGAATCACCAACAGGTGAAACCCGCCAGTTCATCCTCTCTCTCTCTCTCTCTCTCTCTCTCTCTCTCTCTCTTCTCTCTCTCTCTCTCTCCCGCACAGGGGTTAACAGAATTTGGCGAATTACACAGCACGATATTCGTATGAATATAAAAGAAAATAAACCACAAGGAAAATCAGAGACAAAGTTTAAAACAATTAGTTTCAAGTGTAGGTTCTTTCCTGTGACAATCGCTCTATAGGTAGGTAAGCAGGTGGTTAGGCAGGT
Organism: Conus ventricosus; assembly: GCA_018398815.1. Taxonomy (NCBI): domain Eukaryota; kingdom Metazoa; phylum Mollusca; class Gastropoda; order Neogastropoda; family Conidae; genus Conus; species Conus ventricosus. The sequence continues at coordinate 44,934,875 of CM031625.1, forward strand.
ATTTATATATGTGTTGTGTGGGGGTGTGTGTGTGTGTGTGTGTGTGTGTGTGTGTGTGTGTGGATCGGTCGAGAACAACAAAAAGATATGCTCAGCCAACAACAAGCACACGTGCACCCCACCTGCGAATACCATTTACCTTCAATAGTGTCCTGTTGCTAATAGCACTCATCTTTGTTCAAATTGTTACTAGGGAGGGGGAGGGGGGGGGGGATCATTTTAGTGAAAGTTGAGATGTAGCTGACTGCCAGTGTAAATAGATCTGATAGGTCTGCATCAACGAAAGTTCAGGTGCGGTGTCCCAGATGTTGCTGCACAAAGCCAAAGACAAGGTGTCCATACTGAAACAGATTTACTGATGTCCTTTACGCATAACGGCAAGAGAAGATAACCTCTCGCGTCATGCTCGTCAGCCCAGTGGTAACTGGACCTACGTCAAAGATGTATTCCTTTAAAGCATTACTGACATCCAGTACTTTTTAGGCTAGTCATACTATTAAGGAATGAAATTACAAACTGACATTGTTCTTATATTTGTACAAGTCCTTTAAAAGAAGTGATTTAACACGATAAAACACATACGTTTAGTTGTGTATTGTTTTCCTTTCTTTTTCCCTTACCTTTTTCTTTCTTTCTTTTTTTTTTCTCTTTTTTTCTTGTAATCCTATTTTTAGTTCTACTTCTTCATTTCTTCCATCTGTTATTCTTTTTTTTTTCATCAAGCAAGCAAAACCGCACCAAATATGGTTCGACCTGAATCCAGAGAAAATCGATAATTGTGCATGAGTAAGTTAACACGTTGAAATCATGTGCCGGTGAGTGATGTCTGGTGACACTTAGGATTGGGTGTTGGCACGGACAGAAATTCCTGTAAAAAGATCGAATCGATCTTCACGTACTGTGATGCATGCGCGTGATTAAATCGCTGATTAAATCTTCTAGCAACGCGTGAAAGAGGGAAAAGGATTATAGTGGTCGATATGAACGCTGTGTCTGTCTCTTCCTGTTTCTGTCCGCCTCGGTGTGTTGTTTGCCTGTCTGTCTATCTGTCTGTCTGTTTGTCTGTTGCTCTCTTCCTGCATCCATCTTTATCCTTCTCCTGCAAACACACACACACACAAGCTCGTATGCACGCAAGCACGCACGCGCACACAGATGCGCGCGCGCGCGCGCAGCCACAGCACTAAACGCTTTTATTTAGAGCAATAAATTTCATTTGATCATAACAGTACTAACGACACGGCTGACTGCCCAGAACCAACATCTACTTTGACTGTTTCATCTGCCATGTCATACAGTACTAACGACACGGCTGACTGCCCAGAACTTCTAACATCTACCTTGACTGTTTCATCTGCTATGTCATTTAATTGAGAATTCCCCATTACAAGAATGCACGCGTCAAAAATTACGTTATATCTCCATGATCAGGTACGTACAAGACGTATTATCTCATGATTTAGACGTATTATCTCATAATTTCTATTGACAAGGTTGGTGCCTGAAATTCAGGTTGTTTGGAGTTGTCAGTATTGTTATGAAACTCCGCAAACTGTCCTGAATTTTAGACATCGTCTTTGGCAACTCGATGATCTTGTTATGAACAACTCCGCAAACTGCCCTGAATTTTAGGCATCGTCTTTGGCAACTCGATGATCTTGTTATGAAAAACCCCGCAAACTGTCCTGAATTTTAGGCATCGTCTTTGGCAACTTGATAATCTTGTTATGAACAACTCCGCAAACTGTCCTGAATTATAGGCATCGTCTTTGGCAACTTGATGATCTTGTTATGAACAACTCCGCAAACTGTCCTGAATTATAGGCATCGTCTTTGGCAACTTGATGATCTTGTTATGAACAACTCCGCTAATTGTCCTGAATTTTAGGCATCGTCTTTGGCAACTTGATGATCTTGTTATGAACAACTCCGCTAATTGTCCTGAATTTTAGGCATCGTCTTTGGCAACTTGATGATCTTGTTATGAACAACTCCGCAAACTGTCCTGAATTATAGGCATCGTCTTTGGCAACTTAATGATCTTGTTATGAACAATTCCGCTAATTGTCCTGAACTTCAGCCATCGTCTTTGGCAACTCGATGATCTTGTTATGAACAACTCCGCAAACTGTCCTGTATTTTAGGCATCGTCTTTGGCAACTCGATGATCTTGTTGTGAACAACTCAGCTAATTGTCCTGAACTTCAGCCATCGTCTTTGCCAACTCGATGATCTTGTTATTAACAACTCCGCTAATTGTCCTGAATTTTTGGCATCGTCTTTGGCAACTCGATGATCTTGTTATGAACAACTCCGCTAATTGTCCTGAACTTCAGCCATCGTCTTTGGCAACTCGATGATCTTGTTATGAATAACTCTGCAAACTGTCCTGTATTTTAGGCATCGTCTTTGGCAACTCGATGATCTTGTTATGAACAACTCCGCTAATTGTCCTGAACTTCAGCCATCGTCTTTGGCAACTCGATGATCTTGTTATGAACAACTTTGCAAACTGTCCTGTATTTTAGGCATCGTCTTTGGCAACTCGATGATCTTGTTGTGAACAACTCAGCTAATTGTCCTGAACTTCAGCCATCGTCTTTGGCAACTCGATGATCTTGTTATGAACAACTCCGCTAATTGTCCTGAACTTCAGCCATCGTCTTTGGCAGCTTCGATGATCTCACCATTTCACTCTATGACCTATTCACCGTTGATCAAGCGTTTTACTGATAACGCGTTCCGTGACAAATGGGCGTTATGTCAAGGACAATGAACTGATGGTAAAGAATGCCAAAATGCAAATAAACGCGAAACAGGAGTACAACGAAACGCTGATTCAATCCACAATATA
>CM031625.1:44945228-44952728 GCA_018398815.1 Conus ventricosus
TGATGATTTGGCTCTGGCTTTGTCGACCACCTTCTTGATTTCCGCCAACGTTGGTGGCTTGTCATTGAACTGTTCCTCAGGTTGGTTGGCCACACCAGACCTTGAATGTCGAGTGGTGCTTTGCTCTGTGAGTCAGAGTATGTTTTTCTCAGATACTGCTCAAGAACTCCTTTGTCCACACTTAGGGTCCCAGATTTCGGCTGCTCAAACAGTGTTCTGGCAAACTGGAAGGGGTCTCAGAAGAAGCGCTCTTGGGTCTTCTTCTTTTTGCTCTTCCTCTTCCTCGCAGATTCTGTTTTGCTGAGGGCCCTGTGTTTTGCTTTCAGGTCTTTCCAGAGTTTTTCCAAGCCTTGTTTTTCAGCTGGCAGTGCGGTCTTCATTTGTTTCTTGAGGTGTTTCTTTTGGACCCTGATCTTGTCCATCTCTTCTTGGCGTCTGGATTTCTTTGGAGGTGTTTTCTCTTTGGTAGTTTTGCTCCATAGGCGTCTCTACATGTGGCATACACAATGTCCCCATATGTGGCTAGTTTGTGTTCCAGGGTGAACAATACGTCGTCCACATCGCCCACGGAGTTTTTTTTTTTTTAATTCCAAGCTTTCGCCAAAAGGCTTCTTCACGTACCGATGGTATTTACATCTCCATAGCAACAGTAATATCAATACTATTGACGTCATAGTAGACCTGCATCAAGTTAAAAATGACGTCACATTATTTCTTTTTTCACTGTAGTTTCACCTTTCACCACACCCTGTAGAGTCCCATCCCTCACTGCACCCTGTAGATCCCATCCCTCACTGCACCCTATAGAGTCCCATCCCTCACTGCACCCTGCAGAGTCCCATCCCTCACTGCACCCTGCAGAGTCCCGTCCCTCACTGCACCCTGTAGAGTCCACCCTTCACTGCACCCTGTAGAGTCCCATCCCTCACTGCACCCTGTAGAGTCCACCCTTCACTGCACCCTGTAGAGTCCCATCCCTCACTGCACCCTGTAGAGTCCCACCCCTCCCCTGCACCCTGTAGAGTCCACCCTTCACTGCACCCTGTAGAGTCCCATCCCTCACTGCACCCTGCAGAGTCCCATCCCTCACTGCACCCTGTAGAGTCCCATCCCTCACTACATCTTGCAGAGTCCACCCTTCACTGCACCCGCAAGTTCATCCCACACTGCACCCTGCAGAGCCCCACCCCTCACTGCACCCTGTAAGTCCCATCCCACACTGCACCCTGTAGAGTCCACCCTTCACTGCACCCTGTAAGTCCCATCCCTCACTGCACCCTGCAGAGTCCCATCCCTCACTGCACCCTGCAGAGTCCACCCTTCACTGCACCATGCAGAGTCCCATCCCTCACTGCACCCTGTAGAGTCCACCCTTCACTGCACCCTGCAGAGTCCCATCCCTCACTGCACCCTGTAGAGTCCCACCCTCACTGCACCCTGTAGAGTCCACCCTTCACTGCACCCTGCAGATCCCATCCCTCACTGCACCCTGTAGAGTCCCATCCCTCACTGCACCCTGTAGAGTCCCATCCCTCACTGCACCCTGTAGAGTCCACCCTTCACTGCACCCTGTAGAGTCCCATCCCTCACTGCACCCTGTAGAGTCCACCCTTCACTGCACCCTGCAGAGTCCCATCCCTCACTGCACCCTGTAGAGTCCCATCCCTCACTGCACCCTGTAAGTCCCATCCCTCACTACATCTTGCAGAGTCCACCCTTCACTGCACCCTGCAGAGTCCACCCTTTACTGCACACTGCAGAGTCCACCCCTTCACTGCACCCTGCAGAGTCCACCCTTCACTGCACCCTGTAGAGTCCACCCTTCACTGCACCCTGCAGAGCCCCACCCTTCACTGCACCCTGCAGAGTCCACCCTTCACACTGCACCCTGTAGAGTCCACCCTTCACTGCACCCTGCAGATCCACCCTTCACTGCACCCTGTAGAGTCCACCCTTCACTGCACCCTGCAGAGTCCACCCTTCACCGCACCCTGCAGAGTCCATCCCACACTACACCCTGCACAGCCCACCCTTCACTGCACCTGCAAGTCCATCCCACACTGCATCCTGCAGAGCCCCAACCCCACTACACCCTGCAATCCACCCCAAACCCGCACTCTGTAGAGTCCAACCCTTACTGCAACCATGCAAGTCTACCCCTAACCGCACCCTGCAGAGTCTACCCTTCACAACCCGCTACATATATATCTATATATTCTTCTTCTTCAGGACCTCTCTCCTCTCCTCTCTCTCTCTCTCTCCTCTCCCCTCTCTCCTCTCTCTCTCCCCTCCCCTCTCTCTCCTCTCTCTTTTCTTCTCTTCTCTTCTCAGACCTCCCTCTCTCCTCTCTCTCTCTCTCTCTCTCTCCTCTCTTCCTCTCCTCCCTCTCTCTCCTCTTCTCTCCTCCCTCCTCTCTCCTCTTCTCTTCCTTCTTCTTTCTTCTTTCTTCTTCTTCTTCTCCGGGACCCTCTCTCTCTGTCTTTTCTTCTTCCTTTTCTTCTTCTCAGACCTCTCTCTCCTCTCTCTCTCTCTCTCCTTCTCTCTCTTCTCTCCCCTCTCCTCATCTCCCCTCTCTCTCCCCTCTCTCTCTCCTCTTTTCCTCCTCCTCCCTCTTTCTTCTTCTTTTTCCCTTCTTCTTTCTTCTTCTTCTTCTTCTTCTTCTTCTTCTTCAGGACCCTCTCTCTCTCTCTCTCTCATCGTCTCTTCTTCTTCTTCTGCTTCGCCCAACGTCTCTCTCTCTCTCTCCCCCTCTCTTCTCTCTCTCTCTCTTTTTCATTTTCTCTCTACCTCTCTCTCTCCTCCTCCTCCTCTCTCTCTTCTCTCCTTCTCTCCCTCCCTCCCTCCTTCTTCTTCTCAGACCCCTCTCTCCTCTCTCCTCTCTCTCTCTCCCCTCTCTCTCCCCTCTCCTCTCTCCTCCTCCTCCCCCCTCCTCCCTCCTCCTCCTCCCTCCTCCTCCTCTTCTCTTTCTTCTTCTTCTTCTTTTTCCTTCAGGATCCCTCTCCTCTCTCTCTCCTCTCTTCTCTCTTCCCCTTCTCTCTCTCTCTCTCCCCCTCTCTCTCTCTCTCTTTCTCTCCCCCTTTTCCTCTCTCCCCCCTCTCTCTCTCCTCTCTCTCTCTCTCTCTCTCTTCTCTCTCTCTCTCTCCCCCTTTTTTCTCTTCTTCTTCCTTCTTCTTCTTCTTCTTTTTCTTTCTTTCTTCTTCTTCTTCGGGACCCTCTCTCTCTCTGTCTGTCGTCGTCTCTCTGTCTCTGTATCTCTCCTCTCTCTCTCTTCCCCTCCGCTCTTCTCTCTCTCTCTCTCTCTCTCTCTACTCTCTTTTTTCTCTTCTTTTTCCCTTTCTCTTCTTCTTCTTCTTTTTCTTCTTCGTCTCAGAACGCCTCTCTCTCTCTCTCCTCTCTCTTCTCTCTCTCTCCTCTCTCTCTCCCTCTTTTCTCTCTCCTCTCTCTCTCTCTCTCTCCTTCTTCTTCTTCTTCTTCTATTCATCTTCTTCTTCTTCTTCTTCTTCTTCTCCTTCTTAAAGGAACGCCTCCTCTGTCTGTCTGTCTGTCTGTCTGCCCTGTCTGTCTGTCTGTCCTCTCTCTCTCTCTCTCTCTCTCTCTGTCCATCCACTTTCTTTTTGCTCCCCCCCCCCCCCCCCCCCCCCCCTTTCCCCCTCCTTTTTCCTTTCCAAACCCTCTTTTTTTTTCCCCTGTTATCTCCTCGAATGAAAAAGGATTTTCACTGAAATCATTTGTCTTTTGTACGATGAAATAAATTTGTCTTTTGATACTGACTAATATTTTTGTCTTTTTGATACTGACTGTATGTTTTCTTGTTGATACTGACTGAATATCTTTGTTTGTTGTACTGACAAAATACGTTTGTCTTGTGATACGATAATACATTTGTTTGATCTGACTGAATATCCTTTTTGTGTCGACTAAATATTTGTCTTGATACTGCTGAATGTCATTTGTCTTTTGATACTGCTAAATACTTTTTTCTTTTATCCCAAACGGAATATCTTTGTCTTTTTGAACTGATGAATATCATTTGTCTTGATCGAGAAATAGCAGATCGCTGGTGACGATTTTTTCCTTTTTCATAGTAAAAATTTTGGAAAGGAAAAAAACTCCCTACATAAACAAACCAAAAATAATTTTTATATATAAATAATTATAAAAATTTATATATATATAAATATATATTATTAAATATATATTTTTAATATATCTGTCAATGATTTTAAAAAGGGAAGGTAAAACTCGAAAATTTTTTTCCTCCATTTTAACCCCCTTTTTAACTCGGGAAAAATGTTGCCCCCCCAAAGGGTCGAGCATTTTTAAAATCATTTAGCCTTTGGTTATATTCTCTATAATATATATATATAAATAATTATATAATATATATATTATATATATTATTATCCCTGAAGAGGCAAGGGGCAAGAGGCTCAAAAAAATTTGTTATTTTAGCACTTCATTTTAAAAATTTTTTTTAACAGATTTTGCCCCGACGGTTGAGCTTTTTTGGGATTTTTAAAGGACATTTTTATACGGGTTTCGTGATATATATATAAAAAAATATATATTTTTATATTTATATATATATTATATATATAATATAAAAATATATTTAATATATATAATATATATGTGTTGAAATAAAATACTTTCCTAAAACACAAAAGACAGCAGGAAGGAAGGGTGGCAAAGGACCTCGGGGTAATGTCTCCTTTTTTCGGGTTCATACGGGAAGGGGGTTGGGGATGAAATTGTTTTAAAAAAAAGGGGGGGGGGGGGGGGGGGAAAAAACGGGAGCGATGGGGGTGGGTGTGATTAAGTGATGTGAGGACTTGTTTTTCGGGGTCTCTCTCTTCCCCTCCCCCTTCTCTCTCTTCTCTCTCTCTTCTCTCTCTCTCTCTCCTCTCTCTCTCTCTCTCTTTGATTGCAGCTGAATCTGTTATTTGGGTTTAAATGAACAGCAATGCGTTCTTTTGTTGTTGTTGTTGTTGTATTCTTTGATGGTGAGGGGCTTCCTCGTGAAGAAGGGAGCAGGCATCATCCCACCACACACACACCCGCGCGCGCGCGCGCGCCGCGCGAGCGCGCGCACGCACAACACACACACACACCACACACACACACACACACCCCACACACACACCACACACCTACACACACACACACAGACACCATCCAAGAAATATAATCTCTTTCCGCACTGAAAAAAACCCAAAACCCAGGGAAGTCTTTGAATGAAAAAACATTTCGCTCCGAACTCAAAGGACCTGATTTTGATTTTGTAGAAACGGCTCAGTATTGGAAACCCCAATGGGTATGTGTGTGTGGGGGGGGGGGGGGGGGGGGGAGGGTGAAGGCGGGATTTTGCTTACTTCATCAACATTGCCCTTTTTTTCACTTTTTTTCCCCCCCTCTCCCCCCCTTTTTTCCCCCCCTTTCCCCCTTCTTCCCTTCCTCCTCCCCCCCTCCCCTTTCCCCTCTCTCTCTCTCTCTCCTCCTCTCTCTCTCTCTCTCCTTTTTTTCCTTTGAAAAATTCTTTTTCAATCAAAAGTCCCCGATGTGTCCTTGTTGTTGGGGTGAAGCTTCCCTTAGGAAACAAATCCTGCACAAAATTACACTAAAATACAAATTTATCCAAAGAAAAAACCAACAACAAAAAAACAAAAAAACAAAAAAAAAAAACAAAAACAAAAACGAAATATTTTCTTTCTAGCGACCTTAGAAGAATCCTTAGTTATGGAGAAAAACCTTTTTCGTCAAAGATCGTTAGCTCCAACAGACACAAGAACATTTGACGTCATAAATACTGATTCAGTACTGGCAGCTCAGAGAGGTTGGGTCGGGGGCAGGAGGGAGGCTTCTCACTTTGATCACGATAATTCTTACTTAAATGATAATTCCCTGCCCCCCCCTCTCTCTCTCTCTCTCTCTCTCTCTCTCTCTGCCATTCCCCCACATCTCTCTCTCTCTCTCTCTCTCTCTCTCTCTCTCTCTGACGCCCACTTTCTACTCATCTGCCCCTTTATCCTTTCCTCTTTTCATGTCATATCTTCAGTTTCTTTCCACTCGTTATTTTCTCAATTTAAAAAGGGCACTGACTGAATCTATCCTCGTTTTGTTCAGCGGTAGGGTGTTTTCAATACTGATGACAGCTAACGCGTATGGAGGATCTCAGCCTACCGGTACCTCGTATGACGTATGAAATATTGTTAGCGCTTCATCAAAAGGAAAGAAATAGTGTGTGTCGATGTGACTCTACGTTTGTGTGGATATAGATTTGGGGATACACGGCTGGATCAGCGTATAGAGATCGGAATCTATTCATCCGTGTCATTCGTCAAAGGTATATTGTCAGCGGTCACATGAAATGACGTAGGCCCCTATTCAATTTAGTAAAAGAAATTACTCGTAGGCTTACTGTATTATGATGCCTAATGCTCGTAACAGTCAGTCGTATTTAAGATTTGATCTTGTTGGGTGTCTGAAAAAGGTTGATTGCTACATTCAAACTTGGTGTGCTTGAAATTTAAAAAAAAACCCACATCATTTAAGATACAGACAAGATAGAGAAAGTGGTTTGATCTGCCCCGTGTGTAAGCAAAAACAGGAAAATGGGATGTGTTTTGTGTTTTGTTGCTCAGCTTCAGAGCGTTATTCTGTGGAGATATTACAGACAACCTTGCATGTTTAGACTGTGTATTTTACTTAGTTCCACCCGCTTTGCAGATTTGAAAATGTAGACTTCTTTTTGTGTAAAGCATTTAAGAGATACATCGACCTCCTGAATGCCACTTTGTCGTTACCGTTGGAATTTGAGAATCTTACATTTTTAAACATTTGTAAATATTCGTATGTGATGGATTGTGTAGTTTTTTCCTTCAAATGGGGATTTAGCCCCGTGCTATAAAGATACCACTAGTTCCTTGGCGTACAAGTCCCTTTTTGCTGAACTGTGTTCGAAGTTTCCATACTTCAAAAGAATTTTCGCCGACGGTTCCAAATCTGAGGAGTGAGTTACCTCTGCTGTGTTTTGTGCAACAGATCCCCCTCAGAGATGACGTGCTCCAAACACATTCCCACCGACAGCTCCAACTACACTGCTGATTTGACGGCCTTCGTTCTGGCTCTTAAAATGATTTCTAAATGGAAACATAAAGATTTGTTCATGCTGTCAGACTCCCTTTCTGCTTTGGAGGCCATTACCGGCCGTAATCTCAAGCACCCTCAACTTCCTGCTGAAAGTATTTGAACTGTACACCTCTCCGAAATCAGATGGATACAACATTTTGCTTGGGTTCCCAGTCATGAGAGCATTCGAGGCAACGAGGTGGTTGATCAACTTGCCAAGAGTGCCACAAAGAAAGAGTTGAGCAGACTGTCTATCCCTCACACTGATCTGAAACCCAAAAGACAGGCTTATGTCAAAGTCCTCTGGCAAGAGGAATGGAACTAGCAGACGGATAACAAATTGTATAAAATCCGTTCAAACCTGAAAGAGTT
>CM031625.1:44977728-44982728 GCA_018398815.1 Conus ventricosus
TGTGTGTGTGTGTGCTTTAAGGCCACCACAAACGCCAGCGGCTATGGCCAGCAACATCGTCAACAACAAAAAGATCACAATCATTATCGACCTTTCATCAAATTTTGAAGCTACATTTTCGCTTTTCCATCTCTGCCCAGATCTTCCACTCTAATCACGTTAAATACTTCCACCTCTCTCTCTCTCTCTCTCTCTCTCTCTCTCTCTCTCTCTCTCTCTCTCTCTCTCTCTCTCTCTCTCTCTCTCTCTGCCCAGATCTTCCACTCTAGTCACGTTACATATTTCCATTTCTCTCTCTCTCTCTCTCTCTCTCTCTCTCTCCTCTCTCTCTCTCTCTCTCTCTCTCAATATATAATGAATGGTCTCTCTCTCTCTCTCTCTCTCTCTTCTCTCTCTCTCTCTCTCCTCTCTCCTCTCTCTCTCTCTCTCAATATATAATGAATGGTGTGTGTCAGGATGACCGTCATTATTATTTACAAACATAACGGACAGTTGTAGCAGTACCAATGATTATTTTCTTATATCTAAACATTTGTTCTCAGTATTCTACGATTCTCGTAACAAGAATGGTTCGGAATGTGCGGAGTCCGATTTTCACTTAATTGATTTCTTGCTGATTCCCTGACAGAAAATACGACGAAATCGAATGACACTAATTATGTTTTCGTTTTCAGTAAGTCTGAGTTGGAAAGGAAATAGTGAGAAATCAAATAAGGCTGATTACGTTTTCGTTTTCAGAAAGTTTGCTTGGAATGATGAATGTGCTTTAAGATAAAGTGACAATTTGTGGAAATCAGAAATATGCCCAAAATCATAGTAAGCTATAGAGTTTATTGATGTCGACGATAACGAAGCTTTGTATTTATTAAATGGTTGCATCAAAACATGTGCTGAATGTAGAAAGAAACACGTGCATACAGGAAATGTGGTTTAAATGGAGACTTGTTTGAATTTGAGTGTCTGATGATGAACAGAAAAATACTAAAATTGTTTACAACACAACTTCGAACTGAAATGAAATGAGGCAGGGAACAGTAAACAATAAACAGTAAATAAGTGGGGTAACGTTTGCTCCCATAAGAAAACCTAACACAGAGTAACTTTTATTCAAGACTGGCACAGCCTTTTAAACTTGAATAAAGTCACACAAATGCATAGACGAACAATCTAATAGTGGGGGGAAAAAACAAGCGCAGGCCAACAACTGAACTGTTTTCATAGTTACGACTTGGCAAAGTTTTGGACTTACGGAGGAGGAGGGGGAAGGGAGTTTGAAGATGGAGAAACTGGGAACATGAAATTAAGAAAATATATTACAGATATGAAAACTCTTCACTAGCTGCATAAGGGAACCATCGCAATCCTTTTTGAAGGCAGATATATTTGTACTGCCTGATCCGAGGCCTTTCGTCCGCTGGGTCGGAACTCATCAGGGAAACACGGCTGGTTGTGTCTGCGCTCCTGACGTCAAATAGAGACACACCACAGTTCATAATACTGTGGTGTTCTCACCACCAAGGGTGCAAAAAAGAATCCAATAGCACCCCAAAGCAGCCAGTGAAGGGTAGTAAATGAAACCAAACGAAAATGTGGGGAGGAAAAAAGTTGCTGAAAAACTAAAGACATTATGCAAATAGTATAAAATGTAGGGGACAATCTTTGAGCCTACGCTTGAGGATCCACCCAAAGAAGAAAGGGAGATCAAAAGACAAAGACACAGACAGACAGAAACAAATACAAGTAACCTCAATTTAATCAAAATTGGAAATGAAATGAAATGAGGCAGGGAACAGTAAACAATAAACAGTAAATAAGTGGGGTAACGTTTGCTCCCATAAGAAAACCAGGCTGTGCCAGTCTTGAATAAAAGTTATTCTGTGTTAGGTTTTCTTATGGGAGCGCAGACACAACCAGCCGTGTCTCCCTGATGAGTTCCGACCCAGCGGACGAAAGGCCTCGGATCAAGCAATACAAATATATCTGCCTTCAAAAAGGATTGCGATGGTTCCCTTATGCAGCTAGTGAAGAGTTTTCATATCTGTAATATATTTTCTTAATTTCATGTTCCCAGTTTCTCCATCTTCAACCCCCCCCCCCCCCCCCCCCCTCCTCCTCCTCCTCCGTAAGTCCAAAACTTTGCCAAGTCGTAACTATGAAAACAGTTCAGTTGGCCTGCGCTTGTTTTTCCCCCACTATTAGATTGTTCGTCTATGTATTTGTGTGACTTTATTCAAGTTTAAAAGGCTGTGCCAGTCTTGAATAAAAGTTACTCTGTGTTAGGTTTTCTTATGGGAGCAAACGTTACCCCGCTTATTTACTGTTTGCAACTTCGAACGTTGGGACAGGAACAGGTATGTTTTGTCAAGAACAGAATATGTAAATCTTTCGAAGGAGAAAAAGAAAACGTTTAATAAGACCCTGCCTGATCATATGATCAGGTCACTTTCTTCTCAGCAGGGATTTAGACCAACAGCAAAGAGGGCATCGTTTAAGAGAAGTCCAACCAAAAAAAACATCCGAATGGAAACATGGTTGGAGTACTTGTGGTAGATACATACACTTGTAGCTGATGATGGTGTACAGTCTACTTACCAGGCAGCTGAACTTTTTTCCACATGAGGTGCTTCAGAACCTTGCTGCACATCACATGGCAGGACGAAGAACCAGATACAGAGGTGTTTCAGAGGGCCAGCATGGAAAGCATTCATGCAATGCTGACACACTCTCAACTCAGGTGGACAGGACATGTACACCGTATGGATAAAAATCGTCTTCCAGTGAGACTGTTCTATGGCGAGCTTCTGGAAGGCAAGCGTTCCCATGGAGGACAGAAGAAGCACTACAAAGACACACTGAAGGCGTCACTGAAGTGCTGTAGCATCGCCCCTGCCTCCTGGGGAGAAGCTGCGCAAGATCGCTCAACCTGATGCACCGTGATCAAATCCGGACAGAAAGACTTCGAAACAAGGCGAGCGGAGGCATATGAACAAAAACATCAGTTTCATAAAAAAAAATTAAAAAAAACAGAGCAAGCACGACCTTTCAGCTTGGCTCACCTCCAAGTCTGCCCTGTCCACACTGCAACAGACTACTCAATGCAAGGATCGTCTGATCAGCCATCTTCGTACACACACCACCACCCAGTAATAGCGGAAGTCATGGTCATCTTCGCCCGCGAAGCACAAACAACAGATAAATATACTGTAGCCGATGATGAACATGTTGTCTTTAAGTGATTAACACGAGGATGCACATTTTAACTGTCCAATCTGTGGAGAACAAATTTGGTCCGCAACACGAAAACCGCAGGTCCAAATCGTATCACTGGAAAGTTATTGAAAAATGCTAGTGTTCAGATTATCGATTTTTTTCTTCTTTTTTTTCCCCCATAAACTATCTGATGAAGGGCTCTTCTTTCAAAATTGGACAGAATCACTTATTCTACCATTGTTGAAGAAAGGTGACGTGAATAACCCTAAGAATTATAGAGACACTTCCTTAGTTGACGTAAGTAGCATACTCTATGGCACAGTTATTAATAATATGCTGTAGGAGAGGGCCGAATGTATTAATATTACAGGATAGCATAAAGCCGGTTTCATAAAAGGGCCGTCTACTATTGATCATATGTATTTTTTGGAGATAACGTGTACACAAACTGAAATTATTTTACGTGATAGTCAGCCTCATTTAAAACTTGATCTGGAAAGATACATAGGTGGATAGATAGACGGATACATAGATAGATAGAGAGAGAGAGAGAGAGAGAGAGAGAGATAGAGAGAGAGAGAGAGAGAGAGAGAGAGAGAGAGAGAGAGAGAGAGAGAGAGAGAGAGAGAGAGAGAATAAATTGACAGATAGATAGACAGACAGACAGATGCACAATAAGAAGTTCAGAGTTAATGTTTCTCAAATGAAACTCATCATCTTTTTTTTTTAGGTACGAACAACATAGAGAAAGTGATTTAGTTTATCCAAAGTGCAAACATGAGGAGAAAACTAAACCAGTTTTGTATTTCTCTCGGGGAGGGGGGGGGGGGGAGTCTTGAAGATATTCGTCAAAAAATGCCTTCCTCTTGAATACTACAGACTATGCGTGTTCAGCTTTTGTTTACTGCTTAGTTCTCAAAGATCTAAACGTATCAAATGTCTTGGTTTCTACCTGTGTAAAGCGTTTAAGATCAGAGAAAAATTGACATCTCCAATGCCTGGGGTTTTGTTGTTGTTGTTTTTTTATCTATCCTGAACAAAATTATTCTTTACGCTGTTTTATAAATCACTGTGCATACACTCCTACATCTAGGCAAATGGCTTTACTGAATAAAATCTCTCTCTCTCTCTCTCTCTCTCTCTCTCTTCTCTCTCTCTCTCTCTCTCTCTCTGTGTGTGTGTGTGTGTGTGTGTGTGTGTGTGTGTGTGTGTGTGTGGTGTGTGTGTGTGTGTGCGTGTGTGTGTGTGTGTGTGTGGTGTGTGTGTCTGTCTCTCTCTCTCTCTGTCTCTCTCTCTCTCTCTGTGTCTCTCTCGCTCTCTCTGATTCAGATTTGGAATCTCGCTCTCTCTCTCTCTCTCTCTCTCTCTCTCTCTCTCCTCTCTCTCTCTCTCTCTCTCTCTCTCTCTCTCTCTCTCTCCCTCCCTCTCTCTCCTCTCTCTCTCTCTCTCTCTCTCTCTCTCTCCTCTCTCTCTCTCTCTTCTCTCTCTCTCTCTCAATCATCCCCAAACTGAACAACAAAAGACTGTTTATGACATTCACAGCCCGGGCGACTCCTCAGGCAGGTGTGTACGAAATGGGCAGATGTCGCAATGGCAACATGTGCGTAAACAATCTACCCGGACAATTACTGATAAAGGGGGGCGGGCGTATACCTTCGAGAGGGGCGACCGACAAGATCCGGCATGGTGATTACATATTGTGAAGAAGAAGGCATATGGAACTGTTATAAAAGTGTAAGAGAAAGGGGTGGTGTGTGAGAGAGAGAGAGGAGAGAGAGAGAGAGAGAGAG
>CM031625.1:44987728-44990228 GCA_018398815.1 Conus ventricosus
ACACACACACACACACACACACACAAACGAACACGCGCGCGGACACACACATGCACGCACACGTGCATACACACACACACACACGCGCGCGCGCGCACGCACGCACGCACGCACGCACGCACGCACGCACGCACGCACACACACACACACACACACACACACACGTACACACACACACACACCAGGAAAAAAGAAAGAGGGAGTGAAGGAGACAAAAGTCAAAGTAAATCAAAACTGTACAACTCTGTCACTCTCTCTTTGTACAATGCTCCACTCATGAACAGTCCAAACGACACAGGCGTAGCCAATCATCCCTGTTCCACACCACCACCAGTGAAGACAAGTTTTTTCACAAAGACTGGCGTGCTGTTCATAACTTTTTGTCCTACAACAACTCAACAGAAGAGACATTTTCAACCAACAGCTTACTACACAAAGATTGATACTCTATTTTCCTCTCTTGATTATATCAAACGCGCTAGCCAGGTCGATGCAGACAGGGTAATGACTCGTGTTTTCAAAATTTGCCCAAGGCAGTTCTCCAGAGGCTGTCCCACAGGAAACAGCTTGTCGATACAAGAGCAGTCCGGTCAGGAGACAGACTGGAACGTGAGAAGCCTATCTGACATAGGGCAGGACCTTGCCTGTCTGCGGAGATGGCCATGAATAATATTTGTCTCTTCCTTTCTTTCTGATAATGTAAAAAGTTAAAGTAAATTGCCTGTGTTTTATTTTAAATCTTTGGTCATGGAATGCGTGACACCATCGAATGTTCCTCCCTGCTCCCTGCTCACTGCTCTCTCTCTCTCTCCTCTCTCTCTCTCTCTCTCTCTCTCTCTCTCTCTCTCTCTCTCTCTCTCTCTCCTCCCTCCTCCCTCCCTCCCTCCCTCCCTCCCTCTCTCTCTCTCTCTCTCTCTCTCTCTCTCTCTCTCTCTCTCTCTCTCTCTCTCTCTCTCTCTCTCTTAAACACAGGTATGTCTACAGCAGCACATGTACTCACATACATTCACACGTGTGCATCCACTAGCATGCACAAGGAAGCATGTTCGCACGTCCTTGTGTGTGTGTGTGTGTGTGTGTGTGTGTGTGTGTGTGTGTGTGTGTGTGTGTGTGTGTGTGTGTGTGTGTGTAAGTGCATACTATGTTTCACCGCACAAGTCGTGTTTTTTTTTCTTTTTGTTAACTACTCAATGGAAAAATCTTTCTCTTTCCCTCTCTGTCACACACACACACACACACACACACACACACACACACACACACACACACACACACACACACACACGCGCGCGCGCGCGCGCGCGCGCGCGCACGCACACACACACACACAAACACACACACACACACACACTGTAATGTCACACATAAAGACACAAGAATATGCACACGTATACATACACATATATGCACATTCGTACATGCATACACACACATTCATACACACACTCACACACACACACTCACACACACACACGCGAGAGAGAGAGAGAGAGAGAGAGAGAGAGAGGAGAGAGAGAGAGAGAGAGAGACAGAGAGAGAGAGAGAGAGAGACAGAGAGAGAGAGTCAAGGTAAACCAAGACTGTATATAAGGTTTCTCACTGTTTATACTATGTTTTAGAAATGAACAGTCAAAACAACTCTTGCATAACCGGCAATCCTGATCAATACCATAACCAGTGAAGAGAATTCCATTAAAAAAAAAGACAGACATACCCTTCACAACTTGCGTTAGGCCTTAAAACAACTCCACAGAGGAGCAATCTCCATAGAAGAGACAAATTCTAACCAAGAGCATACTATGTTGAGATTAATACGCTATGTCTCTCTGTTGATTTTATCGAACGCGCTAGCCAAATCGATGCAGACAGAGTAATGACTCGTGTTTTCAAAATTTGCCCTAGGCAGTTCTCCAGAGGCTGTCCCACAGGAAACAGTTTATCGATACAAGAGCAGTCTGGTCAGGAGACAGGCTGGAACGTGAGACGCCTATCTCACAGAGGGGAGGACCTGTCTGTGGAGACGGCCATGAATAATGTTTGTCTCTTCCTTTCTTTCTGATAATGTAAAAGGTACGAAGTAAAATGCCTGTGTTCTTTACCATCTTCGGTCATGGTATGCTCCATACGAACGAATGTCCCTCCCTACCCACTGCCCCCCCCCCCCCTCCCTCTCTCTCTCTCTCTCTCTCTCTCTCTCTCTCTCTCTCTGTAGTATAAAATGGAAAAATAGCTTTTGCACTTATTCTTTTTGCTTCAGGTAAAAGAGACTGTCTGTCTGTCTGTCTGTCTGTCTGTCTGTCTGTCTCTCTCTCTCTCTCTCTCTCTCTCTCTCTCTCTCTCTCTCTCTCTCTCTCTCTCTCTCTCTCTCTGGATCGGTCGATCAATCAATCCATCAATCGACTGACAGGCGAACACTTGTAGAGACAGATATATAGATAGACAGATAATGAGGTAAATAGTTAGATAAGATATATGGATGGATGGATGGAGAGAGAAAGAG
>CM031625.1:44997728-45000228 GCA_018398815.1 Conus ventricosus
TCTGTCATTCTGAAGTGTTTTTTTTTTCTGTCAGTGGCAGTTTGGTCAGTATCTCTCTCTCTCTCTCTCTCTCTCTCTCTCTCTCTCTCTCTTTTCTCTCTCTCTCTCTCTCTCTCTCTCTCTCTCTCTCTCTCTCTCTCTCTCTCTCTCTCTCTCTCTCTCTCTCTCTGCTTCTAGATATGGACTCTAAAGGTGAAAATAACTGAGCCTCCAAAGTACGTATTTGTTTGACGGAGTATGGGTTTGAATATGTCTGGTTAAATCAGGGAGTGGGAAATATCAAAGTATTTATAAGTATTTTCAGGCAACGATGAACAGATTGTACATGGCAAAAATGGTCTGACCATATTCACAATAGTGATAGATTTAGTTTCTATACCCATTTTTGCAGTGTGCATGATTTGAAACCATATTTGACCACTAATATTGATAGGCATTTACAGTATGTTACAACACGATTTCGATTAGGAATATCAGAATTAAAAGTGCACCATTATAGATACAGAATGGCTAATAACGAGGATCGGATTTGTCCATTATGTAAAGTAGCACAAGAAAATGAAATACATTTTGTTCTTTGCTGTCCAGTTCTTAGTGGTATTCGTGAAAAGTTCATCAAACCTAAGTATTATATTCAACCGTGCTTATTTGAATTCTGTTTATTAATGTCTTCTCAATCAGTTGAAGTTGTTAGAGGTCTTTCAATGTTTCTTTCACAAGCATTTAAGTTCAGAGAAATTGCCACATGTTCAGAATTTTGTTTGTATCACCTTTGTTATGTTTTTGTTAAGTCACTGCTAGCGCTGCTTCAATGTTCTTTTGTTGTTCACATTCCCCTCATAAGGGGCCTTGGCCTAAATGAAAATAAACGGGATTCTGAATTCTTCTCTCTCTCTCTCTCTCTCTCTCTCTCTCTCTCTCTCTCTCTCTCTCTCTCTCTCTCTCCGTATTTGTGTAAAGCAAAACATTGCCCCAAATCACCAGTCTTCAAATTTCGTTTGTGTCAAACAGTAAGCGTTTCGTTATGCCATAGTGATCTGATCGTGTGTGTCCAGGATTGTACGTGAGGACTGAGGTTTAAGTCCTAAGCTCGTATGTAGACCATTGTGCATGTCCGTTTGTTTGTTTATTTGTTTGATCCCTTTCTGTTTTGTTTCAAACCTACGGGTTCTTTTTTAAATCTCTGTATCTCAGTCAGTGTTTCAATATGTGTCATTTGTGTGTGAGGTGCTCCAGTCAGTATTTCATTTGTCTGAATAAGAGTAATGTTGCGTTGCCTTCATATTTCATTACTCAGACATTCATCACCGAAACTTCTCTCTCTCTCTCTCTCTCTCTCTCTCTCTCTCTCTCTCTCTCTCTCTCTCTCTCTCTCTCTCTCAAGAAAAGACTGTCTCTACGAATTCCTGAATGTGTTGTCAAAGACTTGCTGTGCTAATGTTGTTGCGCCCTGTTTCGAACAACGCCCTCTTTCAACCGTTTCTCCCGTCAACCCAGAAATAGATCATCAAAGTTCGATTTACACGATGAGATTGGACAAAGCATGGTTACGACACTCGGGGCAGAAATAGACCGACATAAACTTTCTGAGGCTTTGCGTTTGTCGATGCTTTGTTTCAGACATGGACGTAAGCACACGATGAAAGAGAACGCTGCGAACGCCGCGTTGTATGAGATGGACGTTAAAAAGGCCCTGGCTTCTGTTCCTGGGAGACATTGTGTGTTCCTCTCTCTCTCTCTCTCTCTCTCTCTCTCTCTCTCTCTCTCTCTCTCTCTCTCCTCACTCTCTCTCTCTCTCTCTCTCTCTCTCTCTCTCTCCTCTCTCACTCTCTCTCTCTCTCTCTCTCTCTCTCTCTCTCTCTCTCTCTCTCTCTCTCTCGCTCTCTGTGAGTGTGTGTTAAAGACTTGCTGTGCTACCTGTCTGTCCGTCTGTTTGGCTGTCTATCTGCCTGTCTGTGTGTCTATGTCTGTATGCGTGTTTGTATGTGAGTGTGTGTGTGTGTGTGTGGTTTTTTTAGACGGGTATACGTATGTCCGAGTGTGCATGTGTATATGCAGAGGCGGAGGGACTGCCTCTGTCTCCGTCTGTCTGTCTGTCTGTCTGTCTGTCTGTCTGTCTGTCTGTCTCTCTCTCTCTCTCTCTCTCTCTCTCTCTCTCTCTCTCTCTCTCTCTCTCTCTCTCTCGATCTGTGTGTGTGTGTGTGTGTGTGTGTGTGTGTGTGTGTGTGTGTGTGTGTGTGTGTGTGTGTGTGTGTGTATGTATGTATGTGCGAACGAGAGTGCGCGCGCATGTGTGTTTGTGTGTGTGTGTGTGTGTGTGTGTGCGTGTGTGTGTGAGCGTGCGTGCGTGCGTGCGTGCGCATGCATGTATGAAATACGTACGTGTTTGTGTGTGCGTGTGTGTGTGTGGGGGAGGGGGGGCGGGGGCTGGGGGGTGCGCTCACGTGTTTGCATCATGTTAAAATGTTGATGTACAGTATATGTGTTAGAGAGACAGACA
>CM031625.1:45007728-45022728 GCA_018398815.1 Conus ventricosus
GAGAGAGAGAGAGAGAGAGAGAGAGAGAGAGAGAGAGAAAAGAGAGAGAGAGACAGACAGACAGACAGACAGACAGACAGACAAACAGAGAAGGGCAGGCAACCAGGACGACAGAATCCACCCAATCCTCGTCCTCATCCCCTCCACCCCCCCTACCCCACCCCCCCCCCCCCCACCACCACACCCACCCCAACCCCCACACCCACACCCATTCCTCTCCCTGGCCGCCCAGCGGCGAAAGCCATGGCAGGGACTGATTGGGTTAGACACAGCAGACAGGGTCAAGTGAGTGCCACAAGCAATGCAGCTTTCGGCACGTGCGCTACGCTACGGCAATCGATGCAGACTGAATCCCGTTCACTTTCCACGGTGACATGGCACATCAGCGGCCAGTCAACCTGACTGATGTTGAGCGGAAGTCCTTGTTCCCTCTGCCGTCATTAGCACTGTTGTTGTTGTTGTTGTGGTTGTTGTTGTGTTGTTGTTGTTGTTGTTATTGTTGTGGATATGATGGTCTTCGCTGACCGACATAAGTGTTTGAAAGCATTTCGTTTCTCCAAACGAGCATAGCGCGGAGTTCGAATGATCTTGGTTTGTTGTTGAACGAAGCACGGATCCAATGCAAAAACAAGACCAGTGACTCACAGAAACTTGAAGTGAACGTACTCATTAACGAGCACAACCGGGGCAACTTCTTTCTAGCTTTCCTCAGGGGTGTCTGGGGAGCTGACAGCAAAACATTCCTCACCCTCCCAGTACATTCTCTGTACTCCCTTCTCCTCATTTTCCCCCCCCATACTTTTTCCCCATGTCCCTTCCCCTCATTTTCCCCCTCCCAATACATTTCTATGCCCCCTTCCCTAACCCTCACCCCCCCGACATTCTCTAGGGTCCCTTCTCCTCACCCCCCCCATCCTTTCTCTGTGCTCCTTCTCCTCCCCTTTTCCCCAAAATAAAATTTCCCCTTGCCCCTTTCCCTCCTCCCCTCCTTTCCCTTCTCTTAGCTCCTTTCCTCTTTTTCCAAATTTTCCCATTTTCTGTGCCCCTTTTCCCCCTTTTTCACCCCCCAATTTACATTCTCTATGCTCCCTTCTCCTCACCCCCCCCCAATTCTTTCTCTATGCTCCCTTTTCCTCCCCCTTTTCACCCCCCCTTTCTTTTCTCTATCCCCCCCTTTCCCCCTCATTTTCACCCCCCAAAAATTCTCTTTCCCCCCTTTTTCCCCCCATTTCCCCACCCCCCCTTTACATTCTCTTGCTCCTTCTCCTCACTTTCATCCTCCAATACATTCTCTTGCCCCCTTCCCCTCACTTTCACCCTCCCAAAAACATTCTCTTGCCCCCCTTTTTATTTCCCCCTCCCAATACATTCTCTATGCCCCCTTCCCCCACTTTCCCCCCCAATACCCCCCTTTTGGGTCCATTTCTCCCCCCCCTCCAATACATTCTCTTGCCCCCTTCCCCTCACTTCCCCCTTCCCATACATTCTCTATGCCCCCTTTTAATTTCCTTTCACCCCCCCAATACATTCTCTATGCTCCTTCTCCTCACTTTCCCCCCTCCAATAAATTTATCCCCCTTCTCCCCCTTTCCCCCCTCACCGGCCCCCCACCCTTCCAATTACATTCTTATGCTCCCTTCTCCTAAATTTTCCCCCTCCCAAAACATTTTTTTTGGCTCCTTTCCTCACTTTCCCCCCCCCAAATTTTTACTTTCTTCACCCCAAAAATAATTCTCTTCCCCCTTCTCCTCACTTTCACCCCCCCTTTTCATTCTCTATGCCCCCTTTTTCCTCACTTTACCCCCCCAAATTACATTCTCTATGTCCCTTCCCTCACTTTCACCCCCCCAAATTTTACATTTCTTGCCCCCTTCTCCTCACTCCTCACCCCCCGTTCCCCCCATTCTCTTTTTGGCCCCCTTTTCTCCCCCTTTTCCCCCCCAAATACTTTTCTCTATGCCCCCTTCTCCCACTTTCCCCCTTCCCCAATAATTCTCTGTGCCCCTTTTCTCCTCACTTTCACCCCCCCCAATTTACTTCTCTATGCTCCCTTTCCTCCTTTCCCCCCCCAATACATTCTCTATGCCCCCTTTCCTCACTTTCACCCTCCCATTCTTTCTCTTTGCTCCTTCCCCTCACTTTCCCCCCCCCCAAACATTCTCATGCCCCCTTTCCTCCCCTCCAATACATTCTCTTGCCCCCTTTTCCTCACTTTCACCCCCCCAAATTTTACTTTCCCTCTATGCCCCCTTTTTTTTTTACTTTCACCCCCCCAATACATTCTCTATGCCCTTCCCCTCATTTTCCCCCTAAAAAATCCTTTCCCTTTGTTTTCCCTTCTCCCCCACTTTACCCCCCAATAATTTCTATGCTCCCTTCTCCTCACTTTCCCCCCCCAAATCCCATTCTCTTGCCCCTTCCCCTCACTTTCACCCCCCCAATACATTCTTTTATCCCCTTCTTCTCCCCCCCCCCCTTTCACCTCCAATACTTTTCTTTTTGCTCCCTTCTCCTCCCCCCTTTTTCCCCCAATTTACATTCTCTTTTGCCCCTTCCCCTCATTTTTCACCCTCCCAATACTTTCTATGCCCTTCTCCTCCTTTCACCCCCCAAATAAAATTCTCTTGCTCCCTTCCCTCACTTTCCCCCTTTTCCCAATAATTCTCTATGCCCCCTTTTCTTTTCACCCTCCCAATACATTTCTATGCCCCCTTTTCCCCTCACCTTTACCCCCCAAATCCTTCCTTGCCCCCCTTTCCCCCTTTTTTTCACCCTAATTACATTCTCTATGCTCCCTTCTCCTCCCCCCAACTCCCAGACATTTCTATGCCCCCTTCCCCTCTTTTCCCCCTCCCAATCATTCTCTATGCTCCTTTCCTATTTCCCACCCCCCAAATACATTCTCTATGCCCCTTTTCCCCTAAATTTCACCCCCCCCAATTCATTCTTTTGGGGCCCCCCTTTTCCTCCCTTTCACCCCCCCAACCCTTTCTTGCCCCCTTTTCTCCTCACCCCCCAAATTACATTCTTATGTTTCCCTTCTCCTCACCCCCTCCAATACATTCTTATGCTCCCTTCTCCTCCCCTTTCCCCCCCTCCAATTTTTTCTATGCCCCCTTTCCCCCCCTTTACTCCCACCCTCCCAATACATTCTCTTGCTCCCTTCCCCTCACTTTCACCCCCCCAATACATTTTTTATGCCCTTCTCCTACTTTCACCTTTAAAAATACATTCTTATGCTCCCTTCCCCCTCACTTTCCCTCCCAAACTTCCCCAACCCCCCTTTTTTATTTTAATACATTTCCCCTTGACCCTTCCTTTCATTTTCACCCTCCAATACATTCCCCTTGTTTCCCTTTTCCTCACCCCCCCCCCCAATAATCTCTTTTTCTTGTCCTTCTCCTCCTTTACCCTCCCAATACATTTCTATGTTTCCTTTTTTTTACTTTCACCCCCCCAAATACATTCTCTATGCCCCTTTCCCCTCCCTTTCCAACCCCCCAAAAATACATTCCCCTATGCTCCTTCTCCTCACCCCTTTACCCCCAAAATACATTTCTCTTTGCTCCCTTCTCCTATTTTCACCCCCCCCCAATAATTTTTTTTTGTTTCCCTTTTCTCCTCACTTTCCCCCCCAAAATACATTCTTTTTCACCCCCCCAAATTTAAAATTTCTATGCTTTTTCCCCTCACTTTCACCCCCAAACTTTCCCTCTATCCCTTCCCCTCATTTTCCCTCCCCCCCAATACATTTCTATGTTCCTTTTTCCCCACTTTCATCCCCCCAAATACATTCTCTATGTCCCTTTCCCTCATTTTCACCACCCCAGACATTCTCTGGGCCCCCTTCCCCTCACTTTCACCCCCCCAATACATTCTCTTTGGGGTTTTCCCCTTCTCTCACCCTCCCAATACATTCTCTTTGCCCCCTTTTTCCTCACTTTCACCCTCCCAGTCCCATTCTCTGTGCCCCCTTTCCTCACTTTACCCCCCAAATTACATTCTCTATGCCCCCTTCTCCTACCCCCCCAGTAATTTTTTGCCCCCTTTCCCCTCCCCCTCACCCCCCCATTACATTCCTTGCCCCCTTTTCCTCACTTTCACCCTCCCGAAATTTTCTCTATGCTCCCTTTTTTCCTCACTTTACCCCCCCAAAAATTTCTCTGTCCCCTTTTCTCCCACTTTTTCCCCCCAAATACTTTCCCTCTAGGCCCCCTTCCCCTCACTTTACCCCCCAGTACATTCTCTTGCTCCCTTCTCCTCACTTTCCCCCCTCCAATACATTCTCTATGCTCCCTTCCCCCTCACTTTCACCCTTAAACTTTTCTCTTGCCCCCTTTCTTACCCCCCCACCCCCCCTTACCTTTTCTCAAAGCTCCCTTTTACTCCACCTCAATACATTTTTAAAGCCCCCTTTTCCCCTCCCCCTCAGCCCCCCAATTAATTCTCATGCCCCCTTCTCCTACCCCTCCCCCCCCCAATACATTCTCTATGCCCCCTTCCCCTCCTTTCCCCCCTCCAATACATTCTCATGCCCCCTTTTCCCCCTCACCCCCCCAATAAATTCTTATGCCCCCTTTTCTCCTCATTCCTAAAACCCCCCAATACTTTTCTCTTTTGCCCCCCTTCCCCTCATTTTCCCACCCTCCCAATACATTTCTTGCCCCCTTTTCCCCCTCACCTAAACCCCCCCAAAATTCTCTATCTCCCTTCTCCTATTTCCCACCCTCCCAATCATTCTTATGCCCCCTTTTCTCCTCATTTCCTCCCCCTCCCAATACATTCTCTATGCCCCCTTCTCCCTTTTAAAAAACCCCCCCCAATAATTCTCTATGCTCCTTCTCCTCATCCTCACCCCCAAAAATTTTTTCTGTGCCCCCTTCTCCTCACTCCTCACCCCCCCAATTTACATTCTCTTTGCTTTTTAACCCCCCAAATCTTCTCTATGCCCCCTTCCCCTCATTTTTCACCCCCCAATACTTTCTCTATGCCCCCTTCTCCTCATCCTCACCCCCCCAATTCATTCTCTGTGCCCCCTTTCCTCACTTTCACCCCCCCAATAAATCTTATGCCCCCTTTTCCCCTTTACTTTAAACCCCCCCAATAAAATTCTTATGCCCCCTTTCCTCACTTTCCCCCCCCAAATACATTCTCTATGCCCTTTTCCCCTCCCTTTAAACCCCCCCAATACATTTCTATGCTCCTTTTTTTTTACTTTCACCCCCCCAAAATACTTTTCTTATGTCCTTCTCCTAATTTTTCCCCTCAAACCCATTCTCTATGCTCTTTTTCCCTCACTCCTCCCCCTCCGAATACATTCTTTTGCCCCCTTCTCCTAAACTTTCACCCCCCCAATACATTTTTTTGTCCTTTCCTCATTTTTCACCCCCCCAATACTTTCCCTTTTCACCCCCCCAAATACATTCTCTATGCCCCCTTCCTCACTTTCACCCCCCCAATACTTTCTCTATGCCCCCTTTCCCACTTTCTCCTCCAATACATTCTCTATGCCCTTCTCCTCATTTTTCATCCCCCCAATACATTCCTATGTTCCCTTCTCCTCACCCCTCACCCCCCCGTACATTCTCTATGCCCCCTTCTCCTCATTCCCCCCCCCAAAGGAACATTCTCTATGCCCCCTTTTCCCTTTCATTTCCCATCCCAGTACTTTCTCTGTGCCCCCTTCTCCTCACTTTCACCCCCCAAAAAATTCTCTATGCCCCCTTTCCTCACCCTCCCAATACATTCTCTATGCCCCCTTTCCTCCTTTCACCCCCCCCAGTACATTCTTGTGCCCCCTTTTCCCCCTCACTTTCCCCCCCCAATACATTCTCTATGCCCCCTTCTCTCACCCTCCCAGACATTCTCTATGCCCCCTTTCCCTTTCACTCCTCACCCCCAATAAATTCTCTTTTGCTCATTTCTCCCCTTTCACCTCCCAGTACTTTTCTTTATGCCCCCTTTTCCCCTCACTTTCACCCCCCCAAAAAAATTCTCTGTGCCCCCTTCCCTCCTCATTTCACCCTTCCCAAATACTTTCTCTTGTCCTTCTTCACTTTCCCCCTCCCAGTACATTCTCTATGCTCCTTCCCCTCACTTTCACCCCCAATACTTCTCTATGCTCCCTTCCCTCACTTTCATCCTCCTAATACTTTTAAATGCTCCTTTCCTTATCCCCCCCCTCCCAAACATTTTTATGCTGCCTTCCCCTCACCCCTCACCCCCCCAATACTTTTCCCCCCCCCCCCCTTCCCCTTTCCCTTCCTTCCCCCTCCCAATAAAATTCTCTATGCCCCTTTCTCCTCACCCTAACCCTCCCTTTACATTCTCTATGCCCCCTTTTCCCCTACTTTCCCCTCCCAAATCCCTTCTCTATGCCCCCTTTCCTCCTTTCACCCCCCCAAATTCATTCTTATGTTTTTCCCTAAATCCTCACCCTCCCAAAAATTCTCAATGCCCTTTCCTCACCCCTCCCCCCCAACCCTTCTCTATGTTTCCCCTTCCCCTCACTTTCACCCCCCAATACTTTCTTTGACCCCTTTCCTCACTCTCACCCCCCAAAACCCATTTTTTATGCTCCCTTCCCCTCATTTTCCCCCTCCCAATAAAATTCTCTATGCCCCCTTCCCTCATTCCTCACCCCCCAAAATTAATTCTCTGTGCCCCCTTCTCCTCACTCCTCACCCCCCCAAACATTCTCTTGCTCCTTTCCTCACCCTCTAAATTTAATTCTCTAGCCCCCTTTCCCAAACCTTTACCCCCCCCAAAACATTCTCTATGCCCCCTTCCCCTTTCACCCCTCCCCTTTCCCAATACTTTCCTCTGTGCTCCCTTCTCTCACTTTCCCCCCCCAATACTTTTCTCTATCCCCCCTTTTCCCCTCATTTCCCCTCCAAAATTTCTATGCCCCCTTTTCCCCTCACTTTCACCCCCCCTCTTCTCTTGCCCCCTTTCCTCACTTTCACCCCCCAAAAATACTTTTTTGCCCCCTTTTCCCCTCACTTTCCCCCTCCAATACTTTCCCTCTATGCCCCCTTTTTCCTAAACTTTCACCTCCCATACATTCTTATGCCCCCTTCTCCTCATTTTTTTACCTCCCAATACTTCTCTATGTCCCTTCCTCACTTTCCCCCTCCCAAACATTCTCTATGCCCCCTTTCCCCCTTTTCACCCTCCCAATACATTCTCTATGCCCCCTTCTCCTCATTTTCCCCCTTTTCCCAATCTTCTCTATGCCCCCTTTTCCCCAATTTTCACCCTCCCAATTTTTTTCTATGCTCCCTTTCCCCTTCCTCACCCTCCCTTTTACATTCCCCTATGCTCCCTTCTCCTCACCCCTCACCCCCCCCCAGTACATTCTCTGGCCCCCTTTCCTAAATTTTTCACTCCCCCAATAATTCTCTATGCCCCTTTCCCTTCTCTCCTAAACCCCCCCCCAAACTTTCTCTTGCTCCTTTTTCCCCTTTTTCCCCCCCCAATCTTCTCTATGCTCCTTCGCCTCACTTTCACCCCCCAAAATACATTTCTATGCTCCCTTCTCCTCACTCCTCCCCCCCCAATACATTCTCTATGCCCCCTTTTCCCTCACTTTCCCCCTCCCAGTACTTTTCTTTGCCCCTTTCCTCCCTTTCACCCCCCCAAATACATTCTTATCTCCCTTCTCTCAATCTCACCCCCCCAAATTTAACATTCTCTTGCCCCTTTTCCCCTTCCTTTAAACCCTCCCAAAAATTTTCAGCTCCCTTTCCTCACTTTTCCCCCCCCAATACATTTAAATCCCCCCTTTTTCCTCATTACACCCCCCCAAAAAATTCCTATGCCCCCTTCCCCTCCCCCTTCTCAATCATTCTCATGCCCCCTTCCCCTCACTTTCCCCCCCCAATTTCATTTCTATGCCCCCTTTCTCCTCACTTTACCCTCCAAATACATTCTCTGTGCTCCTTCTCTTTCATTTTCCCACCCCCCAAATTTAATTCTTTTGCTCCTTCCTCATTTTTCCCCCCCCAAAAATTCTCTATGCTCCCTTCTCTCCTTTCACCCTCCCAACCCCCATTTCTTGCCCCCCTTCCCCCTCCCCCTCCAATACATTTCTATGCCCCCTTTTCCTCATTTTCACCCTCCCAATACATTTCTATGCTCCCTTTCCTCACTTTACCCTCCCTATACATTCTCATGCCCCCCTTCCCCTCATTTTTCCCCCTCCCAATACATTCTCTTTGCCCCCTTCTCCTCATCCTCCCCCCCCAATTACTTTTTCTCTATGCCCCCTTTTCCCCTCCCCTTTTCCCCCCCCCCAATACATTCTCTATGCCCCCTTTCTCCTCACTTTCCCCCTTCCCAAAATTCCTTTCTCA
The DNA here is from genome assembly GCA_018398815.1 of Conus ventricosus. NCBI lineage: Eukaryota > Metazoa > Mollusca > Gastropoda > Neogastropoda > Conidae > Conus > Conus ventricosus. The sequence continues at coordinate 45,016,083 of CM031625.1, forward strand.
TCTCCCTTCCCCTCCCTTTCACCCCCCCAAATACATTCTTTTGGGCCCCTTTTCCCCTCACCCTCCCAATACTTCTTTTATGCCCCCTTTTCCTCACTTTCACCCTCCAAACATTCTTATGCCCCCCTTTCCCCCCTACTCCTCACCCTCCCAAAAATTTCTTTTTATGCTCCCTTCTCCTCCCCTTTCCCCCTTCCCAATAATTTCCTGCCCCCTTTTTTTTCCTCCTCACCCTCCAGTACTTCTTATGCCCCCTTTTCCCCTCACTTTCCCCCGCCCAATACATTCTCTATGCTCCCTTCTCCTCCCTCCTCACCCCCCCTATCATTCTCTATGCCCCCCTTCACTTTCACCCCCCCAAATCCCATTCTCTATGCTTTCTTCACTTTCCCCCTCCCAAACTTTCTCTATGCCCCCCCTTCTCCTCACTTTCACCCCCCAATCCCTTCTCTATGCCCTTCTCCTATTTCACCCTCCCAATACTTTCTCTTTTGCCCCCTTCCTCATTTTTCACCCCCCCAATACATTCCCTGTCCCTCCCTTCTCCTCACTTTCACCCTCCAATACATTCTTATGCCCCCTTCTCCCCATTTTCATCCCCCCTTTCCCCCGCACGAGGAGTTGTTGCCCGCCAAAAAAACCCTGGCTGCCCTTTTCTTTTCCAAAAACTGTGGATTCGAAATCAACAGTCCTGGGATAATACTTCGGGGGGGAAAAAAATAGGTGCAGGGCCCAAAATTTTAAAAAAGAGGGGGGTTTAAACCCCAAGGACAAAGACAAACAAAAGAAAGGCTGAGTGTTTTGCCCACTGTCAAAAATTTGTGTTTTTTTCACCTGAAGAAAAACCAAGGGTCAAAATGCATTGTGTTTTAGTCCTGTACCCCCTCTTTTTCTGTGTCCTTGGCGGTAACTAACCCTCTCTTTTCACATTTTGCTTCATTTTCCCCCCTCAGTCATTTTTGAAACCAGGTTTTGGGCCGTTCTGTCCTTTTAAAAACCAATGTATACATAATAAAAAGGTTTTTTGGACTGTGATCTCCGTTTCAGAAAAGCAAACTATTTTTGAGAATGTTCGAAGTTCCCCAAACAGAAAATTAAAAAAATAAAAAATCTTTAAAACGTTTCGGTCATAGTTTGGTCTTCGGGATGATGGAGACAATGTACCCCGGTTTCGTTCCCTTTACAAACAAAACAGATAAAACAGATGATGCCACACTTAATTTCCATCATGCGTTTTCACACCCCAAAAAACCCCTGCCTCCTTTTTTCGCATTCTTTTATTGATTTCTCATCAGCATTAAACCCCAAAAAAAACCCACATCTGATGGAAAAAGAAATCTTTAAACATAAAATGTGTGGGAACAAGCTCATTCTTTTGGAAAATTTGTTTTTCTAAAAAAGGGTCACTTTTCATGTGCGTTTATCAGAGTTTTGTTTTTTTACTTTCCAGGTCTTTTTTCAATGGCGCCCCTCGGGGTACTGTTTTATCCCCAGTGCTTTTTACTCTGTCCCAAAAATGATTGTTCAGGAAGTGTTTTAAACTTTGAAATTTAAATTTTTAAAAAAAGGATCGCACTTGAGGTTTTTTTCCAACTCGGGGACTTGTTTACTTCAAGGGGGGGTTTAAAAGTTTTTGTTGACTGGTGCGAACAAATATTTTGGTCTAAATGTAACAAAAGAAAAAAAATTTTTGTTTGATTTTAGAAAAAATTCCAAAAGGGGGAAACCCCCGCTTTTTTTAAAAAGGTGCTGAAAGTGGGAACGGGGTTGGGAATCATACAAATTTTTTGGAATTTTATAGTTTAATAAGCTTTTTTTTTAAACCCCTGTTGATTATGTCCACAAAAAATGTCAAACCAGATTATATTGTCTTCGCAAGCTGCGAGCATTTCATGTGAATACTGACATTCTTCGGACATTTTATTCATGCTTTTTGGGAATCTGTTTTAACTTTCTCATTTATGTGTTGGTATGGTGGGCTGACTGTGAAGAGTAGGAATGTGCTTGAGAAAGTGGTGAACGGGGGAGGAAAAATTGCTGGTGGGAGACAAAAAAGTCTGAGTGAGCTGTACAGCTGCCGTGTTGTTTGTAAAGCGAAGAAGATTTCGTGTGACCAGACCCACGTTCTTGCAAGTCAGTATGACCTTCTTCAGTCAGGACGAAGATATCGATCAGTTAAATGCAGAAGTGTCAGATTTAAACAAAGTTTTTTCCCCTGTCCATTGATTTTCTTAACAGAGGTGATGTTTAATTGCTTTTTAGCTATGGATTATTGTTACATTTTGTTTTATAAAGATACATAATTTAAGCTCAGATTGAGCATACTGTTGCATTTAGATAACAAATAGTTGTGTTATTTTAGTTTAAAATCTCATCTTAGAATTTACTGTCAAATGCGTTGTAGGAATGCAATTTTATATAGTATTATTCTTATACAGTCACCTTGAAATCCAAATTCTTTTATATGAATGTATCCCATATGTGACAAAATGGGTGATGTGACAAAATCATTGTATATTTGCTGTGAATGTGTGTGACCACAAACTAATTTCTCGAACTGAGATAATAAAGTTTACTTGACTTGACTTGACTTGACTTGACTTTTCTTCGTTCAAATCCGTTATATACCGGAACCATCTGGACACAAACAACATTTATAAACTCAGGCACAATTGAGACAATTCAAATGGCGTTGTCTTCCGACAGAAATCGATGACGTCCCCGCTGCGTCTCTTCCTCCCCCCCCCCCCCCCACTCCCCCATCCGTCCTACCCTTCATCTCTTTCACCCCTACCCACCCCGTGCTGTCTATGTCAAAGCAGTCGATACTAGCAACGAAATTTTAACAGACAGAAAGATCTGTATCTTTTGTTTTAGTATACCCTCCCCTCTTCCCCAAACCCTCAACCTCTGCACACCAAAAGGAGCGAAAAGATTCAACAGTGTGAATCTCAAAGATGAACAACGAACTAGACAATGAAAACTCTTTTACATTTACGAAAGGAGACTGTCACGCCTTTTGGTTCCACGGCAGAGTTCTCACGGTCCGTCATCAGCGGGTGGCTTAGGGTTCAAGACCGGAGCTCATAATTATTATTATTATGTATAGGGTGCTGTTGTGTGAAAACGCACTGGTTGCATTTGATGTCATTTCAGACTGTTCACCGCACACACACACACACACACACACACACACACACACACACATACACACACACACACACACACACACACACACACACACACACGCACGCACGCACGCACGCACGCACGCACGCACGCACGCACGCACGCACACGCACACCCCACACCACACACACACACACACACACACACACACACACATTCCGTCTAATATCACTATGTGGATAGACGTTAAATTGAAGACAACAACAACAACTACACACACACACACACACACACACACACACACACACACACACACACACACACACACACACACTCACACACACACACCACGTGTGTGTGTCTGACATCACATAATGTACCCATACTCTACATGAACATGTTTAGTCTTGAGGGGAATACCACATGGAATGCGGCATGGAGAACATGCTGGTACAACGTACCAGTACAGTTATGTGACCCAAAGTGTTTGGTTTAGTACTGTTGATGGTGACTGTCTGGTCCGTCAGTTGTGTTAGTAGTCATCAACTCGTGCCCGTGTCACTGAAATAGGCACTGGATTCTGGAGAAGGAATGAGGACGCGTGTCACTGAAATAGGCACTGGATCCTGGAGAAGGAATCATGACGCGTGTCACTGAAATAGGCACTGGATCCTGGAGAAGGAATTAGGACGCGTGTCACTGAAATAGGCACTGGATCCTGGAGAAGGAATCATGACGCGTGTCACTGAAATTGGCAACGGATCCTGGAGAAGGAATCATAACGCGTGTCACTGAAATAGGCACTGGATCCTGGAGAAGAATTAGGACGAGTGTCACTGAAATTGGCAACGGATCCTGAGAAGGAATTATGACACGTGTCACTAGAATAGGCACTGATCCTGGAGAAGGAATCATGACGCGTGTCACTGAAATAGGCACTGGATCCTGGAGAAGGAATTAGGACGCGCGTCACTGAAATAGGCACTGGATCCTGGAGAAGGAATTAGGACGCGTGTCACTGGAATAGGCGGGGGCCGGATAGCTCAGTTGGTAGAGCGCCGGACTCGTGATCCTGGGGTTACGGTTCGAATTTCGGTATAGGGGGATTTTTCCCTCGGAGTTAACATTGGTTCTGACTCCATTCCCCATATAGTCCTTCGAATGAGACTATAAACCGAGGTTCCGTGTGTGAACGCACGCATAACATCTTGCACACACGTAAAATCCATCACCAACTTTCGGAAGAGAAGGCCAGTTTGGCCGTTGGTATGGATGACACGTGACACATAGCATGCACCTTCCCCGAAGATGGAGTATGGCTGCCTTAATGGCGGATAAAAAACGGTCATACACACAAAACTCCACTGCCTGGCTATACAGGGAGTGTCCGCAGGAGTATCAGCCTGCGTACGCAGAAAGAAAGAAAAGAAAGACTGGAATAGGCACTGGATCCTGGAGAAGGAATCATGACGTGTGTCACTGAAATAGGCACTGGATCCTGAAGAAGGAATCATGACGTGTGTCACTGAAATAGGCACTGGATCCTGGAGAAGGAATCATGACGTGTGTCACTGAAATAGGCACTGGATCCTGGAGAAGGAATTAGGACGCGTGTCCCTGAAATAGGCACTGGATACTGGAGAAGGAATTAGGACGCATGTCACTGAAATAGGCACTGGATCCTGGAGAAGGAATTAGGACGCGTGTCACTGAAATAGGCACTGGATCCTGGAGAAGGAATTAGGACGCGTGTCACTGAAATAGGCACTGGATCCTGGAGAAGGAATTAGGACGCGTGTCACTGAAATAGGCACTGGATCCCGGAGAAGAAATTAGGACGCATGGCACTGAAATAGGCACTGGATCCTGGAGAAAGAATTAGGACGCGTGTCACTGAAATAGGCACTGGATCCTGAAGAAGGAATTAAGATGTGTGGCACGGCCGTTATAGGAAGTCTCCATTCTTTGAAATCATATCTTCTTATGGATTGTCGCGGTTGGATATGCAATGGTGTGGGGAAAAGGGGATGGGGGAGGGGGGGAGGGGAGATGATTTAAATATATATTTCCTAGACAGATCAGAGATATGATCAGCTCCACATTGAAAAAAAAAACTTCTTTTGTAAGAGACGGAACCTTTCGTAATGATGAACAAAAATGAATAGATAAATAAATAAATTGATAAACAGATAAATAAATGAATGAATAATCACCAAGGACAAAGAAGTATACAAAGAACTATAAACTTGCTCCCTACTACGTTGTCTGCAAGCAACAGAGTAAGCTTATTACCTTGTGAAGGCAAACACCTTCATTTGGGTCCAACTGTTACATTACTGTATGGACCCCCCCCCCCCTCTCCCTCCACCACCCCTCCCCCCCCCCCCACCACCCTTGTCAAGTTTAGGGCTGAGAATGGGTGGGTGGGGAAGGGGGAGGGGGGAGGCTGACTGACTGTTATTGTCTTTCTATCTTGAACAAAGGACACGTTTAACTGGCTCCAGGTCTTTTCTTTTTCTTTTTTCTTTTTTGTACATGAAATGAATTAACCGAATAATCAGGCAACATACCGTGAACTGATGTTTATACAGAGGTGCAGTGCCTGTAAATGCCTATCTCAGCTGTTTCCCAAATCTTGTGTTTCAGTGGATGGCGTGTAAATGGTAGTTTATGATAGTAAAAATAAAAGCCATCGGCTTTTAAGAAAGTAAAAGGTATGTTTGTCACAGCCGAATGAGCCAATGGGGGTGAAAGTTCCACTTAACTGTGCACAGTGCATTAGTATCTCGTTGTTCGGCATGGCGTTATATTGTTATTGTATCATATTGCATCGTAAATCTATTGTATTGGGTAGCATTACATACTTTTATACTGTATTGCATTGAATTGTTCTACGTTTTAGCTTGAAAAAAGGTTTTAACTAAACCGAAAATTGGTATTTTACAGTGTTGGTTGTTTTTACTATATCATAGAATTGTTGTGCATGAGAATGCATTGCATCGTGCTGCATTGTGTTGTATTACACTAACTATCATTATACTGCAGTGCAGTGCATAGTATTCAATCATACTTTATTGCTATACTGTATACTGTCTTGCATACACTCTAGTCTTATCGTCTTGTATCATGTTGTAATTTAAAAAAAAAAAACCCATTTCCAGACGCTTTGATTCTTTAAAGATTTTTGTTTTCAATGAAACAGAAGAAAACAAAATACGTGTAGTGCAAACAAAGAGACAAACGAACAAAAGGAACACAATCCCAGACAGAAAACTGCCTATTCGACTCACGTGCCACGTGTGATGACAGGAGAGCAGTGAGGACCAGGGAAAGTGTGTGTGTGGTGGGTGGAAGGAGAGGCAAGTGAACGGGTCGGTGGGAGGGAGGGAGGGAGGGGGGGGGGAGAGAAAGCTGTCTCCAGTACAGTCTGCTCCCTCGGGCACGCACAGCGAGAAATTCCGCCTTTCCTGGACCAGCCTGTCGGTAAATATGAACTGGAGCCCCAACTGAATCCAAA
>CM031625.1:45027728-45066406 GCA_018398815.1 Conus ventricosus
AGATTATCGCAGAAACATGGTTCCTCCGTTGCTTAACGTTCGGCGCCTCGAGCAGCCTTCAGAACAAAACACGCCGTCTTCTTCTCTTCTACATCATTCCTCTCTCCATTCTAAGTGATTTTTTTTGTATGACGTTTCATGATGATGATGATGCGTTTGTTGTTGTTGTTGTTGCTGTTTGGCTGTTTTCCGTGTGTGTGTGTGTGTGGGGGGGGCGGGGGGGGTGTTGTGCCTGCTTTTTTTTTTCTTTCATGTTGCATCCTTCTAGGATCCACGTGTTTAAGTTTCCTGACCCAGAGGCCATACTTCTATAGGAGATTCACCGACGATGGCTTTCGAATTTGGACAGACCCGGACGAAGAACAGCACAAATTTGCAGCCTGGACAAATACTCTACATAGTAACATCTAAGTGGAACTGAGATGGAACATCAAACAGACTGAATTCCTGAATACACTTGTCGTCCTTGACAAAGACTACCTTTATACAACACTGTACGAAAAGAAAAAAAAACTGCCCTAGAGACAAGAGGCTCTGCAATTGACTTACTTCTTGCCACACCCAGGTCACACAATGAAACGGTTGATGTACGGACCAGGTCTTTGACTTACGTCATGCCAGTGTTGATGTACGGACCAGGTCTTTGACTTACGTCATGCCAGTTTGATGTACGGACCAGGTCTTTGACTTACGTTATGCCAGTGTTGATGTACGGACCAGGTCTTTGACTACGCAAGCTGTGTGACCAAGACAGTGACTACCATCTACAAAGAAAAGATCTGAAAATATAGATAAGAAAACGGGGTTACAGAGATAGTTTCAAAGTGAGATGACTGCAGGCGGCCGGAAATTGAAACAAATTCCAAAACGTATTTGAAATGACTCCGCCAGTTTAAATAGACAAACGAATCACAAGGCAAAGCACGACATTTTTCAACCTCGTAGGTCTTCTTCAGGCAAGGTAAACAACACTCAGGACAACGAAAATGAAGAACGAGCAAACATTTACACTCTGAAATAGATGACTGCTACCCTTCGTTGTTTTGTATTTCGCTTTACGTCTTATATTTCAGCGTGTAACATTAGGAGATAAGTGACTGCTCGTTCTTTATTTCTGTTGCCCTGGGTGTTGTTTATCTTGCCTGAAGACCTAAGATGTCGAAACGCGTTGTGTTAAGTCTTGTAATTCGTTTGTTCATGTTAACTGGCGGAGTTATTTCAAATACCTTTTAGAAGCTGGGGTTACAGAGGAAAAGAAATTGAACAGCAGCTATAGAAGGTAGATATTGTGATCAGAGACGGTCTTCTGATTGCAAAAAGTAGTGAGAAGAAAACAGAAAGGATTCAATTAGAGATGACTCTGTCTAAGCTTTACGAAGCATCTTGGCGGAATTGAAAGCTCATACAAATGTGATGCGCAAATCATCACCTGTGGACCAAGTTTTCGGTGAACCACCCTTGCTATCATTCAGGAGAAGCTGACACCTTTGTAATGCCCTCACCCATACCAAGACCCACAAAAGCTAGAAAATTTCAGGTAAGTATCTGCAACTGTACAACATGCAATTCAGTGAAAACGACGGATGTACAAGGTACGACAGGAGAAACAACATTCCAGCCAGGTAAAGATGCGAACTGTAAAACGCAAGATGTTGTCTACTTGCCTTATTTGTTTAAAAAGATGCAGTAAACCTGCATGTAAGCGATAGGGACAAAAACAACCCAAGTCTTCTAGAACACTGTCAAGACATGAGAAAACACACAGAAAAACCAATGAACAAATGCTTTACAGTTCACAATGAAGAGAAAATACAGCGTGCTGTTCTGCAAAAGATGATAAGAGCGCAAAGCATACAAACTGATTTCAGAAAATAAATGGACCAAACACTAAACTCATGGGTTCCAGAAGGATGCCACGTGAACACAATGCATGTGGAAGACAACAAGATGCAAAGCATATGAACGTACTCCCAGTTTATCTTGAATACAAGTACTTTCTGAGATATTCCGTAAAGAAGAAAACCCGTTTGGGGCATACAGCATTTCTTCGTTCCATTGTAAACACTCCCTGTTCTATAAGAACTGGGAGTACCGAAATCCGCATTGTTGTCAAAAAACCGTCATGTAAATGTATGCCATTCAGAATGGAGATGGGAATGACGTAGGACAGAAGAAGTCAATGTTTATTGTTTTGAAGAAAGCATGGGGTGCTTAAAGATTCGAGTAGCAGTGGAACCAAGTTTTCACAAAGAACTTTTGACAAACCCTGCATGATCCGTCCGCCCAAAGTAACGCCCAGATCTAACATGTATGCTGTCTGACCAAACAACCGATCCCCTTTCTGACATACTCCTTTCCGATCGTGCGTCTCCATGTTTGTAGTGCAAACTTTCTACCATGAAAAAACCGAGTTTCCACAGAGACCTGTTGGAACACAATGCTAGTTTCAAACTGAGGTGACTTCAGGCGGAATTTGAAACAAATTTTCAACGCCCAACCTTGCGCCGAACTTGAGAAAATAAGTGATCGCTCGTTCTTCGGTTATTGTTTGTTTTGTTTTTTTTAATAATTATCCTGAATGTTGTTTATCTTGCCTGAAGAAGGCCTAAGAGGTCGAAACGCGTCGTGTTTTGTCTTGTGATCTGTTTGTCCCTGTTGTTTGGCGGATTGACAAATAATTCTTTTTTAAAATCTGTGGGAACAAATTCAACGGAGAGCTGGACTGCGGGTCTTCCTATGAGAAGTCCCCCCTCACCACTCCTAGCCTCTCCTCCTGCCCCTTCCTCTTCATGCAACTGTTTCAGACTTAACCCCTTACACTGTCTAGGAGTTGGGGGGAGGGGGAAGGGAGAGCACATGCACATACAGGTCATGGCTACTGGAGGCCCGTTTGCTTTCGCCTTTATTCCCTGCCTAGATTCCAACCTGCATCTTCAGAGTGGCCGACTGGTTCAAGGCCAGTTCAGTTTGTGATATATCCACGCAGATATCGGACATTTGTTTTACGCTCCAACATTCGCGCCACACGAACTGGACTCTGGTTCCTCCTCGACCAGATCCAGAGAAATATTTCTCTCCTGCTTCTGGTTGCCTCTGAGGTCCTGGTCCTCTTCGTGCCAGAAATCGACAGCTCATTGGTCTAGGAGATCCTGTGCACTAACCTCCATGGAGAGGACTTTGGTCTGGAAATTTCATTCCCCTAATCTGCTTTCTCGACCGTCAACCTCTCAGTCTTGTACAGCTATGCTTCCTTCGTTCTGCTCTTTTTTTTTAAGGCACGGTGAGTTCAGTATTCTCGTTTGTTTGAGGAACGTGAGTGGGATACTCGTGCCACTCTTACTGATGGTTCTCTGATTTTTTTTCTCGGTCTTATCATCTGACCCCATAACGAACATCACTCTGTTGTATGAGAGAAGACTGCAATCGTTACGTAACATCTGACAGGATATTAACCGTTAAGATCACCAGCCACCGTGGCGAGGTGATTAGGCTCTGGGGCTTGCCAGTTGCGAGGTTGTAGGTTCGGATCCCTGTTTGCTTGTTTGTTTTATTTTCTGGTCCCGGACGGCATCTGCTAAGAACTCGAAAAATGTAACTAACCACGCAGTGGAGTTTCATCCACTTAATGGATCAGTCTTCGAAAGCGTTGCTCAAATTTCTTGACCAAATATGCAAGTCTCGGGCCTGGTTGACGCCAGGGTGTATTATTTACGGAAGCGTAGAGAACAGCCCTATCACGTAATCTAAGACCCGACTGGGACTCCGAAACATACTTTTCATGATTCTCATTGTCACGGATCATTATCTTTTTTTTTCAGTCTAACATTCTGTGTCCCTTCATTATATTCTGCTTTCGTGGTGACTTCAGATTCGATTCCCTCTCCCCTCCATACCAGCAGAGAACTTGTGTATAAGTGATTGATACCGGCAAGTTGATTTGGATCGTAGAATCAGTGGTAACGGTGAGAGGACTGGTCGATCTAGCATCGCGAAAATGATTCCAGACGGAGTAATCTGAAAAAGCAATGGCAGTGGAACCGAATGGTGAACCCGTTTGTTCTAGGAATATAATGGAATAAAACTGAGACCTCCAGCCAAAAGTTTATCTTTCGTCATTGGAATGGGGCCTTGAGTTCAGATTTAAGTTACGCTTGAAAGAGGTTTTGACGTCATAAAATGGTTTTGTCGTCATAGAGACATTCCGCGGTCCGAACATCACAACCTACAACGCTTGCATGTATGTGACATTCACCATTCATAAAAGTACTCTTTGAAAGTACATTGTCAGACAAAGTTTCAAGGCTGAGGGAATCTCTTAGATGACAGTAGTACCGGGTATAGATTCCAGGGATACAAGATGCTACAGAGAACTGACAAAGACAGGTTTACAGTGAAAAATTAATGGCGACCATTGACATCAAGACGAAAGACTTCAAGCTCTCTGTCAGTTATGACCACGGCACCAGTGGATGAATCAATGACTTGTGGACAGAAGTGTCTCCGTCATCGAATGAAGTCTTCCTAATTCTTTCCGCGATGCTCACAGTGGTTCATATGTCCCTGGATATTCCAGTCGACGTGTTCTGAAACTGCACCGATGACGACGAGTGAACTTTAGAGATGACAGTATTAATCGTATGAGTTCTGAAGAGGTCTTGTGCGTGTTTGTGTCATTAGGTCTATGCATATAAAACGACCGAGCACTCGGAAGCGGAAAGTTCAGTAACTGTTCTTTAGTATCCACACAATAAAGTCCAATACTGGGCGATTCGAAACTCTTCTGTGTTTTTGATAGAGAACGGTTAAAACGACTAACGTGGGTGCAGCGCACTATACTACGTTTTTCATAAGCATGCTCTATTTTTCTTTTAAATCTCAAAGTCTATGGCCTCATACCCTGCTCTGGCGGTGATCTCAGTTTCGATGTCTTTTCCACGTCCCTGCCTTTCGTAAGTTGGTACCAAAGTCTGCCGGAAACAGCAAATTCGTGGGCAGTGTTGTCGGATGGAGATGGTGGGCCCTTCTCCGGAGGGGGCACCCTCATTTATTCCGTGACAAATCGTCGTCAGGAGGTGTTTAGTAGGTAGTGTTCTGCGTATGTTTGACCACAAAAGGCGCCACTGAACACCAGCAGAGGACTTGATCGCAGTGCTGTGTCTCCGTCGGTGGGTTGCCTAGTCATGTAGGTTGAGATTTAAAAAATAAAAAAAAACAGGGCAAAACAGATGCCCAAGAGACCACAAGACTATGAAAGGAAGAAGGAAGGGAATCAGCGCGCGCGCGTGCGCGTGCGTGCACGCACACACACACACACACACACACACACACACACACACACACACACACACACACACACACACACCAAAAACAAACTGAAACAAAAACGAAAACCGACAACGGCAGGATAAATCGAAAGGCGAAAGACACAGGGAAATCAGAAAAGGGTTAGTGTTACACGATAAATCTGCCAATGCTACATCGCACTGTCCAGTATCCTGCACTTTTCTTATCAAGTAGTCTGTGCTCTCAAGCATGAAGCGACGGCTTCGAAAAAGCCTGTCTGCTTGTCTTTCGCCGAAAGTAACGCAGTTCAACTCATTCTATGATGCTGAAACGATCAAGACGACATCTTCTCCCAAAGTCCCGTAAACATAAAGTCTGTGATCTCCGTTGGACCTGACGCCACTCGATTATCTCCCTTTTCCTATCCCTCCTCCCCTTCCATCCCTTCAATGTGAAGTTGAAAGGAACACTCGAAGAACTTTTGAATGAAAACTTTGTAACATTTTTAAGGGTACATTCCTAGTCATACCTCTCTGTCCAGCTCCGACTTCAAAATTTACGCTGTAGATTTTTAAAACTCACAAACTCTCCATATTCAAATGCTCCATGTAAATAGACTTGCGGGGAATTAATATAAACGTTAAAGTCATCTTAAACAATGCTGTCTCTTTTCATTTTCATTTTCTTTACTTTAGATTTAAATGAAGAACACCTGGCTGCTAATCCAAAACACAAGTATCGCTTCCAAAACGTCCAGTTTAAATTCCAGCTCTTGTACCGCAGTTCTGCAGGCTAATCTCCTGGTTCCGGTCCCAAAATGCCATTCCTCAGGCTTGAGATTTCACACTTTAAAAGTCACCTCTGAACACAATGTCGAAGGATTTGTTTGTTTATTTGTTTCTTTCAGCCCAGCTGTTTACACATCGCTGCATGTGGACGTCGTCTCCACACACACACACACACACACACACAACACACAACACACACACACACACACACACACACACACAACACACACACACACACACACACACACACACACACACACAACGGCCACAAGCATAAACAACAACACGTGTATCTAGAAAGGCACTCGGGGAAAGATCAGGCCTCCACGAAGATCCGGTGGATCATGGATCCGTTCCAACAACAGCACGTTAGGGAAAACAGCATTACTCGTCGCCAGGGGAAAGAAGGACAGGTCCCAGCTGAAAGAGGTACTTCCACTGTCCTTTCCTGAAGTAATATGTGGGGGGAAAAAATTGCCATGTCAACAAATTCATGAGCAGAAAGATGTCATATTCCGTGGGAATATATAATTTACATCATAGCTAGTCGTCAGTTAGTAACAGTAACTTCGCCGTGTTCATGTTAATTGCAAAATCTGTTAACAGTCTTGATGAATGGATTCTGGATCCTGAGTGTATTCGAGATCGGCTCCACAGGTCCACACTAAGAATAAACGCGGTCACCAGCCACCGTGGCGAAGTGGTCAGCGTCGCGGACTCCCGGTTGGGAGGTCGTGGGTTCGAATCCCATCAGAGTCATGTGGGTTTTTCTGCCCCGACCGGCTCCTACCCAGAGTTGAGTTTGCTGCGGACACAGTTGGGAAGACTGGAACCACAGAGTCGAGTTTCATCCACTCAATGGATGCGTTTGTTGCTCAAATTTCCTGACCAACACTGTAGGTGTCTGTATCTCTCGGGCATGGTTGACGCCGGGATATAATATGAAAGGAAGCGTAGAGTACAGCCCTGTCATGTAGTCTCAGACCAAAATGGAAATCCGTAGCATCATCTTAATCATCCTCATTCTCATCGATCAGCATAAAAAAAAGTCTCAAATCATGTGGCCCTTCATGCCCTGCTCTCATGGTGACCTCAATTTCGATGTCCTCTCCACGTCTGTCGCCTTGGTTTGGTTCCGTCGGGGTCACCGGTATCGGCGAGTCCATGGGGGCTGTCGTTGGACGGACGTGGTGGCACCCTCCGGAGGGAGAGCTCACTCACGCCGGCTCCGCGACTAAGCAATTATTGTCGTCAGTAGGAGGCTTAGTAGGTGGTTGTCCTACGTATGTTAGATCACAACAGGCGCCACTGAACACCACCGAAGTGACTCGGCAGCAGTGCAGTGTCTCCTCCAGTGGGTTGCCTCTTTACGACTTGACACCGACTGCTTCCTGTGGATTGCCGGTGCCGGGGCTGCGGCGGGGCCGCGGGCTGTGGCCGTGGACGGGGTGTCCGAATGAGCGGCGTGGGTGCACTGCCTCTGAGGTGGCGCAGAGGTTGGGACAGCAAACAAAAAAAGAAGAAGAAGAAAGAATAAACACGGTTATCTTTGGCCTGAATGCCTTCTTTCCACCAAGTTAGGATACAATCGATAAGATATTTTTTGCATGATCTTGCAGTCAGGCAAAAAAGCAAACACACTCACACACGCACGTACGCGCACGCATGCACACACACACGCGCACACATACACACGCGCGCGCGCGCGTGCGCCCGCGGGCACACACACTCACACAAACAGGCGCGCGCGCGCACACACACACACACACGCACGCACGCACACACACACACACACACACACACACACACACTCTCTCTCTCTCTCTCTCTCTCTCTCTCTCTCTCTCACACACACACACACACTTAACACACACACACACACACACACATAACACACACACACACATACACGCACACACACACACACTCTCTCTCTCTCTCTCTCTCTCTCTCTCTCTCTCTCTCTCTCACACACACACACACACACACACACACACACACACACACACACACACACACACCACACACGTGCGCGAGCGCGTATTGTACGCTCACTCGCACACACACACACACCACACACACACACACACACACACACACACACACACACACACACACACATTTATGCCGTACTGTAAAATGGACAACTGATGACCATTCCTTTTGCTAAAGTGTCTCTACTTCGTTACCAGATTATAGTGACGTAGGTAACTGCAAAGTGAGGCGACTGCCGCCGGAGATCTACACAACTTTTTTTTTTTTTTTTTTTTTAAATTTCAAGTACTCTATCCAACGCCCGTCTTGCGCCGAGTTCAATGAGAGAAAAGTGATTGCTCGTTCTTCATTTTCGTTGTCCTGAGTGTTGTGTATCTTACCTGAAGAAGACCTAAGAGGTCGAAACGCGTCGAGATTTTTCTTGTCTTTCGTTTATTCATGTTTGGCGGATACAGTACTAAAACCTTTTTTTTTTAATTTTTTTTAAAGATTACAGTGACGTAGTCAAGCAACACATATATAAAACGCGCTTACTGCAACAAACTACAAGTTTAAGCCTCTAAGCCCAAATCAAACCTCCAGACCACATGTCCAAGGCCTACTCCTACCTACAGTCAGTAATGCCCTCCGAACTTCCACAGACTCATATTTCAGACTTCAGATTCCTCTTTCAAACTTCAAGCTCAAGTCCCACTCTTCAGAGACGAGATTCACGTGCAAGTCCAAACTTCAAAAGAGCCCTCCACATGTCCAGCTCCAACTGGGACACCCAAGCCGTTCTTTGAACTAATAAAGGACGCAGCCTCTTCAGCCACCGCTTGGATGGCATGGTGTCAGCAAGAGTGAGCTTGTACGTTCAAGGAATATCGGGTTCCTCTTCCTACTGATTGCCACGAAACGGCAGAAAAGAAAAATCAATAAGAAATCAGATTAAAGATACCTAGGGAGGAGGGGGGGTGCGCTAGGAACTCTGTGTGTGTGTGTGTGTGTGTGTGTGTGTGTGTGTGTGTGTGTGTGTGTGTGTGTGTGTGTGTGTGTTTGTGAGTGCATGTCTCCGTCAATTCTCTCTCTTTCTCTCTCTCTCTCTCTCTCTCTCTCTCTCTCTCTCTCTCTCTCTCTCTCTCTCACACACACACACACACACACACACACACACACACACACACACACACACACACACACACACACACAATCCAACCAGGTTCACAATCACATTTCTCATTTATTATATCCACACACGTGAAGAGACATACGGAAACACAAAGAAACAGACAAATCAGTCTGTGAGAAACAGAGGATTAACAGAGCCAAGAGAGAATGTGGGCGTGAACGCATACACACTAGCGTGCATGCATGAGCTCGTGTGCATGCGTGCCTGTGAGTGAGTGAGTGAGAGAGAAGAGAGAGAGAGAGGAGAGAGAGAGAGAGTGTGTGTGTGTGTGTGTGTGTGTGTGTGTGTGTGTGTGTGTGTGTGTGTGCGCGTGTGTGAGCGTTTGTACGTGCGCGAGCGGGTGCGCGTATGTGCACGTGTGATGTTACTTACAAGACATATAAATGATGTTCAGAGGGCTTCCTCTTTTTTGTGTCTCCAGTTCTCACAGATTTGATTGTATTTTCAATTTCCAAGTCCAGCAGCACCGACCCAACTTCATCTTATATCGCCTACATCCTGTCGTCACCATACAGTCCTCAGCAAAAAAAAGTTAACGTTTTCCCCCGTGTCTACCGATTTGTGCGTCTGCGAGTCTGTCTGCGAGTCTGTCTGCGTGTCTGTCTGTCTGTCGGTCGGCGGGACAGCAGAATTACTCAAACCAGCTAACACACTCGAGACCTCGTGCACAGATCCACGGAGAGCCCAATCAGTTTCAGTGCGGGAGTTTTGGTGCGGATCCAATGTGAGGGTCTATGACAAGCGGAGATCCGGATGCGTTCAGCAACACTGAAGCAAAATTTTCGACGCAAAAATTTCTCGACGGAAAGAAAATGTGTCTCAAAGACGCGGCCATTTCACTTGGACGTGGTAGAGCTAGAGTACGGATGCGAATCTGCGACGTACTCAGCATCTATTCATATCATTGATAATCTTACTTGAATTTTTTTTTCCACTGATCATAGACAACTATGGGGTATTGTTACAAATAATTGTCAACTATCTACCAGTAATACCTTTTTCATTAAAATACCAAAATTTTCCAATGAAACTATTGACGATAATTCATATTTCAAAATTTTTTGTGAGTGCACGGGAAGTAACTTCTTCGGTTCGTGCCAATCATTACTTGCTTCCCCTGGTGGATTATCATTTTTCTTTCACTTGTGACCTGAACTTGAGAACGGGTCAGTTCTGTTATTGACCTTCGTAGCGTTGTTCGCTCTCCCTACTTCCCTTCTAGTTTTCCCTGTTTTGTGCTAAAAAGGCCCCATACTGCACAAATGACATTCCCCCTCTAGGGTTTTGTGTGTGGGTGTGTGTGTGTGTGGGTTGGGTGTGTGTTGTGTGTGTGTGTTTTGGGTGTGGTTTTTTGTTTTGGGGGTGAGTTGTGGTGTTTTTTTTGAGTGTGTGTGTTTTTTTGTGGGGTGTGTGTGGTGTTGTGTGTGGGGGGTTTGTGTTTTTGTGTGTGTGTGTTTTGTGTGTGGGTGAGTGTGTGTGTTTTAAAGTGAGTGTGTTGTGTGTGGTGTGTGTGGTGGTGGGGTGTGTTTGGTGTTGTGTGTTGTGTGGGGTTTGTGTGTTTTTGGTGTGGGGGTTTGTGTTTTCAACCTTACTTTGGGAAGTAAAATGCCAACCCAAAAACCGGGGCCCCTTGGAGTACCGGCTTTATGGATACGTTTTCCCTTTTATTTCCACAACGAGAACCCCAAAATTCAACCCCCAAATTTTCTATTACCTTTACTTCAATAAAAAACTAAAAAAAATCCAAAAACAACCCCTGAAACTTTTTTTCTCGGGGGGTTTTGTACGGTAAAAATACAAAACCCCTTATACTTTGCGCTCGAAGTTCAATGAGTTTGGGTAATACCTCATGAACTTGCATTTTTAAAAACACCCGTGGTCTCCTCTCTTTGGGCTGCTTTTTCGGTGAGTCACAAAAAACTTTTCAAAGGGCCGACAGTCGGGTTTTAAAAAGAAATTTGGGGTGAGTATTTTTTCCTTATGGATAGTGGTATTACATTTGTAAAACCCTTTGGGTCATGATAAAATAGAAATAAAAAAATAAAAATACAAAATTTGGGAATAATTCACCCCCCTTTTGAAGGGAAACTTTTTAAAATTTGGCCTTTTTTTCCCATTGAGGGGCATCCTCAGGTCTCCCCCCCCCCCTAAAAAAAATACATCCGGTGGGTCCGCCACCCTTGTTTTTGTCGTCCCCATTTTGACCATTCTTGGGTTTTGGGTTTGGGTTTGGTAGGGAAAATTTGGGCCTTTAAATTTTTAAACCAAAACTGGTTTTAAACATTTTCCTTCTATGTTTATCTGTCTTCAAAACCGGTCGGGTTTTAACTCGCTCCAAGTCTTTATTTATCAAAAGTTCAATTTTTAGCCCTTAATCGTTTGAGCTTTTAAACGGTTATTTTTTGGTGCACTTTTTTAATTTTTGGGGTTTTTAATTTTTTCCCCAAAGTTTTTTTTAATCTGTTAGGATTCAAACCCCCAACGACCCTCCCGGGGGAGTCCGCACGCTAACCACTTCGCCACGGGGGGCTGGGGGCCCAAAAAAATTTAAAATGTCAAAAGAAAAGCCCTCCACCCCAATTTTCTCGCTAAAGCCACGAAAATAAAGGACAATAGGTGCACTAATCACCGAGAAAGGCAAGGGGGGAAAGGGCCTTTAAAACAAAAAAAGGGGGGGGGGGGGGGGGGGGGGGGGGGGGGGGGGTTATGGGATTTTTCCACCTTTGCAAAAAACATTTAGCTTACGTTTTTTAATATGAAGGGGTTTATCGGGGTCGGGTAACTAGAGCATACAGTAAAAAATTAAGTTTTTGCTTGTCGAAACAATTTACACTTTATATGGGTGAGGGGACCTTCCCCCTTTTGAAATAAATAAACATAAAGGGTGGGCTAGGCAAACTAAATTTTTTTTTAAAATTTCCCAGAACGAAAGAAAAAACTAGCAGCCAAAGATCACTGGTCTACTATTGGGGATGCCCGGGGAAAAAAAAATTGAGGAAAAAATTTGGGGATGGGAAATTTGGGAAAGCAAGTGAGAAAATATTTAGTTGAATGTTGCCCATTCTTTGTAAAAACCCAAAAAGCTTTATCAGAACGGTTGCCTTTTTGAAAAAACACTCCTGAGAAAAAAAAGTGTTGGAGAATGACAATTAAACAAAAGGGAATTTAAAAATTTAGAAAATTTTAGAATTAGGTTTTTTGCTTTCCCTTACGGGATCTTTTTTTCAACCCCTTTTTAACAGCAGGGAGAGAAGAGACCCATTTGCTCTGATGAATCGGGTTTAAGATACATTTTTTTTTTTTGACCATTTCCTTCTTTCCGAATTACTGCATTTCAGCATTTCGACAAATTCAAAGCATCCAGGGTCAACCCAAAATTTCCCCTAAAGGTCAAGCAAAATTAAATGAATTCAAAACACAAATAAGAAATCTCATCAAAAATTTTGACTTGGGTAAATTTTCAACATCGTTTTTTTGGGTGTGAAAACCCTGAAACGCTATCGGGTTGCCCCGGACCTCCGTATAAATATAGAAAATGAAAATTTCTAGGTCGGCTCCGGGTTAATGATCGACTCTTTAAAATAAAACTTTTCCCCACATCCTTTGTTAAGGTTGGGGGCCTACAATTTTTAAAAACTCTCTCTCTCCTCTCTTCTCTCTCTCTCTCTCCCCCCTCCCCTCTCTCTCTTTTCTCTCTTCTTGTGTGTGTTGTTGTGGGGGGTGTGTGGGGTGTGGGTGTGTTTTGTGTGTGGGGTGTGTGTTTGTCTCCCTTACGTTATAAAAGGTAAAATCCCCATACCCAACATTTGGGGGCCCCGGGGGTTTCCATGTCTTTAGGGATACGTTTTCCGTTTCCAAAACCCGAAAAACCCCAAGGGCCAAATTTCCAATGCCCCCCCCAAAAAAATTACCGGGTTTGGGTTTGGGTAAATTGTTGGAAACAACAGCTTTATAGTCTATGAGCCACTAATTTTTAAAAAATGACCTTTTATGTTTTAAAGGGAAAAAAAGTAAATTGGTTTTTGGAAACCTGGGCCAAAGGGCCTAATTTTTGCTGCCAACACTGGACTTTTGTTTCTACGGTTCATTTACACAAGGACACAAAAAAACCAAACACCCTGAAACAGTATTTAAGGCCCAAAAAAAAAAACACCTTAAGGGGCCGACCCAAATATTGAAGGGCATTTTTTCAAAAAAACGGTTTTTCCTTTTGGGTCTGCCCTTTCCCTTTTTCTGGCGAAAGGGATCCATTATCATGAAAAAAAATTTTTTTCAATTTAAAAGTTGAGGAGGCCGTTTTTTTAAACTTTTGAAATGGGAAAAAATCCACTATGTTTTTTCATTTGTTTTGGTTTTTCATTGCTTTCATTTTTGGTGTGTTAAAATTTTAAATAATAAAGGGACGTAACCATGCCATTTTTCAAATTTATGCATCAAAAGTTTTCCCGGGACTGATTTTTTCACTCTCTTTCTTTTTGATTTTGGGATAGGTTATCTTGGGGAAATAAAAAAAAACCCAATCAATATCAAGTTTGTGCATAAAAATTTCAAAGATTGAGGTGACCATATTGGTCTGTGTGGCGGGTGTTTACAGGGCCAAAGCCCTCCCACATTACCCACAAAGGGAAACTTTCATGTTACTTGATCTCTCTCCCCCAGGTGCATCCAAATGCTGCTGAAAGTGAATACTTTCCCTATAGAAATTTAAAAAGCAAAAGCATTCTAAAAGGGGGAAGGGCACCCGGGTTGATTTTTACCTTTCTCTCCGCCTTTTGCAAATTTTTTTGTTTTTTTTTTCATGATTGTATACCCAAAATAAAAAAGTAAACCCACTTGCCCCAACCCCCCTGGGGGAAATTAAATCAAGAAGTCTTAATAAATGGTACCTTGCTAAAAAGCTCAAAATTTAAAAGAAATAAGCAATGAGAAAAAAACCCCAAAAAAACCAAATCATCACCTCCCCCCCCCCCCTATTTTCCCCATGACTTTATACTGATGAAAAAAGGGGGTTTGGGGTTAAAATTTGTTTTGTGCTGTCTTTTTTTAAACAAAAACAAAAAAGGGTTTAAAACAGAGGTGATGAAAACCTGCCAAATGAAGGCAACATCGGCGATTTGGACAAAGGCCCCCCCTTTATCGTCGCTACCCCTTTCCCCTCGTGTATTATGTTTCATTTTAAAAAGGGGGAATCCCCAAACCCTGTTTTTTTTTTTGTCTGAAAAAAAATTTTGGGAAAGGGCGTTTAAAAAAAATAAAAACCCCCAAAAAAGCGGGAAAAAGCCTTAAAAAAATTCCTCCATGATGCCCCAAATTTGTACTTTTTTTTTCTTTTTTATAAATATGAGGGAGACAGGGGGGCTAGAGACAGGGGAGGGTAGGGGGGGGCTGGGGAGTTTTTTTACTGTTCCACAATAAAGTTCATGTTTTCTTTGTATAGGGAACAGTGCAGGGATAAAATTAGTCTATTTTGTCCCTGATTCATTTTTTTTCATTGTATATGGAACATCCCTGGATGAAATTTTAAATGTCTATTTTGCCCTTTTGATTTCCCATTTTTCATTTTTTTATGGAACAGTGCATGGATAAAGCTTTTTTAATTTTGTCCTTCATGGTGTACACTTTAAAAAAAAAAAGGAAAAATGCATATCGTAAAAATTTAAAAGGGGGAGGGAAACCCCCAAAAAAAAATTTTTTTTGGAATTTTTTAAAGGCCGGGGGGGAAAAATTTAAAGAAAACTAAAAAAAAGCAACAAACCTATTGTTTTTTTTTTTTTGGGTTCTCTGCAAAGTAAAGCCTTTTTCCCCGGGTGCTGTTTTGGTTTTTTTTTCCCTGCCCCCTTTTTTCTGTCCCGCTTAAGGGGCCGGAAACCCCCAGTCTGCCCCTTTTCCACCCCCCCAAAGCCCGTCTGAGCCTTTTCTGTCTCAGTCGCAGACCGGGCCCATCCCAAGGGCACAATGATTTGAATTTTGTCCCCTGTGGGGGACCCCCCACCAGAAACCCCCTGCACTGCTGCAAAATCATTTCGATGGTGTTCATAGTCCCTTTTTGATTTAACTACCCCGGAAAACCCCCATTTAATCCCCCTTTAAGCCCAATATAAAAAGGTTAGTCCCCAGAACCAGACAAAAATTTTGGGTTGGAGTTCCCGTACTAGAAAAAACCGTCACTCTTTCTTTTAAAACAAAGCCCCATGGCCCCCTCCAGCACCGAAGATTTGACAAAAACTAAACCACAGGTAAAAAAAGAGTAAGGAGAATCAAAACTGAGGTCCCCAAATGTAGCTGGCATGAAAGGCTACACAAACCGAACTTTGGTTTCGTAATGAGGATAAAATAAATGATCAACAAAAATCCTTACAGTTTAGAGTTTACATACGGGAAAAGTACTGAAAACGTTTCCTTTCATCCCCCAGCGTCAACCTGGCCCTGCAGTTTGGTCAAAAATTTAAAACAACCCTCTCTTTTTTAGCAAAAGTACAATGGATGATTTTTGGGTTTGTGTGGCCCCAGTCTTCCCCTAACCCCTATACACACTCAACTCGGGGATAGGGCCAATCGATGCCAAAACCCCACAATGTATTTGTTTTCTCTGAGGGTTTCCCAAACCCCCGGGTCTCCGTCAAAAGTCTGTGGCGCTAACCACACCCCCCCGGGCTGTTGGTCATTTGGGATTTAAATTGTTTTTTGGGGGGGATTTCATTTTTTTAAGGGGAAATTTTATGAAAGAAGAAGAATCAAAAAAAAATTTTGATTGTAGAAAAAACTTTTTCATGAAACTGATGGCATTTGAGCCCACAAACCTGATAAATACCCCATGGTCTCTATCAAAATGACAACCTGGCACCTGAGCCCTGGTTTGGAAAAAAAGCCCAGTTTTTTTAAACTACTTTGTTTTAAAATGTTTTTTTTTTTGGTTTTTGGGAAAAAACCCCCTTTCCCTGTTTTTTTTGAAGGCCCTTTTAAATTTTTCCCAACCAAAATTTTTAAACAAAACCACATTTTTTTCTCTCCTTATGCTATTATTTGTTTTAAAAAAACCCTATCAATACCAATGCTGCAAAATGGACATCAGCCATTACCCCAAAAGTTCCTCTGACACGGGTTTTTTTTGCCACAACACTGCTGTTGACATTACTTTAATTTTTCTTTTTCCAAAAGCGTCTTTAATCGGAAAATCATGTTTTTAATTTCCCAAAACTACAAATGTTTTTAAATAAAAACGTTTTGTCTCACCACTCCCTGGTTATCAGTTTCAAGCATAACTATAAAATTTTTAAAAATCCTGCCCTTTTGCCAAATTTCACGGGCACACAGGAACATTTTTGGGGCAGGAAACTTCCAGTTTTTTGCAGCGATGCCTACCTGAATGAAGGACATTGTTCAAGCTATTTTTTTTTTGTTATTTTTTGGGGTGCTCTACCCCAAGAGACTTTAAGGCAAACGGGGACTGAAGGCCCCCCAAAAGGGAAAGCGGGGTCTTTCGCTAAATACTTTATTCCTGGGAGTTACTAAATTTTATTTAACATAGAAGGACGGGGACTGGATTATATAGTTTAACCTGGGGCCCCGTGGGGGATTCTTTTTTTCAGTTTGTTTTTGGGTTTGGGGGGGGATGGGTGCTGCTTGAAAAACCAGGTGATGGTGGAGGGACCAATAAAACCTAGTGTTCTCAAAAATTTGTGCAAGTGGAAATTTTTAGTGTTTTTCCCAGATCTTGATGACGAGTCATAGCGGAACAAAAGGGTGTATGTTGAATTTACCTATCGCATTGGGAAAATCCATAAATTGAAAACCCAAAAAACAATCTTCCCCAACCCCTCAATTGAAACTATTTTTGTATAAGGGCCTACGAAGTAAAAAACCCTTTAAATGAGAAGCTTCCAAAAGGTGAAAGCCCAAAAATAGGCAATGTTTTGCGTATTCCCGGGTTTATATGGGTTTAAAATGCATTTCAATCTTCCTCAAAACGGTAAAACCAGTGATAAAGATTTTACTGGTACCCTTTTTCTTTCCATAGACCCTGGAGGAAAAACCCAAAGGGTTTTGAAGGGAAATTGTTTTTAAGGGGCGAACACCCACCCAAAACCCCCAGATGGGGCCCCAAAGAAAACCCCAGGATCCCAAATAAAAAAAAAAACAAAAAAACCCTTTATCAAAAGGCTGTAAATCTATTCCATTGTTTGGCCCATTTTTCCCCAGGAATTTTAAAAATTGGGGAAGCCCCGGGAGTTTTTTGGGGGGATAACTGAATTTTTAAATTTTCCCACTTTTAAATTTTAAAGCAGTAAACCAAGACGCTTTTTTTTCAGAGTTTGCTTTTCGGGGGAAGTCTTTGTTTAAAACAACTACGTCATAGAACAAAAGGGAAAGGGAAATTTTTTATCTTATTTAAAAATGCCCATTTTACTGAGGCTTTGAATTTTTCTCAAAAGCTAAAGCTCTTTTCCTCATTTGATCACCCTGGCTCCCGAACCCCTTGTAAAATGCTGGTAAAAACCGCCCAAATACTTGTTTTTTTTTTCACACGATCCCCATTCCCTAGTAATAGGTAATGAAAAAAAATTATAATGATCTATTTTGGGCTTTTTGTTTCTAGCAAAAGGTTCTTAACTGATGGAGGGAAATTTCTTTACTTTTGCTAGCCATATAATATCAGATCACGTGGCCGTGTTTTAAACCCGGGGTTATTTTAAATTATTGGATCAAAAACCCCAATGTTTAAGTTTGGGTTAATTTGGTTCTTGGTTTTTAAAAAAATTTTGGGTTTTGGGGTCTTGATTTTAGTAGAATATCCCCTCTTTCCAATTTCTCATTTTGAAACCCTTATTTCATCCATGGGAAAAAACCCGGTTGAAATTTTTTAAAACCCTTCCCCTATGTTTTTAAACCTTTCATTTGACTTGTGTATCACTTGAAAAATTAAACCTTGTAAACCCCAAAATATCAGTGAGAAATTTGGTTTTTATTTTTGGTTTGCGGGGAAAAAAAGTGCAGAAAATTTTTTCCCGGGTTCTACAGTGTTTCCCTGTGTGACCCTTGCACTGTGGTTTTTCTATTTCAATAGGAGCCTTTATTTGAAATTAAAAAAAATCCAAAAGGTTAGCATGTTTTTTTTAGGGCCCAAAGGTCATTAAAAACGCTGGCACACAGCCCTTTCCCTTTGGGAAACAGGGGCCCTCTCAAGTACCAATTGCCCTGCGAGTGTTTTGCACAGGAAAGAAAACAACAACAAAAGGTTGAAAGTGATGAAAATTTGAAAGTTTAGATTGGGGTTTCTAAAAACAAACTGGGCCCGCAAAATTAAAGTGAAAATTTTTTAAAATTGACTTTCCTTTTTTCTGGTTGTGGGTTAACGGCTGGCAGAAACATCTTCAGGGGAAAAAACCCTTCTCCAGGGGTGTTTTCATCCATGGGAAATAGTGCCTTCCTACTTGGGGATCTCAGAGGTGGAGGTTAAATTGGGGGGAAGCAACATCTTAGGAGTGATTTCATGCACTGGAAGTGCCTACTTTTTACTTTGGGGGAACCTAAAAAGTGTACATTTCCCTTGTTGAAAAAAAACCAAAATTTGGAAAAACTTGTTTTTGAAAAAAAACCCGAAGTAATGTTTACATGTTTTTTATGAAAATTAGTTCTTTTTGGAGGGCCCAGCCCCCCCTGGGGGAACTGGGGTGTTTTTTTTTTAAAAAATAGTTCCCCCCCCTTTGGACTTTTCTTTTCTATTTAACATCCCCTTTTCCTTTCCCCTCTGGGTTAACTCTGTCTCCCCCTTTCCCTGAAACTTTGCTGCTGCCCTTTCTGTCTCCCAAACCCTTTTATCTCTCTTTTTCCAAAAAACCTCTTCCCACAAATTTTTTTGGAAACGCAACGAAGTCGGGGGTAACCTGACTAATTTCGAGTACAGGGGTTAGTATCCCAACGGGGAAAAAACAATTCACCATTTCCAGTTTTTTTTCTGAAGAAAAAAATTGGATGGATGGGCCACACCCACTTTGGGGGGGGCCCTAAAAAATTGAACACATTTTCAAAAATAAAAATAAAACTTTACTGGCTTTTTTAAACCGACACTTTTTTAAGTTTAGTGTTCTATACTTTTTAAAACAGATTTAAAAATTAACTGAAAAAACAAAGAGCCATTTGTTTGGGGGAAATTTGGCTTGGGGCCATATTTGTTTTGTTTCTATGCAAAAAAGGAAAATGACTCGCCAAAAACTATTGTCCTAACTTTCCAATTCTTTCCCTTTTAAAAACTGCAGGAAAACCCCACAAAAAAATTAAAAAGTGTTTTTGACCTCTTTTGGGGTTTCCATTTTGTGGGAGCAAAGCTTGTTCATGGACTTTTTGGGTTGCTGGGGAAAACCACTGGGCTACTAAAAGGCATTTTGGTGTTTTGGTTCTTTTTATGGGGTCTTTGAAGCCCAGGGTTTGGGGAAAAGAACATATGCACACTTTCTATGAAATTGACTTTTTTTTAAATATAAACCTAAATGTGGTTGAGTTTTTGACTTTTGGCATTTTTGTTTTTTCATTTAAAGAAGACAAATTTGCAGAAACTATTACTTGCAAAACAGGTGCCCGGGAGGGGGGAACATGAAGAAAACTTTTAAAAAATAGGGGGGTTTGGCTGCCGCCAAGGACATAAAGGGCAGGAAAGACAAAATTCCCCCATTTTCGGAAACCTTTGGGTTTCCTTTTTTTTTTCCAAGGCCCAAAAAAGCAAAAAAAAAATTTAAAAGGGAAAACAGTTTTTTTCCTAAAACCCCCCATTGTTTTTTTTTGTTTGCCTTTGGGAAAAAAAGGAAAACCCCCAAAACCCCCCCCCCCCCCCCCCCCCCCCCCCCCCCCCCCCCACCCCCCCCCCCCCCCCCCCCCCCCCCCCCCCCCCCCCCCCCCCCCAAACCCCCCCCCCCCCCCCAAAAACCCCCCCCAAAAACCCCCCCCTTTATTTCAAAAAATTTTTCTTGCACTTTTTCAAATTTTTGGGGTTGGCCCCTACCCTTCATTTTGGGGGAAAGCCCCCCCCCCCCCCCCCATTTCAATATTTACCTTGCCATTTTTTTTTAATTGTTTTGGGTTTTGGAAATTCTCAAGTTGGAGCCGTTTTTTTCGTCTCCGGCCCCAAATTTTTAATCAAATTTTTTGACCCTTGCCTTTTGGTTCGGTTTTGAATTGTCAATTTGGAAAAAAGTCCCAAGTTGAGTTTTTTCCCGTTTTGTTTTTGGGCGGGAACTCCCCTCCCCCCCCCCCTTATTTTAATATTCTTTGATTTTCCAATTTTGGTGGAAAATTTTTCTCGGGGAACCCGTCTTGGGTTTAAAAAACCCCGGGGTTTTGACCCTTTTTCAAAGTGCTTTGTTTAAGGGCCTTGGGAAATCCCCTCCCCCCCCTTTATTCGGGGATTTTGGCATTAATAAATTGTTTTGGGGGGCCCCCAAACCCGGGACCTGCGCCCCCCCCCCCTATTTCCCCCCCCACCCCCCAAACCCCCCCCCCCACCCCCCCGGGCCCCCCCCCCCCCCCCCCCCCCCCTTTTCCCCCCCCCCTCTTTTGGGGTTTTCAAGGGGGGTTGGGCAGGTTCTCATGCAGAGTTTGTAAATTTGGTTAAAAAGCCCCTTTGTTTGAGCTTGGTCTTATCCTTGTTTGTTTATGTCCTTGGCGGAAAAAAAACCCCCCCCCCCCCCCCCCTCTATTTCTTGAATATTACTTGCACTCCCAATTTTTAGATGGCAATATTCATGTGTGACCCCTTTCAAAGGCCCTCCGGAAATATCATTTGTCTGAGCCTTTCAGGGGTTTTTCGTTTGAATTGTAAGTTGGGTTTTGGCATGGTCTAAAGCTTGAGTAGTCATTGTTTTGGGGCCATAAACTCAGCGACCCTTGCCCATATGGAAAAACAAAGTCCTCGTTTGAGCTTGCCAATTTGGTTGGCAGGATCTAAATGCAGACTTGTCAATTTGGTTAACAAAGTCCCAAATTTGGGGGCTTGTGCCCTTTATCCGGTGCTTTGTTTATGCCCCCTTGGGCGGAAATTTCCCCCCCCCCCCCCCCCTTTTCAAAAATATTACTTCATTTTCCCAGATGTTTAGGGGGCAAATATTCATGGGGGCCCCTTTCAGGGCCCCGGGCAATATCAGTAGTTTTAAACCCTGTAAAAAGTCTCTTGTTTGAATTGTCATTGGGTTTTTGGCACTGTCTAAAGTTTGAGTATCATTTTTGATTTGCGGGGGGGGGGAATTTCGCGGAGCTTGCCCAGAATTAGGTTAACAAAGTCCCTAAATTTAACAGCCCTGATGGGGGCCCTCTGGGGGCGGCGGGGCATAAAGAAAAATTATCTTATCTTATCTTGACTTGCAAAATTTGGTTGGCAGAAACTCAAGTAAAGCTTGTCAAATTTGTTTGGCAATGTATGTCTCTTGTTTTTTTTTTAGCCGTTGTTTTGGGGTTTTGCAATGTCCCAGTTTGGGCTTGTCTTTTTAAGTTTGTTTTTATTTTAAGAGTGTTTTAAATATGCAACCCCCATTTTCCCTTCGAATTTTTTTTGCCCCTCTTTCTAGTAGGGGAAACTTTCCCTTTTCTGCATTCTTAATGTATTTTATTTTTGGGGGAAAAACCCCAAAATAAACCAAATGGCTTTCCCTTAAACCTATGAAACCTTTTTGTACACGAAATTTTTTGCATGCAATAGAATGAAAGAAAGGAACTCATGATTTCCCAAATTTTTTCATCAGTGCCAAGAGTACAAGACCCCGTTAAATTTAAAAGTCTGGTCGCAATGTAAACATTTGCATTTTAATAGTTTTCTAAATTTACTCCGAAAGGATTGAACGGGGTTACAATTTCCTTAAAAAATGAAAAAGCCGTATCTTTTTGTCTGTTGCAAAAATCAATAAATCACTGTGTGCACGGCATTTTTTAAAGTATTGAATTTGGCACAGATTTTTGTTTTTTAATTAATTTGAAAAACCCTCTTAGTTTTTAAAGGGTTTTGGAATTCTCGTGTTTTTAAAAACTTTTGGCCCCGGTTTATTTTTTTTGTTTCCAAAAAATCTTTTCCCCAATTTTCACATGAAAAATGGTAGTTTTCCGGGGCACCCAAACATCACATTAAAAAGATTTTTGTCCCTTTTGTTTTCAAAAAATTTGTTTCTATAAATTGTGCTTTTCACTACAGCTGGTTTCTCGTACCCGTACGTTATTTTCCCTAAGGGTTTTTTTTTTAATTGGGGGTTAATTTGGGCAAAACTAGCGGGCGAGCCCCGGGAAATTTATACTTTCAATTGAACTCATTAAAAAAAAAAATTTTTTTTAAAGACCCTTTATCCTTTAGAAGATCTTTTTTGAAATGGGCATTTTTATAAACCCAGTCCCCAAAAAAACATTGTTTTGTTATCTTTTTTTTAATTTTTTCACTGAAAAATATGGGCTCCATTACAAAATCTTTTTGGAAGGTATTTTTAGTCCTATCGAAGAAAAACAGGGAAAACAAACAAAAACATCTTTTCCAAAAAAAATTAAACCTTTTTCCTTTTAAAAACATTCTAAGGGCCCAAAATTTGCACCGGGGAAAGTATGTTGGGACCCAAAAAACAAAAAAATAAACCTTTTTTTTGCCTTTAATTTAATTTTTTTTTTCAAAAACTTCTCCTTAAAAAAAATTTAGTGAAAAGTGAAGTAATTTGGTTTTTGCTAATGGGAAAAGGTGGGCCCAAAAAGGATCAAAACAATGGTTTTTAAAGGAGGCGGCCTTATTTCAAAAAGAAAAGTTTAATTGCCAGGGTTTTTTTTTTTTTTTTTTTTTTTTTTGATTTTTCTGCCGATGTTTTAAAAAAATTACGAAAAGGGTTTTTTTAAAATGAAAAGCACGTCAAAATTTTTGGACGAAGGAAAAAAAACATATTTCTTGAAAAAACATGTATGTAGGGATGAAGCAAAGGAATAACCCAAAAAAATCTTTTAGATATAATCTCTTTTTGAATATTTGTAGGTTTTAAAGGGAAAAACCCCCAATTTTTGTGTCAAATTTTTATGTCATTCTGGTTTTAATACTTTTGTCATTAAAAGAAGAGGGAAATTTTCAAAAATGAATGCACATCAAACCTTATGGGGCGAAGGGAAAACATCCTATTTCTTTTAAGGGGAAAAAAAAATGTATGTAGGGGTCTTTTCAAAGGAATAAATCAAAAACTTTTTAAATTTAAACCTTCTTTCATATTTGGGGGGGCAAAGGTGTTTTCCAATAAAGGGGTGTTTAAATTTCCCCCGGGGCCTTTTTGGGTTTAAAACTTTTTTCAAAATTTCCACCCCCCAAAAAGGACGAAAATAAAGAAATGAAGAAGTCTTTGCATTTTTTCATTCATGTATGGTGAAATGGGGGGCTTTATAAACCCTTTTCAATTGCAATATTTTAAAAATCCCCTGGGAAAATACTCTGGGCCCCCTCAGCTTGTGACTTCCCTTTTTTCTTTTTTTCTGCTTTTCCAGCTGATTTCCCTTTTTGCTCGTTGTTTTTCTGTTGTACTCTTTCCTGCACGGGGTATTTAACCCCCGAACATTTTCCCTAGCCTCCCAAATCTTTTAGTGTTTTGGGCCCCAAAATTAAAACCTTGGGGCCCTCCTAAAAACGAGGCTTGCACTGGATCCCATGTTGAATTTTCCCCCCTGATATCAGGGGAGCCCGTTCTGCTCTGCATCTGGAAATGAAAGTCCCCCTTAGGGCCGCGACCCCGATTTAGTCTTGGCTCTGTGTAATTGCGTGAGTTTTCAAAATTAAAAAGGCCCCGCTTACTATTTATCAGTGAACAACATGTGTTATTGTTGGTGAGGCCTTCATTTCCCATCTTTGGTTTTTAAGGGCCAACTGGAAAAAAAAAAGGAAAGGGTCTTTGTAATTTCAAAAATTCAGAGTAATTCAATTTAAAAAGATGCTTTTTATTTTTTAATTTGAAAACCAAAAAAAAAACTTTTTTAGGGGGGTTTAAATTTTCCCGAAGTCAAAAAAAAGGGACAAGTGAAACCAAAAAAGAAATATTGTTTTTTTTTAATTCGGGATTTTAAAAAAAACTGGCACGCAGGGAAAAAAAAAATAAAAGAAACATGACAAGAAAGAAGATTCCTTGAAAAAATTTCCCAAAAGTAAAACCGAAAAACCCCAAAAATTGATTTCAGGGAAAAGGGGGATTGGCCTCAGTTCCCCAATTTTCAGAGGGTTTATTTTTTTTTCTCAGGGGGAAATTTGGGTTTTTTTGAGAATTTTTTTTTTTTGAATAAATGAGTGATCCCAAAAGTTTTGGGTTTTTTTTTTGTTGTTGTTTTTTTTAAATTTAAAGGGGGGGTAAATTTTTTTCCAAAAAATTTCCCCCGCTTCAAAAATATTTTCCCCTGGACCGTAGCCACTTAAAAAGTTGGGTTTGGGGTTTTTTTGGGGGGGGGTTTTTTTTTTGGGGGGGGGGGGGGGGGGAAGGGGGGGGGCTGGTTTTTCGGAGGTTTAAGGGGGGTGGGTGTGTGAATTTCCCCCCGCCCGGGAATGGTTTTTTGGGTTTTTGTAATATAAAAACCCATCCATTTTTACATTTTTGACTTCTTGCTTTATTTCACACTTTTAACTTTTACGGGCGTGTTTCCCGGGGTTTTTTTTTTTTACTTGTGTTTTAATTTTTTTAATAGCAAGGAGGTGGGGGGGGAGTATTTTTTTTTAAAGTGTTGTTTTTTTAAAAAATGTTTGTGGGTTTTTTTTTTATGCAAATTAAAGAATTTAGATTTGTTTTTTCTTTTAATCGGTGCATTTGTTCAGTATGTTTGAAATCAAAAAAACACGTCTTTGTTTAAAGACTTTTATTTCACAACAATGATTTAAATTTGTATACATTTCCAGTAACTTAGTATAAGAAAGGGAATTTCAAATCAATACTGATTCTTGCAGAGTTGTTCATTTCCATTTTTGTTTAAAATAAATTATCTTGGGAAAAGTGCTGAGAGAATTTTGCACAACACTAGACAGATGAGGCTTCTTATCTCATCCACTAAAGTATAAAATTTACACACAGCCAGGGGCCCAGAATTTCATGCCGGTGGGAAAGCAGGGGGAAACCCAGACTGCCTATGTTTTGGGGAAAGGGCTCCCCTGAGGGTTGAACCCCCGGACCTCAGGTGGGGTGGATGCCATTTCCCTGGACCCTCATGGTGATTTCAAAGGGGCCCGTAGCCTGTCACATGCATGCCACCCCCCTGGTGCATTTTTATTAATTGACAGTTGGAACCCCTTTAAGAATATTTTTTTAAACCTTTTTTAAACTCTGGAATGTGAAAAAGCTCTTTAAAGCAAGAAGCAAAAAAAGACATCAATGAAAGGGCAAAAAAAAAAGGAAAAAAACAACCCCGCCCGGACTTTAAAAGTTTGCTTTTAAAAAAAAAAAATCAAACTGTTTCTTTTGCAAAAAACAGGCAGGAAAAGCTGTCGTCATTTTTGGGGGAAAAAATACAAAAGAAATTTTGATCAAAAATTTAAAATAAACAACAAAGACACAAAGAAAAAAATTAAAACGTTTTTTGGGAAAGACGGACTTGAAAAAGCTGTCGTCATTCTCAAAAAAACCCCTAAAAATGAAAATTTTGATCAAAAATTTAAAAAAAACTAAAAAAAACATTCAAACCAAGAAAAAAAAAATTTAAAAATGTTTTTCTTTGCAAAGACAAACTGGAAAAGCTGTCGCATTTTTGAAAACACATAACATGAATTTTAAACAAAATTGAAAAAAAAACAAACCAAAAACAAAAAAAAACTGAAAAAGAGCTGGGAGTTTCACCCCTCCCCCTTTTACAAATTTTTGTTTGGGGTTTCTTCCTGTCCAACATAAATAAGCCTCCCGCATAAATTGCATAGTACCCCCACAATGCGTTTTTAAGTTGTCAAATAAATGTTGAAAATAAATTTAAATTTTCAATATTCTTAGCTTTCAACCCGTCTTAGTATTACAGAGAACGGGGGTTTTTTATTGGAAAATGAAAGAATTTTACCCCGTACTTTTCTTTTTGTGGAGGGGCCCCATAATGATTGGGACAGATGCCTAGGCAAAAAAAAAACTCCATAATTTTCAGGTAAACAAATATGTGTGAGTGTGGGTGTGTGTTTTGTGTGTGGTGGGGTGTGTGTGTGTGTTTGTTTGTGGGGGTTTTTGTTTTGGGGGTGTGTGTTTTGAGCGAGTGTGGGGGTTCTGTTTTTTGTGTGTGTGTGTGTCTGTGTGTTGTGGGGGGTGTGGGGGGTTGTGGTGTTTGTGTTTGTGTGGGGTGATTTTGGGGGGTGTGTGTGTTGTGTGTGTGTGTGTGTCTGTGTGAGTGTGTGTTTTGTTTGTGTGTGTGTGTTTTGTTTTGTGTGTGGTGTGTTGTGTGGCGGGGTGTGTGGTGTGAGGGGAGTGCGCCCCGCGCATGTGTGTGTGTGTGTTTTGTGTGTGGTGTGTGTTGTGTTTTGTGTTGTTGTGTGGGTGGCGGGCATGTGTGTGTGGTGTTTCAACTTCCCCTAAGGGGGGATTACTCTCAGGCCATGCACACCCACGTGCAGGTTCGCCCCATGACGTCTCCGCAAAACCCGGGATGCACGAAGAGTCGTAATGGGGGAAGTGCGTAATTTCACTTTTCTGTTGTATTGCGGCAGTTTTTAGTGGTATCCCGTTTGGCCAAAACCCCCAAGGGCGCACTGACGTCTTTGAATCCTTAGGGGCGCGGCGTGTGTGTGTGTTTTGTGGGGGTGCGTAGGGGTTTTCGTTCGTGGGTGCGTGGCCCCTGTGTGTGTGTTTTTGTGTGTGTGTGTTGTGTGGTTTTGTGTGTGTGTGTGTCGTTTTTATATGGCGGGTGAGGGAGAGGAGTGTGTGCGTGGCCCATACCCCGTGTTTTGTGTGTGTGAGTTTTTTGTGTGCGCGCCCCGCGCACGCTCGCCCCGTGTGTTAAATAAATGTGTGTGTGGGGTTGGTTTTGTTGTTTTGTTTTGTGTGTGTGTGTGTGTGTGTGGGGGTGCGCGCGGGGCGCGCGCGCGCCGGGGGGTGCGTGAGTGTGCCCTGTTTTGTGGGCTGTGTGCGCGCGTGTGAGTGTGGTGTGTGTGTGTGTGTGTGTGTGCGTGCGTGCGTGTTGTTTTGTTTTGTGTGTGGTGTGTGTGTTTGTGTGTGTGTTGTGTGTGTGGGGTGGCCCGTGGTTTTTTGTGTGTGTGTGGGGTGGTGTGTGTGGGGTGGGTGTGGTTTTGGGGGTGGTGTGTGTTGAGTGTGTGTGTTCATAGTATTATTTTGACCCCGCACCACAGGGAAGGGAGCCCCACTGAGTCCCCCTGCCCGCCCCAATAGATGACTTGCTGAGGGCCCCGGGGGGGGAAGTCCCCTTCCAGGGGCGCCACTAACTCCAATTTCCCCTGTCGGCCAAACATGAACGTGCGCAGCGACGACTTTGACCCATAAGCTCGCAGGGACGTAGGGGCGAAAAGGACAACTGAAAAGAAGTGACCTCACAATTTGGGGCTTTAAAGGGCCCGAGGGGTTTTAAATGTTTTTTATGACTAAAAGA
This sequence comes from Conus ventricosus, assembly GCA_018398815.1. Lineage (NCBI taxonomy): Eukaryota > Metazoa > Mollusca > Gastropoda > Neogastropoda > Conidae > Conus > Conus ventricosus. The sequence continues at coordinate 45,055,509 of CM031625.1, forward strand.
AGTAAATAAAAACAAAAGGGAAAAACACAAAAAAAAAAGTTCTCCCAGTAAAATAGTAGTACAACAACAAAAAAAAAAAACAAACAAAAAAACAAAAAAAACAAACAACAACCAAAAAAAAAAAATATATATATATATAATATATTCAGTCACTACAGACTTTTTTTTCCCCTTTTTTGGGAGTAAAATTTTGTATGTAAAGAAAAGGAAAAAAAACTACTCTCCCCGGGGGGGAAAATTTAATTTGGGTCTCCCCGCGACGGGGGGGGGGACACTATTTTACTATACTACCAGGCGCTTATAGATTTTGGGTTTAAATTAAGCTTATAGACCCTTTTTGCTTTTAAAATGTACATCACAAAATTACCATTTTCAGCCGTTATAAAGGGCTTTTGGTAAACTAAAATATTTGGGCCCCATCCCTTTTTCCCATAATGAACATAAAAATATCACAAATTTTCAGAAAAATTTGGCCCCAGAAGTTTTGTCTGGAGCGAGTGGAACACATTTTTTACCACGGGCGGGCAGACAAAAAGACACCAGACACAAATTTTTTCTTCCCAAATTTTTAAAGTCCCCCCCGTTCTATAAGAAGGGAGTACAAAAAAATGGGTATGAGGGTGGTCAAGATTTTGCAAGGAAAATTCCCTTAAGGGGCTTAGCCTAAATGGGGAGGGGCCGCCCCCATTTTAAACCCTTTCCTTTTCCCAAAACCCAGCGTGAAACGGGCCTGGGAGAAACAGAACCCCCTGTTTGTGGTTTGGGAAGGAAAGGCAGAAACACTATGAGAGGGCCCCCCCATGGGAAACAGACGAGTCCCACCGTGGAGTGTGGGTTTCCCAAATTTTTTAAAAATGATCCCAGAGCCCCCCCCCCGTTTGACCTGGGGAAAGGGGAACGGTCCCGGCCCAAAAAAAAAAACCACTCTGGTTGGATTCGAACCCATGCCTTTAAAAGCCGGCCCCGCACCCCAAAACCCCAAAACCGCGGTTTGGTTTTTTCCATGTCCCCCCTACTTGCTGAATTCTGAAGACCACTCTTTTAAAAAAAAAATCCGAGTTAAATGGGGCCTTTTATAGGACTAGGGATGAAGTGGAGCAAACCTATTTGCGCAGGCTGAACAGCAAGATTCGTGTTTTGGTCAGCATCAAACCCGGACAGAAAAAAGCGGCTTCGAAAAAAAGCCTAACGCGGGCGAGAACACGATCCATGACCCCCAAGACCCCTTTTCCCCGTTTTTGAAGATATTGCTGCCATTAACGGCCAGAGGGTGAAAGGCTATTTGTGAAAAAAATTGAAGACTGTTAGAATTTTGGGGTTTTGGGGAAAAAACCCTTTTTCCCCAACGAAAGAACCCCCCTTTAAGTGAAAAAGTCAGCCTACAGCTTTATAGGTACGTGAAACCCTCAACGCAATACAAAAACCCGGGGGACACTTCCGGATCGCCAAAACTGCCTGAGGAGGATAGGGGGGCTGAAGTTTAAGCGAAAACCAAACGGGGGCAGTTCAGGGGGTGCAAACGAATGAAAGGGGCAGAGACAAACATCGCCTCCTCCCTTTTGAAAGTTTCCCCTCCAAGAGGAAACCCGGGGAGAAGTTAAAGCGAAAGAAAAAATGCCCTGAGATGGAAAGGACCCTTCCAAAAAAAGGTGTCCTTTAAAAAAAGACTTTTATAATTTTCAAAAAAATGTTTTTTTTAGGTTTTTTTTTTAAAAATTGGGGCCCGAAAAAGGAAATCCCTTTGAAGAGGTTCAACAGCCTTTGACACTCACGGGGCGCTACCCAGTCGAGAAGATTTGTTAAAACTTTGCAAAGACCGTGGGATAACAAGGTTCAAAACTTACGGACGAATGCTTCAAAAAGTTTTTCAGCAAAAATGGTTACCCTCCGCCCCTTTGGGGACAGGGATAGGGAAACAGCGAGAAAGAGAAAGGAAAACAAGACGACCACAGAAAGAAACACAGGGCAGAGGGCCCAAAAAACCCGGGGGAGAGAGACGGGGGAGAGCGCACCAAAGACAGCCCACCGGGAAAAGGCCCTCGGGAAAATCATCAAACGAAACCCTGAACAGGGAAAAAACACCGTGAAGTTCCCCAAAATCCAGACCTATTGTCCCCCCCGTAAGGGGGTGTGGGGGAAACGACGAGGGTTTTTTAATGCACCCGACAGCGATACCCGCCTCCGCTATCAATTTACTGGCAGTCTGTGTGACTCCTGTCTAGCCATAGTGGTCCCCTTCCTCCATTTTGGGGCAATTAAATACGACTGGGGTGATGTTGGGGCAGGCCCCCACAGAGAAAGACCCAAATTTTCCCCCTTTCATGGGCAAAGCACTCACAATTCCCCCCAACTTTACTGGGGATTTTTTAAAGCACGCACACACCCCGAAAACCCCCACACACACAACACCACCACGGTGTTGGGTTTTTTAGTCCTGATGTCGAGCACACCTATGGAGGCAATTTTTTTCCCCTTTTAAACTCTTGAAGAAAAAATTTTTAAAGGTTTGTCCACTTTACAATTCTGTGAAACCCCACTGGTTTTTTAGGTGTCACAACAACACACACACCCCACACACACACACACACAAAAACACCACACACACCACACAAGTGCACGCATGCCAAAATTCCCCTCACTAAAACACCCTTTCCCAAACCTAGATATGGGGTGAGTGTCACTTTTCAGACAAAAAACAACAGACAGATAAATAGGGCCGGGGGGGTAAGGGAAAAAGATGGGGTAAAGGGAAAAAAAAGGCAGATACAGAAAAGACAGAAAACAAAAAAAGAGGGCCGAAAACCAATCGGGCAGACAGACAGGGCTCAAGAAGGGAAAAAAGATTGGCTGGCGACAGACAAACACAGAGTGGAGAGAAGAGATAAGGGCGGGAAAAGGGAGGGGAAAAACACAAAGATATTGTGACCAAGACAGGCAAAAGGGGGGGAACAAAAAAAACGAAACCTTGAACAAAAAAAACACAAAAAAACGCCCCGTGAAGTCGAAAACCAGAACCAGTTCCCTCCTTTTCAGGTGAGCGTTGGGGAAAAGATGAGGGTTTTTTAATTCCCTCCGACAGACAATAGCCCCCCCCCAACAAAAACCACGTTTGGGCGGTGTGGGTTCTTTCCTTGGGCACACTGGTCCTGGTACCCTCCATTGGGAGAGATTTTTTTACGACCCCGGGCGATTTTTTTCAAGCCCCCCCCGAAAAGAAATTTAAACCCCGGGTTTTACTAGTTCTTAAACAAAAAGGGGGACTTAAAATTTTTGGGGGCTGTAATCACAAAAGCACACACCTTTTTAAATTTTTGTTTTCGGTTTTCAACCACACACATAAAGGCAAATTTTTTCCCCCCTTTACCCAACCGGGGATTCTTAGACAGAGAGTCCCCCTTTACAAGTGTTTTATGTAAAAACACACAGAAAGTAAAATGCAACCCACTGGGTTTTTAGGGAGTCCCCTCCTCCCCTCCCCCTCTCCCTCCTCTCTTCCCCTCTCTCTTCCCTCCCCTCTTCTCTCTCTCTCCACACACACACACACACACAAAACACAACACACACACACACATTAAAACCCCTTTCCCCCACAAACACACACACACACATATACAACACACCAACCCACAAACCAAACACACCACACACCACACACACCCACACCAACCCCACACACCACACACACCCCACAAAAACGCCCCACACCTTTCCACGCACGCGCGACATGCGTGCACGCAGGGGACTTACAAAACATGTATGCATGCATGCCCAGAAAAAAAATGTCACACCCCACACACACACACACAAAACACACCACACAAAACACACACACACACATCACTCAAACCCCTTTGAAACACTCACTCACTCACATGCACACAAGCAAAATCCCTCTCACGACACACCCACAATTTACAAACAACCCACAAATGTAACTGTTCATTCAAATTTTTGTAAACGGTTTTTACAAAGACGATGTACATGGGACCCCCAAAATTTTTGGGAAAATGGGAAACTCTCTTTTTTAAAGGGTTAAATTTTTTAAAGGGTCTTCGTTTCAAAATTCCCAAAAGAAATTTACCCAAGGGGCCTGTGGAGCAGTCGACGTTTAATTTCTCCGCATTTTCTTTTTTAACTGTTTCCTATTTTTTAAATCATCTCTCTCCAACTTCCGGGCCCAAAAAAAATTCCCCTTTTCATTTTCCCCCGAATTTCACGGGGCCCTTTTTTTTTATTAAAAATTTGTTTGGGTGTTAAGCCCAGTTGGCTCGTTTTTATAAATTTTCCAGGGTTTTTTTTTTTTTTTTTTTTTTTTGCTTTTTCATTTATCTTTTAAGTTGTAAAATTTAGAAAAATATTTTTTTTTTCAATTGTCAAATTTTGCACCCCGCACCACACACGCACGCGCGCGCGCACCCCCAAAACACACACACGCAGCCAAAAAGCACGCCACGCACGCACCCCACACCCACACACACCAAACCGCACCCTTCCCTACGTAGGCCCATAATTTGCATTTTGATTTCTATTTCCTTTTTTTCATTCCCCTCATTTCTGGGATTTTTTGTTTTTTAATATCACTTTAAGTGAAAAAACCCCCTTTTTAAAATTGGGAAAAACCAAAATAACCCAACCTACAAATGTGGGAATAAAAGCCCCACAGACAAAAACGAGAGACAGCGGGGGGACAGACACAGACCGTGTCAAAGGGACTAATTTCGGGTGGGTGTTGGCCCTGTCAAGGGGGGGGGCCTGAAAATTCATTTTAAAATTTTGGTTTTTCTTGTGGACTCGCTCAAATTTAATTTGTCACCAAAATCAATATCTAAACTAAACCCCATTTTTTTAAATGCATAAGTAACACGCAAAAAAAGTTTTTCAAATCCAGATAAAGCGAGTCCCTTTTCCTTTTTTTTTTATGGGCTTGGGGACAAAATAAAAAGTTTTTATAGTTCTGGACACTGAAACCCGCACAATCTTTTGGAATCAGCTCTCGACGTCGTGTGATGGTCACGGAAGATTCTTAGTCACTCGACGCTGTCGTGACCCTCGATCGTCGGTCCTGTACACGTTCCTCGTTGATGTTGTGCTTCGCTTCGCGTTGTCCACGTATTCAACGTAGCCCTCAGGATTGACCTCGAGGTTCAACGTAGCCCTCAGGATTAACCTCGGGGTTCAACGTAGCCCTCATGATTGACCTCGGGATCACAATAGCCCTCAGGATTGACCTCGGGTTCACAATAGCCCTCAGGATTGACCTCGAGGTTCAACGTAGCCCTCAGGATTGACCTCGGGGTTCAACGTAGCCCTCAGGATTGACCTCGAGGTTCAACGAGCCCTCAGGATTGACCTCGAGGTTCAACGTAGCCCTCAGGATTGACCTCGGGTTCAACGTAGCCCTCAGGATTGACCTCGGGTTCACAATAGCCCTCAGGATTGACCTCGGGGTTCACAGTAGGCCTCGGGATTGACCTCGAGGTTCAACGTAGCCCTCAGGATTGACCTCGGGGTTCACAGTAAGCCCTCAGGACTGACCTCGGGGTTCACAGTAGCCCTCAGGATTGACCTCGAGGTTCACAGAAGCCCTCAGGATTGACCTCGGGTTCAACGTAGCCCTCAGGATTGACCTCGCGGTTCAACGTAGCCCTCAGGATTGACCTGGGGGTTATACGTAGCCCTCAGGATTGACCTCGGGTTCAACGTAGCCCTCAGGATTGACCTCGGGTTCAACGTAGCCCTCAGGATTGACCTCGGTTCAACGTAGCCCTCCGGATTGACCTCGGGGTTCACAGTAGCCCTCAGGTTTGACCTCGGGGTTCACAGTAGTCCTCAGGATTGACCTAGGGGTTCAACGTAGCCCTCCGAATGACCTCGGGGTTCACAATAGCCCTCAGGATTGACCTCGGGTTCACAGTAGCCCTCAGGATTGACCTCGGGGTTCACAGAAAGCCCTCAGGATTGACCTCGGGGTTCAACGTAGCCCTCAGGATTGACCTCGGGATTCACAATAGCCCTCAAATTTACCTTGAGGTTCAACGTAGCCCTCAGGATTGACCTCGGGGTTTACAGTAGCCCTCGGGTTCACAATAGCCCTCAGGATTGACCTCGGGGTTCACAGTAGCCCTCAGGATTGACCTCGGGTTCACAGTAGCTCTCCGGATTGACCTCGGGTTCAACGTATCCCTCAGGATTGACCTCGGGTTTACAATAGCCCTCAGGATTGACCTCGGGGTTCAACGTACCCTCAGGATTGACCTGGGGGTTCACAGCAGCCCTCAGGATTGACCTCGAGTTTCAACGTAGCTCTCAGGATTGACCTCGGGTTCACAGAAGCCCTCAGGATTGACCTCGGGGTTCAACGTAGCCCTCAGGATTGACCTCGGGTTCACAGTAGCCCTCAGGATTGACCTCGGGGTTCAACGTAGCCCTCAGGATTGACCTCGGGGTTCAACGTAGCCCTCATGATTGACCTCGGGGTTCAACGTAGCCCTCAGGATTGACCTCGGAGTTCACAGTAGCCCTCGGGATTGACCTCGGGATTCAACGTAGCCCTCAGGATTGACCTCGGGTTCACAGTAGCCCTCAGATTGACCTCGGGGTTCAACGTACCCTCAGGATTGACCTCGGGGTTCAACGTAGCCCTCGGGATTGACCTGGGGGTTCACAGTAAGCCCTCAGGATTGACCTCGGGGTTCACAGTAGCCCTCAGGATTGACCTCGGGGTTCACAGTAGCCCTCAGGATTGACCTCGGGGTTCACAGTAGCCCTCAGGATTGACCTCGGGTTCACAGTAGCCCTCAGATTGACCTCGAGGTTCACAGTAGCCCTCAGGATTGACCCCGGGTTCACAGTAGCCCTGAGGATTGACCTCGGGTTCAACGTAGCCCTCAGGATTGACCTCAGCGTTGACCCTATCTACAACATAAATGTATACCCGCCCTTGCCTAATACTAGGAAATACAGGTTCCATTTTCTTATACTCTTATCTAAATACAATTGACTTTGCTCAGCCAGATGGATTCACACAGATCTCATTCGTCTGTGTACATCTTCCATGTATCTTTATAAATTTCTCATGCGCAAACCCAAACTGGAGATGAATGCATTCTCTACATTATAACTTCCTCCAAGTATGCATACACTCTCACATGCGCATTTAATAAATGTGTATCTCTTCGCAGCCAAGCCTCCATCAACAATATCGGAGGTGCACTCTGACTCACGCCACCAACATATTTCTATTGTTTTATATTATTGCAGACACTAATCACACATGGCGAACAGAAATAAAATACAGCGTACAAAACGGAACAAGCACCACAGAATTTCTGCGCACGGCATCAACTACTGTGTTTAGATCTTGTTATTCTAATGCATCGTTCTTATGCTCATACGATTATGATTTTAATGTTACTTACAGCAGTTCCAACAATAGGAGTTCACTTCCCGCTCTACATTAATTCAATGAGCACACATCGCTGCTGCTGTTTATGTCAGCAAAATAAATAAATAAATAAATAAATAAGCGCATACTTTTTACTTACTCGGGTTTCCGCAGCGTTTGGGGAAATAACGTCACGGTTCCTGACGTCAAACACCGTGGCGTTCTCGGCTGGGTGAGTTAGGTCCTAGAAGTACATTGCTTGCTCTTCGGAGGGCTCTTCGAAGTCTTGACCCTCTGTCAGCAAGACGGATCCTCCTGGCCGTTCCTGGCTGTGGTGAAGTCCTGGGGTGGCTAGAGGTGGTGCGTCGGTAGGGACTGGACAGATGGCCAGTCCCGCCTCGGTGTTGTGTTCTCGAGGATGTTGCCGCACCACACTTCTGTTTTTCTCCCGAATGACTCCACCAGAGAGTACTAGCTTCCAGGAGGGCGTGTGTTGACAGGGAGAGTCCGGTAGGGTCTGTAGCCTTGATACTCCGCAGAGCCTAGAATGTCGCTGCTACTTCGGCCATGTAAAATCGCATTGTAACCGTTTCCCGAGTATCCTAGCAGCTCCCTACACTTGTGCACATAGCGACCAATCAGAGTGTTGAAGAGGACTGACTGAGCCTGCCCTCCCCAATCACAGCACTTGGAACACCCTGATGCATATTACAGTTTCCGAGTGAAGCCTTTACACAAACCTGTTACCTACTTCCATTCAGAACTGTGTTCTTAAACAATGCAGAACAAAGTATGGTTAGTCTCAAAGATAGAATGGGGCTTGGTGTCTGACAGACAGAAGGATGAAGACAAGGACATGAGGCAGACACACAGACAGACAAACAGACAATGACAGAGTCAGACAACAGATGGGCAGAAACAGACAGACAGATAGAGAAAGCACTCAACACAGTGTAACCAAGACAGACAGAGTGGGAAACTCATAAGAAGAAAGCATTTAACACAAAATCGCTCAGACAGTCCAAAGTCCAGACCTACTTTTCCTCCTTAAGGAGATGTGCGGGGAAAGAAGAAGCGTTTTCCCTTCACTTCGATGGACTGTTCACACACCGGTTTTTGTACCTCCAGTACTGGACAATCGCCTACGCCATATTGCTGTTGCTCAGGCACATACAGAGAGACAATTACACCGATGTTACTAGTGTGAACCACCACACAGACACACGCTGTTACTTTGTATTTGCTGATGTCGAGCACACCTACCGAGGGTATTCCTTCCACTCTACTGCTCTCAAGGGGCACTTACACGGTTAGTCCACCCTTCCTGATTTTTTGTACACGGAGACAACTGCTGTTTTTTTTTTTGTTGTTTTTGTTTTTTCCCGTCCCCCGGGAAAAAAAGGGATTTCCAAAGGGATCACCCTGAACAGCCGAAGCACTTAACACTATGGTACAAATCCCATCGGGCTAGGGATGATAACATTACGGGGATTAAACCGTTTTTCTGAGTACCCTCCCAAAGTGGGCACCCACCCCTTCCGACTGCGATCGCGAGAAAAAACCAAACTGCGGGCCCCAAACCATTTAAAGGGGCCCCTTTACGTGCTTGCACACACACACCACCCCACACACACACACACACACACACACACCACACACACCAAAAGGGCAAACCCCTCCCCTCCCCACCCCTTTTCAGAAATACTTCAATATGCATGTAGGGGGCGCGAAAGCCCAAAACAAAAGGGAAAAATTTAGACTCAAAAAAAGAAAACCATTGTGTAAACTCCTAACAGCTTTAAAAAAAAAATGTTTAAATCTGCAAACGGCTTTTTAAAATAGAAAAATTCCCCCCAAGACGCCACCTATCCCTCCACACTTTGTTTTTCCCTCCCTTAAAAAAAAACCCCGTTAAAACTTTTTTTTTTCCACCTCGACCGCCCAAACCGCGAATCGCTCAGAACCCCAAACCCCCCAAAAGACCAGTTTAAATTTGGGGTTATAAAAAAAAGTCAAACCTTTGAATTAAAGGGGTCACATTTTTTTCAATTTAGAAAACGCCAAGATGATTTTTTTGATACAAGATGTACGTTTCCTCCCCCCCCCCTCCCCCCCCCCCCCCCCCGGGCCCCCCCCCCCCCCCCCCCCCCCGCCCCCCTCCTTTCACATCACTGTCAAAAAGCAAACTTTTTAAACTTTGGGGCAAGTTCTGACGGGTTCTTAAAACCCACATCGACTCTTTTACAACTACTCCAACTTTTAAAATTCCCCAACCTGAAACAGTTAATTTTAGAACCTTTCCGTTGAAAAGTAAACACGTGGATTTTTAAAAAATTTTGTATTGCCCAAAAACCAATTGGGGGGAAAAGGACAATGCATTTTAAGGGACCACTTTTCCCCCGTATTTTTTCAACGGTTTTACTCATTTTTTAAATATTGTTTGGTTTTTTCCATTTAAATTAAAACACTTTATCAATTCTTGGGGCACACTCGATTTAAACCCGCATTTTTCAATAATTCAAAGACTTGATCAAATTTTTTTTGGGGCGCCCGTGTTTAAAGATAACAAATTAGGGTGGAAAAAACCAAAAAAATTTGCTAACTACGAGAAAAACAAAATCAACAAATTTAAAAAACCCCACCAATTTGCTTTTTTCTAGACATAAAAATCGCGCTTTGGGGGCAAACCCCCCGACCCGGGGGTTTTTCCCCCATTCATCAAAGTTCAGTCCCTAGAAGTTGTCTCCCTTTTTAACGGCTCCGTTCGGTTCCCCGGTCGTTTTTATTGACTTCTTTTCTTTCTTTTTCCGACTTAAAAGGTTTGTGTATGGCGTCCACCCCGGTGGGGGGTTTACTGAACTCCTCACCTTGTTTGCTGTGGATTCGGGGACTTTGTGGCACATCTCCATGCCCTTTTACCGGGGTGGCTTCGTACAGTTTTTTCGGGGGTGTCAAGGATGTTTCGCATTTAAAAAGATTTGGGGGGGGGAGGAAGGGGGGGGCGGGGGGGGGGGGGGGGTCGGAGGCTACTTCCTTTAACTACGAGCGGGTTTTTACGAAACACCACCTAGTTTATCCCCTTTTTCATTTTTTTAAAATTTCTATTTGTTTGTTTGTTTTGTTGGGGGGGGGGGGGGGGGGGGGACTGACAGCGTTTTGACGAAAACAACCCCAATAGTTTTTTTCCTCCTTTTTCATTTTTATTTTTTCTATTTTGTTTGTTTGTTTGTTTGGGGGGGGGGGGTTTTTTTTCGGGGGGGGGGGGGTTTTTTTTGTTTTTTTATAAAAACTGTGGGAAATTGGAAAGGGAGGGGGGGGGGGACATTCTTACGACAAAATTTTTAGAAAAGGGGGTGGGGTTGGGGGGTGCGTGGGGTGCGGCGTGGGGTTTGTGACTTCCCCAAAATTTTTGTACAGAGCCAAAAAGGGGGTGGGGTGGGGGGGAGAGGGGGACATGCAGTCCATTTTTCCTTTATTCAGGGAGGCAAAAGGCGCCATCTAATGCATACTGATC
>CM031625.1:45069006-45078782 GCA_018398815.1 Conus ventricosus
CACATTTTGACCACGGACGGACAGACAGACAGACACACAGACAGCATTTCTTCGTTCCCATTGTAAAGTACTCCCCGTTCTATAAGAACTGGGAGTACAAAAAAATGGGTATGAGGATGGTCAAGATGATGCAAGGAAATTCCATTAAGGTCTTAGCCTAAATGGTGAGACCGTCCACATTCACCTTTCCTTTTACCAAATCCCAGCGTGAAACGGGCCTGGGAGAAACAGACACCTGTAGTGTTGGTAAGGAAAGGTCAGAAACACTATGAGAGACACACCCATGAAGCAGACGAGTCTCCACAGTGTGAGTGTGGGTTCCAATCTTCTTAACTGATCCCAGAGCACTTTCGACTCGAGAGAGGAGACGGTCCAGGCAAAAATAAAACCACTCTGGTTGGATTCGAACCCATGACCTTCAACCCGCCGCCTGCGACACTAACCACAACACCGCGGTGGTTTGTCCATGTCCCACTCTACTTGCTGAAGTTCTGAAGACCACTCTTTAAAAGAAAATCCGAGTTAAATGTCCTTCTATAGGAGCTAGTGATGAAGTGGAGCAGAACCTATTGCGCAGGCTGAACAGCAAGATTCGTGTTTGGTCAGCAGTCAGCCTGGACAGAAAACAGCGGCTTCGACAAAGCCTAACGCTGACGAGAACACGATCCATGACACCAAGACTTTTTCGCGTTGTGAAGATATTGCTGCCATTAACGGCCAAGAGGCGTGAAAGTCTATTTGTGAAAGACTTGAAGACTGTTAGAATTGAGGTTTGGGGAAACCCTCTTTTCCACAACGAAAGACCCCCTTCAAGTGAAGAAGTCTAGCCTACAGCTTTACTAGGTACGTGACCGTCAACAGCAATACAAACACGTCGTGACACTGTCCGGATCGCCAATCTGCCTGAGGAGGATGAGGGGGGACTGAAGTGAAGCGAATCCATCGGACAGTTCAGAGGTGCAGCAGAATGAAAGGGTCAGAGACAAACATCGTCCTCCTCTTGTGATGTTTCCGTCCAAGAGGACCAGGGCAGAAGTTATGCGAAAGAAAAATGCCCTGAGATGGAAAGGACCCTGCAAAACGGTGCTCCTCAACAAAGACTTGATAATTTTCAAAAGCATGTTTTTTTTAGGTTTTTTTTAAATATTGGGCCAGAACCGAACTCCTTAGAAGAGGTTCAACAGCCTTTGACACTCACGCGCGCTACCTAGTCGAGAAGATTTGTAACACTTTGCAAAGACCGTGGTATAACAAGGTTCAAAACTTACGGACGAATGACTTCATACAGTTTTTCAGCAAACTGGTTACATCCGCTCTGGAGACAGGGATAGGCAGACAGACAGAGAGAAAGAGAAAGAGAGACAGAGACAGACACACAGAAAGACACACAGACAGAGACGAAAACAGGGAGAGACCGAGACGGAGAGAGCGCACACACAGACAGCCCAGCCGAGACAGGCACATCGGGAACTCATCAAACGAAACTCTGAACAGGAAAATCACACGTGAAGTCCAAACTCCAGACCTATTGTCCCCTCGTAAGGAGTGTGTGGGGAAACGACGAGGGTTGTAATGCACTCCGACAGACGATACTCCGCCTCCAGCTATCAATCACTGTCAGTCTGTGTGACTCCTGTCTCAGCCATAGTGGTCCCGCTACCTCCATTTCTGGACAATTACTACGACTGGCTGATGTTGTTCAGGCACACAGAGAAAGACAATTACTCCGCTTTCACTGGTGTCAAAGCACTCACAATTCCTCCAACTTTACTGGTATTGAAGCACGCACGCACACACGCGCGCACACACACACACACACACACACACACACACGGTGTTGTTTTGTACGTCCTGATGTCGAGCACACCTATGGAGGCAATTACTTCCCCTTTATAGCTCTTGAAGAACATTTGAAAGGTAGTCCAGCTTTACAATTGCTGTGACCCTACTGGTTTTGAGGTAGTCACACACACACACACACACACACACACACACACACACACACACACACACACACACACACACATGTGCACGCATGCCAAATCCCACTCACTAACACACCTATTCACAAACCTAGATATGTGTGCAGTGTCACTTGCAGACAAAACTACAGACAGACAGATAAATAGTCTGATCGAAAGGGAGATGGATAGATAGGCAGATACAGACAGACAGACAAAAAAAGAGGCAGACACCAATCGACAGACAGACAGACTCAGAGAAGGGAAATAGATTGGCTGGCAGACAGACAGACACAGAGTGAGAGAGACAGAGATAAGGGCGAAGAGGAGAGAGGGAGCACAAAGATATTGTGACCAAGACAGGCAGAGTGGGGAACTAATAAAACGAAACCTTGAACAAAAAAACACAAAAAAATCGCACGTGAAGTCGAAACTCCAGACCCATGTTCCCTCCTTATCAAGGTGAGCGTGGAAACGATGAGGGTTGTAATGCCCTCCGACAGACAATAGCCCTCCCCAAGCTATCAACCACTGTTGGTCGGTGTGACTTCTGCCTTGGTCACACTGGTCCTGGTACATCCATTGTAGACGATTTCTACGACATGTCGATGTTGTTCAAGCACACCCAGATAAGAAATAACTCGGATTTTACTAGTGTCTAAGCACACAAGGTGACTTAGATTTTGCGGGTCTGTAATCACAAAAGCACACACACTGTTACTTTCTGTTTTCTGGTGTCAACCACACACATAAAGGCAATTTATTCCCACTTTACCGATCTTGGGGAATACTTAGACAGAGAGTCCAGCTTTACAAGTGTATATGTACACACACAGAAAGTAACTGCAACCCTACTGGTTTTGAGGGAGTCTCTCTCTCTCTCTCTCTCTCTCTCTCTCTCTCTCTCTCTCTCTCTCTCTCTCTCTCTCTCTCTCTCTCTCTCACACACACACACACACACACACACACACACACACACACACATTAACACATGCACACAAACACACACACACACATATACATACACACTCACACACACATACAACACACACACACACACACACACACACACACACACACACACACACACACACACACACACACGCACACACACATGCTCACGCACGCGCGAGCATGCGTGCACGCAGGTACTTACACACATGTATGCATGCATGCACAGAAAAATATGTACACACACACACACACACACACACACACACACACACACACACACACACACACACACTCACTCACTCACTCGATCACTCACTCACTCACATGCACACATGCAAAATCCCTCTCACGTACACACACACACATTCACAAACACCTACAAATGTAACTCGTTCATTCAAATTCGTAAACTGTATACAAAGACGTATGTACATGTACACAAATTTCGGAAACTGGAATCTCTCTTTTATAGGCTTAAAGTTAACGCTCTTCGTACAAAATTCCACAGAAATTTACAATGTGCTTGTGGAGCAGTCGACAGTTTCAATACTCTGCATTTTCTTTTTAACTGTTCCTATTTTAACTCATCTCTCTCCAACTTCCGACAAAAAGATTCCCTATGCATTTTCCAGAATCTTCACGCCTTTTTTACATTTATAAATTCGTTGATGTTAAGCCCAGTTGGCTCGTTTGTATAGATATGTCCAGGTGGTTTTTTTTTGTTTTTTTTTGCTTTGTCATTTATCTTTTAAGTTGTTACATTTAGAACAATATTTTCTTTTCAATTGTCAAATTCGCACACGCACACACACACGCACGCGCGCGCGCACACACACACACACACGCACGCACGCACGCACGCACGCACACACACACACACACACACACACGCACACATTCGTACGTAGGCCCATACTAGCATTTTGCATGCACTATTTCCATTTTTCTCATCCACTCATTTCTGCATTATTTTGTCTAATATCACTTTAAGTGAACAGACGTTAAATTGAAGAACTAACTAACTAACCTACAAATGTGCGCAATAATGCCGACAGACAAAATCTGAGAGACAGCGAGAGACAGACACAGACAGTGTCAGGCACTAATTTCGGCTGGTGTTGGCGTGTCAAGGGGGTGCCTGAAAATTCATTTAAATTTGGTTGTCTTGTCGTGACTCGCTCATTCAATTCAGTCACCAAAATCAATATCTAAACTAACACCACATTTATTTAAATGCATAAGTAAGCACGCAACAAAGTTATCAAACTCCAGACTAAAGCGAGTCCTTCCTTTTATCTTTATGTCTTGAGGACAAAATAAATGTTTGTATAGTTCTGGACACTGAAACCCGCACAATCTTTTGGAATCAGCTCTCGACGTCGTGTGATGGTCACGGAAGATTCTTAGTCACTCGACGCTGTCGTGACCCTCGATCGTCGGTCCTGTACACGTTCCTCGTTGATGTTGTGCTTCGCTTCGCGTTGTCCACGTATTCAACGTAGCCCTCAGGATTGACCTCGAGGTTCAACGTAGCCCTCAGGATTAACCTCGAGGTTCAACGTAGCCCTCATGATTGACCTCGGGGATCACAATAGCCCTCAGGATTGACCTCGGGGTTCACAATAGCCCTCAGGATTGACCTCGAGGTTCAACGTAGCCCTCAGGATTGACCTCGGGGTTCAACGTAGCCCTCAGGATTGACCTCGAGGTTCAACGTAGCCCTCAGGATTGACCTCGAGGTTCAACGTAGCCCTCAGGATTGACCTCGGGGTTCAACGTAGCCCTCAGGATTGACCTCGGGGTTCACAATAGCCCTCAGGATTGACCTCGGGGTTCACAGTAGGCCTCAGGATTGACCTCGAGGTTCAACGTAGCCCTCAGGATTGACCTCGGGTTCACAGTAGCCCTCAGGACTGACCTCGGGTTCACAGTAGCCCTCAGGATTGACCTCGAGGTTCACAGAAGCCCTCAGGATTGACCTCGGGGTTCAACGTAGCCCTCAGGATTGACCTCGCGGTTCAACGTAGCCCTCAGGATTGACCTCGGGGTTATACGTAGCCCTCAGGATTGACCTCGGGGTTCAACGTAGCCCTCAGGATTGACCTCGGGTTCAACGTAGCCCTCAGGATTGACCTCGGGGTTCAACGTAGCCCTCCGGATTGACCTCGGGGTTCACAGTAGCCCTCAGGATTGACCTCGGGGTTCACAGTAGTCCTCAGGATTGACCTAGGGTTCAACGTAGCCCTCCGAATTGACCTCGGGGTTCACAATAGCCCTCAGGATTGACCTCGGGGTTCACAGTAGCCCTCAGGATTGACCTCGGGGTTCACAGTAGCCCTCAGGATTGACCTCGGGGTTCAACGTAGCCCTCAGGATTGACCTCGGGATTCACAATAGCCCTCAAGATTTACCTTGAGGTTCAACGTAGCCCTCAGGATTGACCTCGGGGTTTACAGTAGCCCTCGGGGTTCACAATAGCCCTCAGGATTGACCTCGGGGTTCACAGTAGCCCTCAGGATTGACCTCGGGGTTCACAGTAGCTCTCCGGATTGACCTCGGGGTTCAACGTATCCCTCAGGATTGACCTCGGGGTTTACAATAGCCCTCAGGATTGACCTCGGGGTTCAACGTAGCCCTCAGGATTGACCTCGGGGTTCACAGCAGCCCTCAGGATTGACCTCGAGGTTCAACGTAGCTCTCAGGATTGACCTCGGGGTTCACAGAAGCCCTCAGGATTGACCTCGGGGTTCAACGTAGCCCTCAGGATTGACCTCGGGGTTCACAGTAGCCCTCAGGATTGACCTCGGGGTTCAACGTAGCCCTCAGGATTGACCTCGGGGTTCAACGTAGCCCTCATGATTGACCTCGGGGTTCAACGTAGCCCTCAGGATTGACCTCGGAGTTCACAGTAGCCCTCGGGATTGACCTCGGGATTCAACGTAGCCCTCAGGATTGACCTCGGGTTCACAGTAGCCCTCAGGATTGACCTCGAGGTTCAACGTAGCCCTCAGGATTGACCTCGGGGTTCAACGTAGCCCTCAGGATTGACCTCGGGGTTCACAGTAGCCCTCAGGATTGACCTCGGGTTCACAGTAGCCCTCAGGATTGACCTCGGGGTTCACAGTAGCCCTCAGGATTGACCTCGGGGTTCACAGTAGCCCTCAGGATTGACCTCGGGGTTCACAGTAGCCCTCAGGATTGACCTCGAGGTTCACAGTAGCCCTCAGGATTGACCCCGGGTTCACAGTAGCCCTGAGGATTGACCTCGGGGTTCAACGTAGCCCTCAGGATTGACCTCAGCGTTGACCCTATCTACAACATAAATGTATACCCGCCCTTGCCTAATACTAGGAAATACAGGTTCCATTTTCTTATACTCTTATCTAAATACAATTGACTTTGCTCAGCCAGATGGATTCACACAGATCTCATTCGTCTGTGTACATCTTCCATGTATCTTTATAAATTTCTCATGCGCAACCCAAACTGGAGATGAATGCATTCTCTACATTATAACTTCCTCCAAGTATGCATACACTCTCACATGCGCATTTAATAAATGTGTATCTCTTCGCAGCCAAGCCTCCATCAACAATATCGGAGGTGCACTCTGACTCACGCCACCAACATATTTCTATTGTTTTATATTATTGCAGACACTAATCACACATGGCGAACAGAAATAAAATACAGCGTACAAAACGGAACAAGCACCACAGAATTTCTGCGCACGGCATCAACTACTGTGTTTAGATCTTGTTATTCTAATGCATCGTTCTTATGCTCATACGATTATGATTTTAATGTTACTTACAGCAGTTCCAACAATAGGAGTTCACTTCCCGCTCTACATTAATTCAATGAGCACACATCGCTGCTGCTGTTTATGTCAGCAAAATAAATAAATAAATAAATAAATAAGCGCATACTTTTTACTTACTCGGTTTCCGCAGCGTTTGGGGAAATAACGTCACGGTTCCTGACGTCAAACACCGTGGCGTTCTCGGCTGGGTGAGTTAGGTCCTAGAAGTACATTTGCTTGCTCTTCGGAGGGGCTCTTCGAAGTCTTGACCCTCTGTCAGCAAGACGGATCCTCCTGGCCGTTCCTGGCTGTGGTGAAGTCCTGGCGTGGCTAGAGGTGGTGCGTCGGTAGGGACTGGACAGATGGCCAGTCCCGCCTCGGTGTTGTGTTCTCGAGGATGTTGCCGCACCACACTTCTGTTTGCTCCCGAATGGACTCCACCAGAGAGTACTAGCTTCCAGGAGGTCGTGTGTTGACAGGGAGAGTCCGGTAGGGTCTGTAGCCTTGATACTCCGCAGAGCCTAGAATGTCGCTGCTACTTCGGCCATGTAAAATCGCATTGTAACCGTTTCCCGAGTATCCTAGCAGCTCCCTACACTTGTGCACATAGCGACCAATCAGAGTGTTGAAGAGGACTGACTGAGCCTGCCCTCCCCAATCACAGCACTTGGAACACCCTGATGCATATTACAGTTCCGAGTGAAGCCTTTACACAAACCTGTTACCTACTTCATTCAGAACTGTGTTCTTAAACAATGCAGAACA
The DNA here is from genome assembly GCA_018398815.1 of Conus ventricosus. Classification (NCBI taxonomy): domain Eukaryota; kingdom Metazoa; phylum Mollusca; class Gastropoda; order Neogastropoda; family Conidae; genus Conus; species Conus ventricosus. Next base: position 45,076,489 of record CM031625.1, read on the forward strand.
AAGTATGGGTTAGTCTCAAAGATAGAATGGGGCTTGGTGTCTGACAGACAGAAGGATGAAGACAAGGACATGAGGCAGACACACAGACAGACAAACAGACAATGACAGAGTCAGACAGACAGATGGGCAGAAACAGACAGACAGATAGAGAAAGCACTCAACACAGTGTAACCAAGACAGACAGAGTGGGAAACTCATAAGAAGAAAGCTTCAACACAAAATCGCTCAGACAGTCCAAAGTCCAGACCTACTTTTCCTCCTTAAGGAGATGTGCGGGGAAAGAAGAAGCGTTCCATTCACTTCGATGGACTGTTCACACACCGGGTTTTTGTACCTCCAGTACTGGACAATCGCTACGCCATATTGCTGTTGCTCAGGCACATACAGAGAGACAATTACACCGATGTTACTAGTGTTGAACCACCACACAGACACACGCTGTTACTTTGTATTTGCTGATGTCGAGCACACCTACCGAGGCTATTCCTTCCACTCTACTGCTCTCAAGGGACACTTACACGGTTAGTCCACCCTTCCTGATGTTATGTACACGGAGACAACTGCTGTTGTTGTTGTTGTTGTTGTTGTTGTCGTACCCTGGCTAAAAGACTCCAAGGATCATCTGACAAGCCGAAGCACTTGAACACTATGGTACAAATGCATCAGCTAGGGATGATAACATTACGTGAGTGACCGTTTTCTGAGTACCCTGCCACGTGGGCAGCCACACTCCGACTGCGATCGCGAGAGAAACCACAACTGCTGTGACCCTACCAGTTTAGAGGCCCTTACGTGCGTGCACACACACACACACACACACACACACACACACACACACACACACACACACACACATGTGCAAATCCCTCTCCCTCACGCACGCATTCAGAAATACTTCAATATGCATGTAAGAGGCGCAGACAGACAAAACTAAAGAGAAATAGAGCTCATAAAAAGAAAACACTTGTGTGATATCTCCTAACAGCTTATAAAAAAATGTTTGAAATCTGCTAACGGCTTATGAAAATAGCAAATTCCCCCAAGACGCCACCTATCCCTCCACGACTTTGCTTTTCTCCCTTAAAAGAAAAACTCGTTCAAACATTTTTTTTCCACCTCGACCGCCCATAAGCGCGAATCGCTCAGAAGCCCAACCCCAAAAGAGCCAGTTTAAATTTAGGTATAAAAAAAAGTGCAAACCATGAATGTCAAGGTCACAGATTTTCAGATTAGAAAAGCGCCAAGATGACTTTTTGATACAAGATGTACGTTTCCTGCCCCCCCCCTCCCCCCCCCCTCCCCCCCCCCCCCCCCCCCCCCCCCCCCCGCCTCCCTCCTTTCACATCACTGTCTACAAGGCAAACTGTTAAACTGTTGAGCAAGTTCTGACGGGTTCTTAGTATCACATCGACTCGTTCACAACTACTCCAACTCTGAATTCAGACCTGAAACAGTTAACTTAGAACTCTATTCCGTTGAAAAGTAAACACGTGGATTAGTATTTTCGTATTGCCAAAAGCCAATGAGGAAAAGGAGCAATGCATTTTAAGGGACCACTTCCATAGTATTTACACGGTTCACTCATTTTAAACTATAGTGTGGTTTTTTTCCATTAACTTAAAACACTTGATCAATTCTATGGAGCACACTCGATTTAAACAGCAGTTTTTCAATAATTCAAAGACTTGATCAATTCTGTAGAGCGCCCGTGTTGAAAGAGAACAAATTATGGATGGAATATCAAGAAATTAGCTAGACTACGAGAAAAACAAAAGTCAACACTTTAAAACGCTCACCATTCGCTCTTCTAGACATCAAAAATCGCGCTTTGGGGCAATCCCAGATCCGCGGTTTTCCCGCATGCGATCAATGTGTCAGTCATAGAAGTTGTCTCCTTTTGAACGGCTCCGTTCGGTCAGCGGTCGTTCTATTGACTTCTTCTCTGTCGTCGTCCGACTTAAACGGTCGTGTATGGCGTCCACGCTGGTGGTGGTGACTGAACTCTCTCACCTTGTTTGCTGTGGATGCTGTGACGTTTGTGGCACATCTCCATGCCTGTACCTGGATGGCTTCGTACAGGTTGTTGCGGTGGTGTCAGAGGATGTGTCGCATGAAAAGAGGTGAGGGGAGGAGGGGGGGGGCTGGGGGGGGGGGGGTGTCGGAGGCTAGCTGCCTGAACTGACGAGCGTTTTGACGAAAACACCACGATAGTTTATCCTCCTTTTTCATTTTTTATATATCTATTTGTTTGTTTGTTTGTTGGGGGGGGGGGGGGGTGACTGACGAGCGTTTTG
>CM031625.1:45079782-45092282 GCA_018398815.1 Conus ventricosus
CAAGCTACTACACCCTGAGACATCACGGAAATGTCCTCCTTGAACACACAACCAGTGCTAGGACTTACAGTGTGTTACTGTCTCTTATTTTTTCCTCCTCTTTTCTTGTGTCGTTCTTTTTGGTATTTCGGTGTTTCAATGGCTTCAAATACTTTGAGGATGAGGGGTGCGGGGTTGGAGGGTACTCTGCTCCACCCCATCCATTAGGGGTGGGGGGGGTTGGTTGGGGGGGCGTGCCCCCTGGCCCTGCTGGTTCTGAAGTTAGTGGTGACTGCACGTGTTTGTGGAGGATGTTTCTATCAACAGGGGGAGCACGAGATGACTGACCACCAGACAATGACCTTTTTTTTCGTTTTTTTTTTTTTTTTTTTTTTTTTGGGGGGGGGGGTTGTTTTGTTTTGTTTTTTACTTTGGAATATCACGAACTGTCTGTTAAATATTTTCGTACCAAACGCTTGTGTGTTTAGGTTAAACTTTTATATATCATGCTCAACTACGTGTTTTTACTGTTCTTTGTTTATTTAAACGTCGTCGTTGATTCGAATGTGTTTAAAAGGGAATTTAATGTTGTTGGTGTCTTAAAGCTCATTGTTAAACACTCATCCTATTACACGTTGTATCCAGAAGAAAATAATTCCGTATTTGCACAGGTTTTACACGAGTCAGGTGCCTGTAACGGGGGCGGGGGGGTGGGGGGGGGGGGGAAGATGCGTGCCTATCTAAATACAAACTCCCACCCGATTCATACTCTCAAATTAACAACATTCCAATAAACAGTCACACACTAATTCATTCATTCATCCATCAACAGTTTCATTTTTGTATACATGCAGCATCAAGTATTTTCTCTCACTCTGTTACGCTACACTCAGTCGCACCGCACATTCACACAAAGTCATCCCGATGGCCCAAACTCAGACCCTGGCACAAAGTCAGAATCACCAGTCTCTTTGGAACTTTTACATCGTCTCCTTCTTCTCTTATATTCAGGTTCTCATCCTAAATTGTTGCTTCAGGAACTCCCCACAGTCCCATTCTTGTCACTTCAACGTCGCATCCCATGAAAAGAATACAAATATTCGATCCCACCTCCACACGATGCATGCTGACACAATGGGCTGGGCAGATCCGACTCCGCTCTCCGGCCCTCAAATCCGGCCGGCAGCACCTCGATAGTTCCAGCCAATGCACAGCCTCAAGGATATAGCTGACTGTCTCAGACGAACAATTTACAGATTACAAGAGCCTCAAGGTCACGTCGGCCATTTCTCCAAAACGGCTCCACAGACGTGGGAGGCAAACCGGATGAACACTCCACTAGGATCACCACTTCTTCAGGCAGCTGTAGAGATCCACAGGAACAAGGAGACACAGAACACCGTCCCTCAGATGCCTAACATGTAGAATTTAGGGACCCCAGCTCAGAGAGCCAGCTCATAGAACAGCAGATCAACAAGCCTAGCTTGTAACTCTCACCATACAGCCGTTACTATGCTGTAGTTAAGTGACGTGTTATCTTAATCATTACGTCGCTACCAAGATGCGTAACTCTAGTACTACACTCAACATACCAAGAGATAACCCTGAACACAACGAGACAACTACAAAATAAAACACGGGACAAATATTAAGACAACCAGCTCTATATCTTTGGGTTATCAGTGATTAATAACCACATTTATTCTGCCGTGACAGTGCTGAATCTGGAATCTTGACTATAAAGCGCGCACATGCACTTACCTACGTTTGTCTTGTTTATATTTTCTGTCCCTCCTTCAGTGACATTTTGTTCGTGGTGTGTTAATCTGTTTTGCCATGGCCAAAGACATAGGCAATAGAGCCATGACAAAGTGACACATCCACATTTCCATTCAGAACCGATGCCAGGGTTTATTTTCATTACTTCTGATTTCTAAGGAAAATTAATACACCATACACGTGGGAAGGAACGATGAACGTTGACACAATCGTTAAGTTAAGCAGGAGAGAAAACAAACACAAGACGCCTGTTCAACACAAAGACATTAAAATCAACAGGAAATTAATGCGTGCATATTTATAATAATATAGATCTAACAAAAACCACTCATTTCCAGCTGTCTCTTAATTTATCAAGGAAAAAAAGTAAAGTTTTCTCATGACTTGCAGAGTTTCTATCGTGGATTTTAATAAGTCTGTTTGGATGGTTCCAAAAGTTTGAAGTCAGCATGATTTTTTTTCCCTAATGTATCCTGACAGAAAACAAAATGCAAATGAAAAGTGTGCAAGAGAATCCGTTCAGTTGTTTGACATTTATACCTGTTGGGAGAAGAGGATTTGAAAAGGTGAAGAAAAAAAAAAGGGGGGGGTAGAGAGAGAGGAGAGAGAGAGAGAGAGAGAGAGAGAGAGAGAGAGAGAGAGAGAGAGAGAGAGAGAGAGAGAGAGTCAGAACATTGGATCTTTTCTTTTCCATCTTCCAACAGTACCACCATCTACTACCCGTCCTCACCCTCTACTCCCGGTCGCCAGCCCCCCCCCCCCCTCTCTCTCTCTCTCTCTCTCTCTCTCTCCTCTTTCTCCTCTCCAGTCCTCTGTTCCCCCCCCCCCCTCCCGTCTTTCCCTGCAGACTGCCAGTTCACATCCTTGCTAGCTCTCTGCACACGTTGCGATGATAAGAATTGCAGCTGCTTTGGTCGTTTGACATTTGAACAGATGAGATTTGCACGCTCAAGGGAAACAAAACGTAATCACAACAGACAACATGTTTCCAGCGTGTCTCAGCATAAGAGAGAGAGAGAGACAGACAGACAGACAGACAGAGACAAAGATAGGAAGAGAGACAGACAGCCAGAGAGAGGTTATATACATGTATGTAAGTGCCTATCAGTGTCTGTGTATGTTTGCGTCCTCTCTCTCTCTCTCTCTCTCTCTCTCTCTCTCTCTCTCTCTCTCTCTCTCTCTCTCTCTCTCTCTCTCTGTGCGTGTTTGTGTGTGCGTGCCTGCGTGCCTGCGTGTGTGTGTGTGTGTGTGTGTGCGTGTGCGTGTGCGTGTGTGTGCGTGCGTGCGTGCGCGCGCGCCTTTGCGTTTGTTGTGTTGTTGTGTTGTGTGTGTGTTGTGTGTGTTGTGTGGTGTGTGTGTGTGAAATTGTGTTGTGTGTTGTTGTTTTTTGTTTTGTCTTCTCTTTCCACATTACTTTTTAGACAAAAAAAAAAAAAAATCGGGGGGGAAAAAAAGTTAACACCGAGTCAAAAAATTAACTTATCTACAACTAAACAAAAAATAGAATATCCAATTAATCAAAGATTTTAAAAAAAAAAAATATATTAAAAATATTTAAAAAATTTAAAAAAATCTAACACAAACCAAACAAAAAGAAAAATCAACTTAACTCTTCTGTTCTGTCTCACCACTGACTGTTTTTTTATAAGTATTTGCCAATTGGACTTTTACTTAAGTGCAAAAAAAAAGATATGTTTACTTGCTACAGGAAAACATTTTGAATAGCTTGTACAGACTATTTGGAATAAATTTTTTTTTTTTCATTAATTACAACAAATGTATCAATTGAAATGCTATAACATATAAATGTATATTTTTGACATACTTTGTTTTCAAACATCAATTTCCATCTACATAAGAATTTTATCTGACGTCTCGGTAATGTTTTGGTCGTACTTATAACATTTCATACAATTTTTTATTTCATCGTTAACCAAAACACCACTTTCTCTTTCTACAAATGAAATGAAAAATTGTATTTTCTCCAAGTATAGCACTCTGCACTGCATAGAGAAGTTTTTAAAAAGTGCGAATCTGATGATCGTTTTGCTCTCTTTTTTGCTGAAACTCAACCTTTTCATTAAAATATAACCCACATGGAGGCACCCAAGAAATGTTATTTCGGTTCTCTGACTGGAGGAATGTACTAAATTATTTTTTTCATGATCATCTCAGGTGAACTTTTAAATTTTTAAAATTCTTCATTGCAGTAGATGACTTGGAATCTACACATAAACAACTTTAAAAAAATTTTGAGGTAATCACAACAAACTTTAAAGCATAATTATAAATAACTCGGCCGTAATATAGTTTTTTTTTTTTTCCGAGATTATAAGATTTTCTTTGTTAAGCTGGAATTGTATCTGCACCTGCATTTTTATATCGATTAAGATCCATCAGTGTATACTTCAAATGGTTGAAATAGTGATCATGCAAATGCATTTTGATTTTGATACATAAATTAGTATTTTCACTTTTTTAAATTGTATGCTCAATATCAAATGTGTCGTATTGTTTCCAGGGAGGGACAGGAGACACAATATCTGTTTGCAATAGATGTTAGTTTATCAGATTCTAAAATGGAAGTTTATGTTTAAAAGTCGTTTGAGATGATATTTTTTTAGCCCTTTTGGGGGTAAATCTGTCCGATTTAATATTTTTTCAGGCCAAATTATTTATAGAAGAACTTCTTTAACAAATTTTTGGGGCTCAAGTTTCCCTATATTCTTCCAGGGTATCACACACTTTATTTTGTACAAGAGGCTGACTGGTAGCCCCTGGCTTTATTACTTTGGATCATCTTTGAAGTTTTTTCATAAGTTTTTTTGTGCACTGAAGACACTCTTGTGCATATTTTTAATTTGATCTAATAGTGCTGTAGAAAGTTCAAAAGAAAATTTTGTGTCCTGAGCCAAACATCTTGCTATAATCTTAATAGATTTAAGTTTTTGTGCTTTCGTTAGAATATGCTCTATATAAAATTCATGAAAACTTTGTGTAATTTACTCCAAGGAATTTCACCATTTTTGTTATTAATTTGGATCCTTGACTTGAAATAAAGCATATAACGGGATCATCCAGTTTTAAATACATCATGTGTGTTTTTTCAGTTGATATTGCAAACCTTTTCAGTCATGTAACAGAAGGTTTTTAAAATTCTTTTGATTTATACTTTTTATATTTTTTGTGACTGACAGGTGTAATTTTTTTAAATCACTTTATCCATTTCATATGATCGCATTTGGGACTATTTTATGTTCTTGTAATTTTTGGGGGTAAATCGTACATCAGAATATTAAAAAGTAAAGGGGCAATAACAACCCTGGGAAATGCCATGTGTAATTTTTCTGTGGGGTAAAAGTTCCTACTTTGTTCAATATATTAATTTTCAAAGAAGCTTTAAGAAAACCCTAAATTTTTCTGATAATCCGATCTCTTTAGTTTATAAAGCAAACGAGAGTGCCATACTTGATCAACTTTAGTGAATCAAAAAAAGGGTGCTAGAAACTTTCCCCGGGAAACTGGTTTTTAATTAAAGTCGAAAAGTTTGACCAAATGTTCAAATAGCATTCTACCTTTCGAAAACCTGCTTGGTTTGTTTGGTAACTTTGTTCTTTTCAAAAAATGTAGTTCAGTCATTTAAACAATTGTTTCATAAAGTTTACAGACATTGAAAGTTAATGAAATAGGTCTGTAACTATCTATACTCTCTTTCTTTTACTTCCTTGTGAATCGTACTATTTACGGGAATTTTTCCCATATTTGTACAAATGACCTAGCCCAGCATTTGCAAATTTTCTAAGAAAAATTTCTTATCCTTTGTCTTGGAAAATGTTTAATCATTTAAATTTGAAATGGCGTAAATCCAACAGCTGTTTTTTTTTGTTTGGGAGAGAATCTATGGCATCTTTCACCTCTTGTAATATAATTGGGGCGTTGATGTCGCTTGTGTCATTATCAGACACATTATTAAAGAAATGGGTAGATTCTTTATTCTCTCTGAATTTTTCTTTCGTTTTCAGACAACCCCTCTAACCTGCTCACTTTAGCAAACGGTCGACAAACGCTTCGCTTTGTCTGTGGATGATGGTAAATTGTTATTGTCAAGAATGATAGGATATTCTGGGGGTTTGATTCCATTTTTTATCGTTTTTATCTCTTTTCCCTACCATTCTACAAACTTTGTGATCGGTGTGTTTCCTTTGCAAAATTTCCAATAATCCTTTTTGGCTTGTTCCATAACTCTATTAAATATGCAAATTTGAAGCTTCATTTCCTTAAATTTTTCATCTACCGTTTTCTTATCTTGACTTTTCTTAGTGTGCACGTATTCCTTGAATAACCATTTTTTCTCATTGACTGCCTTATGCAATCTTCAGTCCACCAGACATTACCGAGATGTTTACCCCCTTTAGATCCCTGATTCTTCAATTTAGGAATACATAAACCAGACACTTTAGAACAGAAGTACAAAACGGTGTTATACATTGTATCAATATCATCATCTGGGGACAAGCTTATGTCTAGGTCTTTAAGTGTACTGTAAAAAATTTAGACCATTTGGCATTTATATAATCAAAATCTTGGGATTGTATCATCTGGTTTTGTGTCTTCAAAATAAGGGGATGATTAATTGTAATGATGATTGGTATGTGATCACTCCAAGAGTTTCACTACCCCGTTTCCCAAGCACACGAAAAAAGCCATTTTAAGGGGAAACCAAAGTTAGATCAATAGCAGTAGGTCTATGTGTAGATACATCTGGAACTCTGGTATAAGAACCATCATTGAGTAAACATAATGTTGAGTCTACAACATTTTCGACAAACCCATTACTACTGACCTGCTTGCACCTTTTTCCCAGAAAGGAGAATGAGCATTAAAATCCCCCCCACTAACCATTTACAAATTTTCATTCTTGATATCCATTCACTATTAGCTTCATCTGGACCCTTTGGTAAATATACAAAGCACAGTTATTTTTAAGGAGTCCGAAAACTTGACAGTTACAGCACATGAAAAAATCCCATGTAATCCACTGGGCCCAGGTGATTGTTTGTCACAGTACTGTAGTCCAGTGTGAATAAGATAGCACAATTTACTCTATCACCATTTTTATCTGTATCTACTACTGGTGGGTAGTAGTATTGTTCCAATCTTGGTAGTTTGTTCTTGCTGATATTAGAGACTGGGATAAGAGAAGTGGCATCAGATGAAAACCAAAAATTGACGTAAGCAGTCAATATTAGAATAGAGAGAGCGGAGGTTCCACTGCAGTATTCTTATATTTTTAAATTCATGTTTGAAAAAATAGGTAACTAGACAATAAAAAATGTCGCTTTAACACAATTGGAGCTTAGCTACCACAGACGTAGGCTAGTATGCTACATTCGTTCCGAACAAAACAACAAAAAATGTCACAGTTGTATAAGACAAATTTAACCTATTGGACCAGGCAAGCCGTGGAAGTAATTCTCATGGAAGGGTATGGGGCGCAGGTACCGGGGGCGTCGCCCCGTCTTCGGGGCCGTTCCCCAAAAAAGGTTCCCAGATGCCGGCCAATATTGCCCGCTAGGATGCTGGCTCCTCTAGCAGTTGGATGTAGCCCAACACGGAGGTTTAAGCGGGCGGCTTGTAGGTTGAGAGTGGTGATGAAAGTGATGTTTTTATTATCATTCAGCTCTGACCACCAAAAGTGCGTTGTACAAGTCCCCTTTATATTGAGTTCGGGGACTGATGCAGGAGCCATCTTACTGACTATGATGGCCAGATCAGGGTTTTCTTCTTTGATGCTCCTCACGCACTTTGCCATTCTTCCGGAACATGTTTGCTGCGAAATTTTGTTTCTAGGTCCTTCGATCCAACATGTAAGAGTAAAGCATCAGGAGGTGTCTTGACTGATGCACTTTCTTTTGGGCCCCAGCTGGTTTGATGTCCTTTATTGTTCTTGCCCTTTCTCTGACGCCCTTAAATCCGTAGGACTTCCCTATCTGTTGTGTTGACTTCTTATGACGGGTCATTCACAATAAAATGTTGGGAAGGCCCCCAAAGTTGGATTGGTTTGTCTCTGGACTTACCTTTAAGTCACTGACGTTTTGTTCGTGTCTGGACTTCACCGGTAAGTACTGACGTTTTTTTTTATCTCTGGACTCGGCCTTAAAGTTGTCATTTTTCTTGCACTGCCCTTAGACTTTGGCTTGTGACGCAAGGAAGTTTTGACGTCATTTTTGTTTGCGTCAACATTTTTTTCTATTTTTTTGTTTTTGTAACTTTCCTGTCGCCTTTCATTTCTGTTCGCTTCTTTTCTGGTTTGTTTACATTGACAGACAGAGCATCCTGAGGAGTCGTTTTCAACGGTGGAGGAACTCTACTACCTCTGCATAGGACAGGTAGGGAAGGGCTCTGTCTGTGTGGCTAGTCAGCGATCCCTTCCATCAATTTTTTTATGCAGAGATCTTTTGTTCCTCTAATCGTCAATTTTTCACACAGAAGGTGATTATGCCTTCGATGTTAGGCCCCTGTCACTTACAGCGTGTTTACCAACGTATGAAAAGTGGTCAACACGTCGAGACACTCCTGAAAATGCATACACGCTCATTTTATGGACGTGTTGGGGTCGTGTGCGTAACTTACTCATAACTTATTCTAGCGTATTAGTCAGCGTGTTGCAACTTGTACCCCAAAAGTTGAACTTATGTGAGCGTATTGGAACGTGTGCATAGCGTGTATGGAACGTGTGCAAAATATCTCAGCGTACTGTACAACTGCCAGCGTGTGGGGAACGCTAGTGTAGCGTGTGCAGAGCGTGTTGAGCGTGTCTGGAGCGTTCTTGTAGCGTGTGCATAACGAGTGAGTAGCGTGTGCAGCGCGTTAGTACGTGCACGTGACATGTGTATAAAAGGAGCTGTGCAGAAGAACGTAGCAAACACAGCACGTTCAGCAGTCGCAGAGATCACATCTCTCCACGAACATCATTCTAAGAAGTTTTATATGTTATATATAATATAATATCGTCCTCATGCCAAAAGGAAAGGCACTGGGTGTAAGAAAGCCTGCAGATGGAAGGCGTGGCCGGTCCTGGCAGAAGACGCCGCCACCTGAAGAGACCCCTGAGACCCCTGAAGTTGTGATGCAGCCTGAAGCCAGCCAGGAAGCCAGCCTTGAGAGACGGTCCTCTCGGTCATCCCGACAGTCCTCACGGTCAACCTCTGCAACCTCTGGTGCCTCCATAGCCGCCAGTCAACTCACCCAGCCAGCCACCAAGTCAACAGCAAAGAAGAAGAGGGCCAAGCGAACCGAGTTTACCCTGAACGCTGAGCAGAGAAGGCCATGTGTGAGTTCCTACAGGAGAACCCCGTCTTGTGGGACACCAAGTTAACCAACCACCGGCGCACTGACCTGAAGTCCAAGCTGTGGAAGACCAGGCCACCAAGCTGGAGAAGACTGTGGAACACCTGAAAGGCTGGTTCAAGTCGCTGTGTGATGATGCACACACTCGCCTGGACAAGAAGAAGTCAGGGCAGGCTTGCCTCAGCTAACAGAACGTGACCATGGATTGAGAAGTCGTTCGAGTTTCTGAAGGGTGTTGTCCAGCATCGTCCGAGCCTGTGAGGCCTATGAGGGTGGCGCTTCCTGTTGATGATGACCTGTGGCTTCGGAGATAGGCAGCCCACTCCATTGAAGACGAGTCGCCTTCCATCTCCTCCCCTCCAGCAGGCAGGGAAGAAGAGAGGCAACACAGAAGAAGATGATGTGGTGCTTGCTAGTCTCCAGAAGCAGGTAGAGGAGTCTGGCGAGATCCTCAGGGGCTTGTCACAGCCCAAGAAAATGACTGCCACGTTGCTTTTGCCAGTTATGTCAGGGACAGTTTGATCTCTATGTCAAGGACAAGTTCAAGAAAGCAAGATCCCAGATCAACAAGGTGCTCAGTGACCTCTTGGAGAAGACAGTGGTGATGAAGACTTGCCTACAGTGTCTGCAGTTGTCAATCCTGCTCGCTGCACCTCCGCTCCTCCACCTGCTACCTACTCCCCTCACTAGTAGCAAGAGTGAACTTTACCAGCCCCCTCCCCACAGTGGCGGCATCGTGCTCCACACAGCTTCTGTCTGGCAGTCACAGTCATCTGACTATGTTTCAGCAGTACTTTGAGAACCTCTCCTACCGGCGTTCCAGCAACAGTCCATGCAGCAGTAGCAGCCCATGCAGCAGCCACAGAGTCACCACAGTCCATGCAGCCGCTTAGACTTCAGCCACTAGTCAACCGACATCCCCCTGCAGCAGCAGCTGGGTCAGAGAGACAGTTACAGGCCAGCACCTCTCCTGGGGTATCCTCTATTTTCAGCACGGCCCACCAGGTTCTCGACCTCGCCAAGGCACCACCAATCCAGCAGCAGTCGCTACAAGCCAGGATGCTGGTCGGGACTTTTGAACTTGTCAATCTCAGGACTTTCAGGACTTTCAACAGTGCATGTCAATATATTCCCCTTGGACTATTCTCCACTTGGCGACAAGGCCATCACACCAGCAGCAACCAGCAAGCAGCTGACACCACACCAGGACCCGGAGAGAAGAAGTGAAATTATAGACTCTAATACAGAGACATGAAATGTTGTATTGATGTTCCCTGAGAAAAATAAAGAGTTGTAAATACAACTAAAAAATAAATAAATAAATAAATAAAGGAAATAATAAAAAGAAATTAAAAAACAAGATACATAAGAATAATAAAGTGTGGAAACGAACACAAAAAACAACAACAACAACGTGTATTGTACAGTAAAACAGTAATTTTATTCACCTTACTATACAATACACGTATTTTTTCTTTCATGTTCACACGTTTACTATTATTATATTTCTTTTGTATTTATATTTGTTTTATTATTTCTTTTATTAATTTATGAAAGAAAGAAATATAATAAAAAATAATACAGTGTTGAAACGAAAAATAATACGTGTATTGTATAGTAAGAACAATATTTTATTGTTCTTATTGTCCATTTCAGTATTATGTTTTCGTTTCCACACGTTATTTTATTATATTTCTTTTTTATTAATGGAAAAAATAAAACAAGCCCCTCACAAAATACATACAATTACAAAATACGACTTTATTACAACGTGTACATTTTATTACAATTATATTTATTTTTCATTAATGGAAGAAAATAAAACGAGCCCTCTCACAATATACATATTGTTTTTTTAAAAACAACTTTATTACAATGTGTACATTTATTACATTTTTTTGCCACAATTGGCATATTTTAATATTTGTTTCTTTTCATCATTTATTTTATATTACATTGCAGTTTTTTGTTGTTTTTTTTACACTTTCTTACAATATGTACATTTAAATAAGAGTCTGGCTTCTTGAGGACACTATATCATCTTGTCTGCGCCACGCCAACCGCACAAACTGTGAGTTGAGCCAGTGTTCAGAAGGTTTCTCTGCTTCTTTCCTTCTTTGAGGCAGTGTTGGGCCCACTAACAACCTTGGTGTCCTCCAGGTTACAACTGTCACGCCAGCCCTGGTACAAACTCTTCCGTGTCATCTTCTGGTTTGTCAAGCTGCTGGTTCTGCAGACCTGGATACCTAGATCGCATCAAGTTTGTGAAGGATCAAGCATGTCTTTACAATGAGCTTCACAGTCTCTGCTTGTGTTGCATGTGTCACAACAATTGGAATCTGTTGGCTAGGATTCCAAAGGCGTTTTCAACAACTCTTCTTGCCCTGGAGAGTCTGTAGTTAAAAAATCTTCATCATTGCTGAGCCTCGAGACTGTAGGGCTTCATCGTGTCTTTCTCAGGGCAAAGGCATCGTCACCAACAAAGAAGTAAGACATGTCTTGGGTATCATGTGACAGAGGTTCTGGTCAGGAAACCAACTGTTCCATCTTCCACACACTTCTTTAGTTCACTTTCATTGTAGATCTGTGCATCTGATCCGACCATAGCCCCCCTATATCTGCCCAGAGGAATTTGTAGTCTCCATCCACCAGAAGCCAGCAGGACAATGGAGTAGAAACCCTTGTATGTTGTAGTACAGGGACCCACTGTTCGAGGAGCTCGACAGGCCACATTTTTCCATCCAGAGCTCCACAGGTATTGGAAAGTTCCATCTGTCTTGGAACTTCTCTGCACGTCACGCCAAACTTCAGGAGTACTTGACACACCATCAGTTCATCCACATACTCATCTACAATAGCTTGGCAAACTTCTCTCACCAGCACGGACTGTGTGTTGTGAGGACCCTCCAGCCAAATCTCAGGAGCATACTTGTTGCCAGAGGCCAGATGCCACAACGTGATGGCCAGCTTCATACCTGTGGCAGTGGCTCTCTGAAGGGGGTGTGTTGCTTGGTTATTCTTGGGCCAACTCTTTCCAGCAGCTCATCAAACATTTCTGGTGGTATACGCATGAAATTCTTGAATGAGGCCTAGCCTGTCTTCATTTCTCAGCTCCATCATCAACTGGTCATAGAGGCCAAAGTTATGGCGCCTGGCAATCCAGCCTCTGACCTAGTGTCTTCTCTTCTGGCATGTTTTCTTCTGCTGTTCTCTGCTTCATGTCAAGGTACTGGTGCAATGTCAACTTGACAAGGTTCACATGATGCGGAGGGCAGCTAAGTAGTACTGACATTCTCAGGATCTGGCATCTTTAGGAACTTCAAGTTCTTCAAGGAAAATCAGGTTCTCCTTCTGTATCAGGATATCTTCTGGAGCTCTGCACACTCTGGAAT
>CM031625.1:45102282-45109782 GCA_018398815.1 Conus ventricosus
GACACACAGATGTACAACAATGCACACATGGTCAAGCATGCCAAACCTAAGCGACAGCACACACTGTATAGAGCAACTAGCCACAAGCAAAGGCCAAAGTCGAAAGAGACGAGCGGTTCAAAGCGTCGGAGGTCGTCGAGAAGTCTGTTCCGCGTCAGTGGCGCTTGAAAAGAAGAAAAAAAAAGATCTTTGTCCCCTAGTCCTAGCTCTGACCAGCCGCCGTGGCGAAGTGGTTAGCGTCGCGGACTCCCGGCTGGGAGGTCTTGGGTTCGATTCCCATCAGAACCTTGTGGATTCTTCTGCCCAGACCGGCTCCTACCCAGGACTGAGTTGCCACGGGCTCTATTGGGAAGACTGGGACCACATAGTCGAGTTTCATCTACTTAATGGATGCGCCTCTGAGAGTGTTGCTCAAATTTCCTGACCAACATCGTAGGTGTCTGTATCTTTCGGGCCTGGTTGACGCCGGGATATTTTATGAAAGTAAGCGTAGGGTACAGCCCTGTCATGCAGTCTCAGATCGCAATGGAAATCTGAAGCGTCATCTTCATCATCCTCATTCTCATTCTCAAATGCTGTGGCCCTTCATGCTCTGCTCTCATTGTGACCAATGTTTCGATGTTTCGATGTCCTCTCCACGTTTGTGGCCTTTGTTAGATTCCACCGGGATCACCAGTATCAGCGAGTCCATAGGAACTGTCGTTGGACGGACGTGGTGGCGCCCTCCGGAAGGAGAGCTCACTCACGCCGGCTCCGCGACGAAGCAATTATTGTCGTCAGTAGGGGCTTAGTAGGTGGTGTCCTGCGTATGCTGGATCAGAACAGGCGCCACTGAACACCACCGAAGTGACTCGGCAGCAGTGCAGTGTCTCCTCCGGTGGGTTGCCTCTTGACGACTTGACATTGACTGCTCCCTGTGGATTGCCGGTGCCGGGGCTGCGGTGGGACGGCCGGGCTGTGGCTGTGGACGGGGTGTCGGGATGAGCGGCGTGGGTGCGGTGTCACTGAGGTGGTACAGAAGATGGGACAGCAAATAAAAAGGAAGTCTTCCGCCTTGACTGTGTCAGGCCAATTGACATAGGCTAGAACACCAAGGCTACATCAAAATGTTGTTATGCTCTGCATAGTTATGCGGAGATTGTCTTCAGTTATGACAAGCTCCTAGCATAACATTATCAGTCTCCAAAATCCCCCAAAGTCGGAGTGTGGCTGCCCACGTGGCGGGGTAATTAAAAACGGTCACACGCGTAATGTTCTCATCCCCAGCTGATGCATTTGTGCCATAGTGTTCAAGTACTTCGGCTGTTCGGACGATCCCTGGAGTCTTTTAGCCAGGGTACGACAACAACAACAACAACAACAACAACAACAACAAAAGAAAGTCTAAGGTCTGACATAAGACATCCAGGGGAGAAGAGCATCATCATAACAGTTGAGCTGGCAAGCTGCAGTGCAGATGTGGCGAAGTTCAGAGGGAGACTCTGGCCCTAAGCCACTGACAGTGGACGGAGTCAGCGTGGACAGCTTGCGGTCTGTCTGATCGGAAATGGCCAGCTAGGGGAGAGAATCAACAGACAGGAGAATCGCCATCAGAGTTAGAATCTCTGCCAATCAGTATGACAGAATTATCTCTCTGATCGCTTCGAAATATATATTCCTCCTACACGTCCCCTCCGTTCTTCTTCTGATGACCGGATTTTTCGAATTCCTTCATAAAACCGAAAACAGCACGGTTCTAGAGCATTTTCACTTTCTGCGGCAATACTCTGGAATTCACTGCCTTTCCATCTACGTCATGCCCCTTCCTTCCCGACTTTCAAAACCTGCACTTAAAACGTATCTGTTCAAACACCAGTTGCAGAAAACCACCTGAAATATTACTGAATTACTACATGTCACTTGCACACTTTGCCCGTGTAAAAATGAGCTGTTCACCGTGTTATATAGTGTGTTTATATATGCGACATTATGTTCCAGTGTGTGTGTGTGTGTGTGTGTGTGAGTCTGTGAGTACGTGTGTGTGCGTGTGTGTGTGTGTGTGTGTGTGTGCGTGTGCGTGTGTGTGTGCGCGCGCGCACGTGTGCTGTGTGCGTGCGTGCGTGCGTGCGTGCTTGTGTGTGTGTGTGTGTGTGTGTGTGTGTGTGTGTGTGTGTGTGTGTGTGTGTGTTTATGACTCGTGAACGCAGAATTGTGTATGTGCGTGTGGTGTGTGTGTGTGTGTGTGTGTGTGTGTGTGTGTGTGCGTGCGTGCGTGCATGCGTGCGTGTGTGTGCGTGTGTGAATGTGTGTGTGTGTGTGTGTGTGTGTGTGTGTGTGTGTGTGTGTGTGTGTCCTGCTTATGTTTGTTAGATGTTGAATTGTTAAAACTTGTAAAGCGCCCTGTAGCCTACGTTGTTAGGATGGGCGCTATAGAAATTGTCCTCATTATTATTATTATTGATTAGTCTGGATTCGTCGTAGTCACACACACACACACACACACACACACACACACACACACATACACACACAATCCCCCTCAGTCCCAAAAAGCAATGGACAACACGACAAAAGCTGGACAAAACAAGGATGCTATCAGCAAACAAGAATATACTTCAAAACAGAAATGAACAAGTGAAAAGTTTGAATACGTGACATACATGGACCCGTTAATCACGTAATGGATGGGATGGATGGATTGATGGAAGGATGGATGGAGGGATGGATGGATGGATTGATGGAAGGACGGATGGATAGGTGGATGGATGAATTGATGGAAGGATGGATGGATGGAGGGAGGGAGGGAGGGAGGGATGGAAGGAAGGATGGAGGGAGGGAGGGAGGGAAGGAGGGAGGGAGGGAGGGATGGAGGGATGGATGGAGGGAGGAGGGAGGGGGAGGGAGGGAGGGAGGGATAGATGGAAGGATGGATGGATGGAGGGAGGAGGGAGGGATACATGGAAGGATGGATGGATGGATGGACGGATGGAGGGAGGGAGATAGGGATGGATGGATGGAGGGATGGAGGGATGAGCGCATGAGCCACTCACTGACTCAGTCAAGTTGCAAAACGAAAGATGATAATCGTAGCAGAGACGGGTTTTTTTTGTTTGTTTTTTTTTTTTTTTTGCTTTTTTTTTTTTATTAGGGTGGACACCTAAAGAGAGAAAGACAAAATGGAGCCTCTCTCTCTCTCTCTCTCACACACACACACACACACACACACACACGCGCGCGCGCGCGCGCGCGCGCGCGCGCACGCACACGCGCGCGCACTCTCACACATATACACACATATATACAGGATGAGAGAGAAAAAGACAGACAGGCAGACCGACGGACGGACAGAAGGACAGACGGACGGGCGGACGGACAGAAAAAAAGGACAAAATCGATAGAGAGAGGGAGGGGACAGAACAGACGAAGTGAGAGAGTGGCATGGAGGATTAAAGTAGAACAGACCTGAAATGCTACAAGACAAGGAGAGAAGAGGGCGGGAGGGAGCGACGGAGAGAGACAGAGACAGAGAGGGAGAGACAGTGACAGAAAGTAGACCAAAAGGAAAAGTCACAGACAAAAACCATGCAACATGAAACAAGCAATCAAGCAAACGCGAGTCACACACACACACACACACACACACACCACACACACACACACACACACACACACACACACCTTACCTGAATCCAAAGGCGAAGACGAAGAAAACAGCAGCAGCATGAGAAACGGTCTCCTCTTCCACCTCACACAAACTGTCGTTCAGTTCTGTCTCAAACCTCCTCAGCAACTTTTCAGAAACACAAGAAACAAGAGTGAAGCTGGTAAATGATCGCAGAATACCAACAGGAATCACTGATCAATTATTGAATATGATCAGGTCGGTGCTCAGCATTCACTCACACAGTTTTCTGTAGAGCGTGGTCACTGTCCTTTCTACACACTGACCACTGGTTTCGCAGCTCTTTCAGTTCTCTGACAACGGTCAGTTTTGAAGTAACGGCCATATATGGGACACAGAGTTTGAATATGTGCATGATGATATACAGAATCCGTACATTCTCTTCAAGCGTCCTCGGGAGTTCTGGAAATTTCTAAAATCATATGTATGGGCAAGTAGAAATCCCAATCAAACTGAAAGAAATCCACCACACAAACAACCAACGCAGCAGCGTGGAAACACCGACCCGTTTTGCATCAGTCGATTGATGGATACGCTGATTGGTAAACTCAAATCTTTGATATTTCTCTGAGACTGAAAGACGGAAAATCAGCTTTGGAAACTGAAGGCTGAAAGACAGAATCACTGTTGGAGGTTTCCAAATCCAGGCACTAACGCTTGTTGAACAAATGCACTCTACAGAAAACAAAACACATAATCATCACATATTCAGTTTGTCAGCCGAGTCGAAGAGAAACTGTTGGGAATATATATGGAAGGAAAATTGCCATTGAAGCTTTTTATGTGTGTCCCGTTCAGCATAGGATTAACGGACTACAGTTCAGAAAATATCCACAATGTAAGAAGACACAGCGTTGAATCGCCTCTGCCATCAAATATCATGGTTTAAAAGAGTTCCCAAGAACCAATCGACTGAGAAGTCAGGTTTGCACTTTGCGGCAGAGTTTTTTCTTTTCTGTATCTTTGATTCATTCATTTCTTTACAGCTCCTTGTCAGAGAACCTTGGCTGCATTGTCACAAACGCTTTTGTCCTCAGGTGTGTCTAAAAAGTGAGATCAATATTCTAATTCCCGAGATTTTTCACGAACTGAGAACAAAAGCATAATCATTATTTCACACATCATTTCACACATTTTGGGATCATTTTCAAATCAGCAGTCTTACTCGTATTGCATGAAACCCGTAACACAAGGTTCTTTTTTTTCCAGCTTCTCCTTTCTGTCTCTTTGTTTGACACTGGCACAACTGAAGCATACACGATCCACAAATATGAAAAATTCACTTCGTAATTCAATTTAACGACAGATAAAAACGGTATGAGATTCCCGGCAGCAACACTCAAGCATGAATGATGAACACGCACAGTTTCACAAACGAATCCGTGTCACCTGCAATATTTTTTTTTTTTTCTCTTTTTTAAATTGCATAATTGATTTCGCTGACGGGCTAAATGCGTGTTTCACTACATTTCTTCCTACTCATGAAGAAATCAATGTCGTCTACTCAGCCAGACAATCTATCTCAACTAAACTCAACATGTGCACGCGCGGCTCCAACTGCGCGAGTGCACACAGCAACATGACGAAGCAGACGACACTCCACGCCAGCTACGACGAAGCAGACGACAGCTTCGTGCCAGCCAACCAACGCAATGGTCGCCGGCTGGTCGGGTCCGCGATAGCTCAGAGTGTAAAGCCGCGATAACGCCACGACGCTGAGAGCTCTCTTTCCACCTTTTTTTTTCTTTTCTTTTTTTTCTTTTTTTTTTCTTTTTCTTTTTCTTTTCTTTTTTTTTTTTAAACTGGTCAGGGAACTAGCGCTGTTAATGTCATACATTCGGATGAAGCAGAAAATGTATATCGTAGCTTGTGATTTATTTGAGTTCCACTTTGCTTTTTCTTTATTTAGAAAGAAAAGGGGTTACTTTCCGCCACAGATACAGACAACATAATTATTACCGGACAACTTTCCCCCTTCTAACTTGTTGTTGTTGTTATTGTTGTTGTTGTTGTTGTTCTCCTTCTTCTTCTTCTTCTTCTTCTTCTTCCTCTTCTTCTTCTTCTTCTTCTTCTTCTTCTTCTTCTTAATTAATCATGACATACTGTTTCAAAAGCTTGAGCTTTACAGAATTGACGAAACCTGTGCAATGTTCTTCAAGTCATATTTACAAAAATCGTACTCCGAGTGTCTATCAATGTGCTCTGGTTTCTTCTGTAAGAGTGATTCCACGTGGGAACCACAGGTGTCGATGCTTGGTCCACTTCGGTTTTCCTTGTGTATTCATGACCTACCTTTATCCATTCAACATGCACTATGTGATTTATTTGCTGTTGATACATCAATCCAATATGCTAGTCACAATATTGACGAAATGAATCTTTATCTAAATATAAGTATGAAGCCTGCTGTGGTGATGATGATTATGATTGTCCATCCTGATAAAACTGAATGCATGTTGATTGTACTCGTCAGAAGAGACAGAACAAGCGAGAAACCACATCAAAAATAAACTACAAAGATGCTGTTATCAAACAATGGCTGAGCACAAATTGCTAGGAGTCATCATTGATCAAAATCTATCTCTCTATCTATATGTACATATATTTCCCCTCCCTCTGTACCCAGTCTACAGGGTTAATTCTTGATTAGCAATTCTCCTTGCAGAATAATCACACTTAATGAAAATTGTATACAGATCAGCGACAAGTAATTATCAAACCCGCCAGACTGTCCATCGATACAGCATTTCTTTTTCTTTTAAAACCCTTTTGTATGTACATGGATCTATGCTTGATTTTTCTCTTTTTTTATGTGCTTGTTTCGTTTCTTTATGTCTCTCTGTAAAAAAAAAAAATGATGACAACTTTGCGCACTGCCCTCTTTCTGCGCACTTGTAAACTCTGATATTATTTGATTCTTTTTTTAAAGAAAGAAAAGAAAAAGAAAGAAACTGATGGTGATTCTTTAAAAATCTGAAAAAAAAATCTATCTTGGCAGGAACATGTTCGTAGCCTTATAAAACAAGTTTCTTCCAACGTGTTCCAGATTTCACAGATTAAACACTTTCTTGATGCCCATTCCAGACAGGGTGTTTCACTTTGCTTTTATTCAGGGTCGCCTTGGCTACTGCTCTGCTATCTGGAGAAATTGTGCTCCATCTGCCCTGAAGCCACTTTTTTCCTTACAGACACGTGCCATTAAGCTGCTAAACGACGTCAAATCAGCAGGTACATTTGAGCACAATACGTGTAAACAGCATGAAATCCTGCCCCGTTCATTTATATCTTAGATTAAATACATTAATTCTTATGCACAAAGTTTTCTTTAATGCCTTCCCATAATACCTTGAGTCAATGTTTTGTTTACAGCACCAAATCAGTCTGACAGAGTTATTGTTCTTAAACCATGCATACATGTGACTACCATTATTAACATATTTGAGAGAGAGGGGGGGGGGGGGGTGAGGGGGGGGAGAGAGTGTGTGTGTGCGTATGTGTGTGTAACACAAAACGAAAAACTGAAAATAATTTGATTCATCTGTGGTGTTTCCTTTGTACAAGCAACACATTATAAGAGTGAGTGTGCCAGTACACCACACATTAGAACATTAACCAACCCAGACACTTTGTATCAAACGCCAAAACACTGAAATAAGCAAAAATATGTCCATTTATAAGAGAACATACAGACTATGCATGGTGTGTAAGAGACTGGTTCAAGGGGGAAGAAAAAAAAAACTAGTCTAATAGCGGCAATTTTTTTTTTCCAGCTTTTGGGGTTTTTTGGCAGATGAAGAGGACAATGTGAAGCACCAAAAAATGAAGAGGTGGATTTTGGC
>CM031625.1:45122282-45127282 GCA_018398815.1 Conus ventricosus
TTTTAACTGTTTATACCTCAATAAAGATTTCTATCTTTTTTTTTCATTCTTTCCTTTGTCGGCGCTGTAACTCTGTTTTCCATTTAAATACCGCTCCACGTTTTTGACCAGCACACCATAAATAAACCTACCAGGCAAAAAGTGAAGTTTCCATTTAAATACCGCTCCACGTTTTTGACCAGCACACCATAAATAAACCTACCAGGCAAAAAGTGAAGTCCCCCTACTTACGTTGCATATTCTTTGTTCCTACCCAACCCACCTCTCCCAGAGAATAGCAGGAAATCACCACAGCCATGATGATGGATGCAGAGAAGAAATTCAGAAGGGATTCTCTGTTGTTGCAGACTGGTGATCCTGCAGTCACACTCATTGTGTCCAGCTGACACACATGTCCAGGGCCAGACCAGGTGAAGGGATTCTCTGTTGTTGCAGACTGGTGATCCTGCAGTCACACTCATTGTGTCCAGCTGACACACATGTCCAGGGCCAGACCAGGTGAAGGGATTCTCTGTTGTTGCAGACTGATGATCCTGCAGTCACACTTTGGTCTCACACTTAGGGGTACCTCTGTCCACCGGAGAACAGCCCCAATGAATAGTACCAATTACAAAGAAGCTTACAGAATCTGACCAATCGCGTTACCCGGTACATAATGAAGAATGAGAGAGAGAGAGAGAGAGAGAGAGAGTGTGTGTGTGTGTGTGTGTGTGTGTGTGTGTGTGTGTGTGTGTGTGTGTGTGTGTGTGTGTGTGTGTGTCTGTCTGTCTGTCTGGCTGGCTGGCTGGCTGTGTGTGTGTGTGTGTGTGTGTGTGTGTGTGTGTGTGTGTGTTCGTGTGTGTGTGTGTGTGTGTGAGAGAGAGAGAGAGAGAGAGAGAGAGGAGAGAGAGAGAGAGAAGAGAGAGAGAGAGAGAGACTGTTACTTTGACACTTTGATAGTTTATTGTCATTACCAAAGAGGTCTTTTGACAAAGGAGGGGGGGGTAGATAACAGAACAATGACATTTCCCTCTTCCTTTCCTGCAAACAGTAAGTACACATTCATTCCTAGTGTGTTTGGAATCCAAGCTTAACAAAAACAAATTCGTTAATATTTCCTTATGGCCTCACGCACAGAAGTAATGCAGTAAGGTTTTAAAAAGATGCTGAATAAAAAATAATAATGAAGAATGCAATAGAGAGAGAGTGAGAGACAGAGAGACAGAGAGAGAGAGAGAGACAGAGAGAGAGAGGTGTGTGTGTGTGTGTGTGTGTGTGTGTGTGTGTGTGTGTGTGTGTGTGTGTGTGTGTGTGTGTGACACACACAGAGAGAGAGAGAGAGAGAGAGAGAGAGAGAGAGAGAGAGAGAGAGAGAGAGAGAAAGAGAGAGAGAGAGAGAGAGAGAGAGAGAGATCTCAACTACAGAGCAAGTTTACCCAACCTGAGTCTCCAGTTTCATCTTCTTTTCACTCAGTCTTTGATACAAACAAAAGAAGTACTGTCTTTAAGAACTAAAGGTATCACAGGATGTTTTGGTTTTCATGATGTATCGCCATTTTTTTTCCAGTGCACCGTAATCACAGTAAAGCCGTCTGATTGGTAGTTTCTTCATGTTGAGCGCCTTGTGTAAGCATCCGTCTGATTGGTAGTTTCTTCATTTTGAGCGCCTTGTGTAAGCAGCCGTCTGATTGGTAGTTTCTTCATTTTGAGCGCCTTGTGTAAGTAGCCGTCTTATTGGTAGTTTCTTCATTTTGAGCGCTTTGTGTAGACAGACAGAGCAGATCGTGGCTAGTGGGGGGCATTGTTGAGAGCAAATTCACTGGGTGGTGGTGGTGGTGGTGATGGTGGTGGCGGTTTCAGTCTTCCTGCCATCAACGGTTAGTGAGTAGGTAAGACGATCCGGGCCGTGGTATCTTTAAGGGAGTCGTGTCACGTCGTGACCATGTTCTATAGGCAATGCCGCTGCTGCTTCTTTCTTTCTTTCTTTCTTTCTTCCTACCTTTCTGTCTTTCTTCTATTTTTTTCCCCCTTTCTTTCTTTCTTGGACGGACGTGGTGGCACCCTCCGGACGGAGAACTCACTCACGCCGGCTCCGCGACTAAGCAATTATTGTCGTCAGTAGGGGGATTAGTAGGTGGTGTCCTGCGTATGTTGGATCAGAACAGATGAACACCACCGAAGTGATTCGGTAGCAGTGCAGTGTCTCCTCCGGTGGGTTGCCTATTGACGACTTGACATTAACGGCTCCCCGTGGATTCCCGGTACTGGGGTTGTGGCGGGATGTGCCGGGCTGTGGCTGTGGACGGGAAAGTCGAAATGAGCGGGGTGGGCGCAATGCCACTGAGATGGCAAAGAAGATGGGACAGCGAGAAAAAAAGATATAAACAAGATGCAAAGCATATAAACGTACTCCCAGTTTATCTTCCTGAAAACGTCACAATCAAAACACGCGTCATAATGTATTTGACGTCACAATCAAACATGTGTCATAATGTATTTCGTCACTGAGATATTCCATAAAGAAGAAAACCGTTTTGGGCCATTATAGCCCTTAGTAACGGCTATTCTGGTAAAATAAAACATCGGCATCATCCGTGACCCATAATGAACATACCTACAAATTTTCAAAAAGATCGGCCCAGGAGTTTTGTCTGGAGCGAGTAGAACACATTTTGACCACTGACAGACAGACAGACAGCATTTCTGCGTTCCCATTGTAAAGTACTCCCTGTTCTATAAGAACTGGGGGTACAAAAATAACGCACTCAAGATGGAGATAAAATATTCAGTACAGATCTAAATTATTCCTTCAAAAATTAAGAGTTTGCTTCTTAACAATTATTACTGTTATCAGTAAGTAATGCAGACAAACTTTATTATTCTTTCATGGAAAACGAGGGTTGGAAGGGAAGCTACTCCATGTTCTCTCTGCTGTCAACACAGATTCAGATTCATTACAAAATCACATCTGACTCTGTTGAAGCCGACATTTCGTCAAGCAAAGTTACTTCCGTAATACTGACAGAGTTAGCCAGTGAGCCGATTTTAGCGTGAAACAAGAGATGGCATTCGGATTTGTCTACGCACAAAACTATGTATATTTAAGTTTGTAGCATATTGTGCAGTAAAATCGAGTTAACGCTTGTCTACGCCCAAAATTACGTAAATTTAAGACTGCGACTATTTTGGAGTAAAATCGAAATCAGGTTTGTCTACGATTAGAACTACGTAAGTTTAGTTCTGTGACGTATTTCAGTGCAAAATCTGTGCTGTGATGATGATGCTGATGACGTGATGATGATGATGATGATGATGATGATGACGATGATGATGATGATGATGATGATGATGATGATGATGACGATGATGATGACGATGACGGTTGCTTATGTTCTTTGTTTGTATGAATTCCGATACATTTACAGAAGAAAATAACAAACAAGTTTGTACGCAACAAACTAACCGAACGTTTCCTCTGTCACCGATGAGGAGTAACTGTTTTGCCATGTCCCTTTTTCACCAATGTGCCTCCGTTCGTTACAACCCTAACGGGGGGCCGGACACTTCGTCAAAAGCATGGCAGCTACAGCCAATCCAATTGATCGATCCATATCACGTGATCTTATCCTTTCACCACGCTGCCTGCGTGGCTTGTAATGCGGTTATTGATTTTTTGGTTTAATGTTTGAAAATGGGGGCAGGGGAGGGGGAAGGGGGAGGTGGGGTGGGGGTGGGGGGAGTCTTGCTTCTTTGGAAAAAAAGAGACCAGAAAGTTGCTCATCTCACATAATAACCAATGTACAGATTTGAAACGACTGTATTCTTTTGCGTGTGCATGTGACGATTAATGGGGGGGGGGGGGGGGAGAGAAACATGAGAGAGAGGAAGCGAAGGGGGCGGAGAGTTATCTTTTCAAATCATAACCACACACACCACACACACACACACACTGTACATTGTGAGAAGATCCATCTTTTTGCTTGAAGACATTTCTGGAATGTCGTTGCAAACGGCAAATGATTTGGTATTTGATAAACGGCTAGATTTCCAATATATTTGATTTCCACCATTAAATGTGTTCAATACTGACTTAAAGATTATTCAGATGCAGGATTACAGATTATCCAACAAAGCATACGAATGTTTCACCAGCATCAGAGAAAACTTTGACTCGTGAATGTGAGATTAATTTCATTGCATTTGAACAGTTTGGAGGATTGAATGTACAGATCAACGAAAGTTTTGACGACTTTGTCAACGAGTAGAATTTAGCACAAACTGTAATTGAATGATCAGAGTATTATCATTGACTCTTTACCTGTTACAGATCAATTTCGCACAAGACATGTCACGAATGTACAGACATTTGTGCTGTTCAGCATTACAGAAACATGATTTCAGTCACCACGAAGGTATTTCAATATGCTTGTCTTTTCCAGATCAAATTGATAACTTTGACATCAAATATAAACCGCGTAGCAGAGAGAGAAGAGGGAGAGAGAGACAGAGAGATGAGAAGAGAGACGAGAGCAAGAGAGAGACAAAGCAGAGAGACAGAGAGAGAGAAGAGAGACAGAGAGACAGAGAGAGAGAAGAGAGACAGAGAGAGACAGAAGAGAAGAACAGAGAGACAGAGAAGAGAGAAAGAGAGAGAGAGCAGAGAGAGAGAGAAAGAGAGACAGAGAGAGAAAAGCAGAGAAGAGAGAGAAGAGAGAGAGAAGAGGAGGACAGAGAGAAGAGAGACAGAGAGACAGAAGAGAAAGACAGAGAGAGAGAGAGAGAGAGAGAGAGAGAGACAGAGACAGAGAGAAGAGAGAGAAAGGGGAGAGAGAGAGAAGAGAAGAGAGAGAAGAGAGAGAGGAGAGAGAGAGAGAGAGAGAGAGAAGAGAGAGAAGAGAGAGAGAGAGAGAGAGAGAGAGAGAGAGAGAGGGGTGTGTTTTCTCCTCCATTCCGCGTTGCTCTCTACCTCTCTCAAGCTCCACGTGAACAGAAATCACTCAGTGTTCATCCCCACCCTGAAA
>CM031625.1:45132282-45137282 GCA_018398815.1 Conus ventricosus
ACTTTTGATTTTTCTTTATTCCTTTTTAATGAACAAATTTTGGTCTAGCGTTTACTCGTTGAGTTTGAATAATCTTTAGCTTTAAACACGCTTTTTTAAGTAACATAATAAAAAAATCATTTTATTATACTGATCGAACTAGATGCCTCGTCTTTAAAATAAATGTTTGTATGACATCAAGTAGGCGTTGTAATCTCAATTCAAGCATTACTCACAACAGATATACACGTGGGATTGATTTTTCGTTTCACCACTGTTGTTGAGGCGGTTGTGGATGAACGACTGCCATTTTTAAATGACATTTATTATAGCCTAGATCTACACAGGACAACGGAGAAGAACGAAATAATTTTTAATAAAAACATTCCATTCGCTAACCTTGTTTTTATAGGCTACGGCGCGTTACCTACATCAAACTTCTAGCTTGATTTGAAGGTACCAAACATGATTTTTTTTTTGAAATCTTAATATAAAAAAATTACTTACATACGAGTAACTGGCTACACAGCACGGTTTGTCCATCAAATACAATTCTAAGCCAACGTTTTAAGGCCGAAAAAGACATGGTTGTTGTTTTATTCGTACCAGTCTATGTTAAAATACGTATTGGGGGCGAGCTATATACCCACGGATCTGTGTGGGTGTTACATTGTTGAAAGAATAACCCTTTGGAGGGTGAAAAAGAAAATTAAACATCGTTGCCATCGAGTAGGGGGTAAGTTAATTGGTGTGTTAACGCATCGCCGTAAGCCAGCGACAAATAAACACAAGAAAAGACTGGATGACGTCGCTCGAAGAATAACGTAGGTCGTTCGAGTACATATCCAAGAACGACACAATTCTTGATTTAGTCAAACCGAAGAAGTTACGACGAGCAGGAAAATAACATTATACGCGCGTGGGAAGGGGAAAAATCCTCCTGTTCTTTTTAAGTGGTTGATGATCGTAGCGTTTTTTTCGTAGAAGGTACAAGATTTTTTTTCTTCTTTTATGTTTACTACGGGCGAAAATATAATCACTTTTCTTGTCCTCATTTTAAAAAAATCAAAAAACATAGAGCCCAAACTTTTACCAGCGCTTTTTTTTTGTTTTAAATTTCTTTTCTCGTCCAGAAGTGGTTAGTAGGATTATTTTATTTTCTTTTAAAAAAATGACAATGAAAGGGGTAGTTGAGTTAATGTTTTAAAACATTTTTTTTTGTTGACATTATTTTCTAATACTTTCATTTTTTTTCTTCTTTCAGAAATGGAAGACATAAACTCCTTCAACGGGTGGCGTTCTTCATTGTCCTGCCCAGATTGCGGTGTGGTCTTTACTAACAAATATAATCTCAAACGACTTGTCAAAGAAAACATCAGAATGTCGTCTTACTCCAATGACATGTCTGTGGTTTTTAAAGATTTGGAAGAAAAGGACATCTTCAAAGGCACATGCTCACTCACGATCGTCCTACGGTACGTAAAAGGAAAATACGGCACAAGCGAGACTCTAATACCCGTGAAAAGACTAACGACAGGATATCGTTTTGGTTCCGTCGATTTTGACCACGAAAGTCGATCCGAGACGATGTCAACTCTACGATGACAACTGGGACGCCATTCGCACCATCATTAAGAAGGAACGCGACTGTCCATGTATTAAATCAGTTGGAGTAGTAGAGGAGACGCCTGACTGAACGATGAACTCGGAAAAAAATTCTTTGAAAGCACGACAAACAATTTAAATCAACCTCAGCATTTCTTGCCATTCTCCATCATCGACGAATAATGATGACTATCGTTTTTTCAACGCCTCTCCAAAAATAATCCAGGGTGTTCGAGGCGCCCTTCGCTCGCCTCATCAACAACCAAGAGATTTTGATCGTTTTCCTAAAAGAAATCAACAAACACGGACATGTTGGAGCAATTCCAGGACTACAACGACAGAATCCAAGTCGGACGTCCGTTGCAGTGACATCTACCCAGCTTTTATGTCAACCCGTTGTTTGAACTTTCCAATCAGGCTGCCGCGCTCCGCCATCCTAACTTCATCAAAACAACAAGGCCATTTACACCCTGGTGAATGACGAGCACCACCATTTCCTTACGGAGGATAACTTGTGCTTCTTCAGGTGCCTGGCCTTGCATAAAGGCGCAGTCGTCACGACTTCCAGTCCCGACTAAGGAGCTGTTCCGGCAGTGGAAGGGTCCCAGCCAAGGGTCCGGATTTTTACGCGTATCTTATCTGACTTGGAAGAATTGGAAGCAACGATCGGAATCAACGTGGATGTCTTCGAATACGACGAAAGAGAAGTCGCTCCTTACCTCATCCATCGTCGTCGCGGTGGCCAGAAATACACCGACACATATGTCGTCCTAATTCGAAATTCTCATTTTTTGTTACATCACAAAACGTCAATAAAGCGGCTACGCGTTCGGCTGTCCTAAATGCGAGAAAGCTGTGGAAAAAGAACGGGGCCTTCGTCGTCACGAAATGACTTGCAAAGGAGGACAACCTCAAAAACAGTCTATCCCGAGGAGTCTATCACCCATCACCAACCCCTATGGAAATATTGAGGAGGATGGCATCCTGGTGGGAACTGATTTTATTTTTCAGATCGGGCTTACGTTCGATTTTGAAGTTATTTTGTTGCCCATGATCTTCCTCAGCCTACAACGATGGACCTTAAGACCGTGTACGTGAAAAAAAAAAACGTTCCTTTGTCTGTCAGTGTGTGTTCCAAATTCCTCAGCTGAAGAAACCAGTCTGTTTCGTTTCTGAAGGGATCTCAAGTTCTCGTGAACAAAATGGTGGATTATCTGGAAAATTATCCGACCACCGCTTTATGGCTTCTCAGGGATGTATTTGCACTCATGTATTTGAAAACTGGCGTCAAAGGGAGGCGGAGAGGAGAAAAAAGATTCAGAGGACAGTTATCTGCCGATGAACTAAGAAAACGAACTGGATGATTATATAACAGAAACTTCCAGTAGTGGGGTTTTAACAGCGCCAAATCTTGCACGAATGTCATTGAAGCCCTATTATTTGAGCGTATTGTCAATCATTCGACACAACAAAAAACCCCACGAAAAAGGGATTCGTGAGTGGGAAATCGGGGTTGACGAAGATGAAGACCTCCAGGAAGACTCGAACCCTTTCCATATTTCTTGTCAAAAACAAACAACGAGTACAAATGTATCAGCACATCAAAGCTCAAACTTTTTGTACATCACAATTATCTTGCCAATGGATTTTCTTACGCCTAGTACCTCGCTTGCTTTGATGTAGAGGAAAAGAAAGGATTCTTTACCTACGAGTTTACTCAATTCACTGGACACGTTGGAATGGCTCATCTTCCACCTACAGAGGCCGTCTTCAGTTCATTAATAAATGCGTCGATCGATAAGTGAAGGAGGTCTTTGGCCCTATTGTCAACGAGTTTGGGACAGATCATAACATGACCACCATTGAAGATTAACCACGTGGGATAACAACAAAGACGTGCACCCTTCCTACAAGCTCTGGAAAGGAAGACCCTGTTTTATCAAAATTTAGGGCTGGACATGCTGAAAGACTCCATCGGCGTTCCGGGTCCACACTCGATATCTTTCAAAACACTGCCCCGAGAGTTTATTTTTTCTTGTCAATGAAGGATCGTAAGTCTTGCACGTCTGCTTCGTGAAAAGATGGTGGGTGGACCCCTCCGATTCATATTTCATCGCTATCATGAGAAAAACAAAACCGTTTGTTCGAGGCAATCCTGAAGGCCGAAGTACGAACGTTGAAAGGATTACGATGCCAATGCTTTGTATCTCTGGGACTGAGAAAGACATGCCACGAATATCCAGTCATCAGAAAAAAGGAAATCGCTTTAGAGCCGAAAAAAACAAACAAATACGGACAGCTGTCGCGAGAGTGCGTTGGAGTGGGTGATGAAAGAGGAGGGTATCATTTGCAGACATAAGTTCATAGTAAATGAACACGCTTTCGGAAAACGCCGAATTCGTGTAGATGATAGGATGCGGAAAACAACACAGTATATCAGTTTCACAGGTTGTTTGTTTCACGGTCACGACTGTCCCAAAACAAAGAACTTGACCATAAACCCTGTCAAGGGAAAAAAAGTTAGAAGAGATCTGAACCGAAACAAAAACACGAAACGACATCGCAGACTATTTGAGAATGAAACACTGTCAAGGTCTATGTCATTGAAAAGTGGAGTGCGTTATGGGAGCTGGTCAAAAACAACACCATCAGGCAATACAACGATTTTCTGCACGGCACTGCAAAAACACCCCGAACCGTTCAAGGATTGGATGGTCGGAGTGATGGACATTGTCTCAAAGCCGTGGACAAAGGTACCACTCTTGGTCTTGTGCAGTGTGACATCGAGGTTCCACAACATCTTCTGTGAAACTTTGCTGAGATTCATACATATTAAAGAACGCGGGAAGGGGTCGAGACGACTTGGGAAGTTATGAAAAGCTACGCAAGAACGCGTCATATATTGAGTCAACCCAGAATGACCCTCATCGGGAGTTACTTTGACCAAAGGTTCTCCTGACCACCCTTTGCTCCGATGGTCCTTCGACGGGATCGTAGTGACTGACATCCAACAAAGATGTCGAATACAAGCCCCAAGCCTGCTTTTCAACAGGTTGAGTGGTGAAAACTTGTATCCAACGCTCGTCGTCAAGGAGATTTCAAGATCATTCAAATCCATTGGCTGAATCCTTTAAGTTGCTGGGAAACTCTGCGTACGGGAGGGAAAACATCTCCAACATCGTCAAAGCATACCATACGTGTTGTCCCTACGATTGATGGAGAAAAAGCGCAAAAGATCATAACTGAACTCTTTTTCGGCAAAAACAGACTCCGTTGACAGAAAACATGCACGAGGTGGAAATGGCCAAATCAAAACTGTGTGGAATTTCCCCCAATAGGCTATTTCGTCTACCAGTACGCCAACGTTGAGGAACTGCTCCAGTTCTACTACGATTGCTTGGACAAGTTTTGTACCG
>CM031625.1:45152282-45167282 GCA_018398815.1 Conus ventricosus
CCTTACTCACAGCTAGGACTATGCCAACCCAGACCAGCATCAGGTTGGCGCTGTTTTCCTCCTCACAGCTAGGACTATGCCAGCCTAGACCAGCATCAGGTTGGTGCTGTTTTCCTTACTCACAGCTAGGACTATGCCAATCCAGACCAGCATCAGGTTGGCGCTGTTTTCCTCCTCACAGCTAGGACTATGCCAACCCAGACCAGCATCAGGTTGGTGCTGTTTTCCTCATCACAGCTAGGACTATGCCAGCCTAGACCAGCATCAGGTTGGTGCTGTTTTCCTCCTCATAGCTAGGACTATGCCAGCCTAGACCAGCATCAACTTGGTGCTGTTTTCTTCCTCAGCTCTAAATCAGATAAAATAATGGAAGAATGGAAGGCAAGAAGTAAACACGGAATACACGAAACCAAGATGTAAAGCATATAAACGTACTCCCAGTAAGTAGTAGTACAACACACACACACACACAAAAATATATATATATATATATAAATCAGTCACTTTAGCACTTTCTCCCCTTTTGGTGGTAGAAATTTTGTATGCAAGAGAAAAGAAAAAAAATGCTCTCTCCCCGGCGGGGAAATGAACCCGGGTATCCCGCGTGACAGGCGGGGACACTAACCACTAGACTACCAAGGATGCTACAAAATTTGGTTACACTTAAGTTTATAAGCCGTTGTTGCTCAAACTGTACATCACAAAAGTATCATTTATAGCCGTTAGTAACGGCTATTCTGGTAAACTAAAACATCGGGCATCATCCGTGACCCATAATGAACATATCTACAAATTTTCAGAAAGATCGGTCCTGCAGTTTTGTCTGGAGCGAGTAGAACACATTTTGACCACGGACAGACAGACACACTGACAGCATTTCTTCGTTCCCATTGTAAAGTACTCCTTGTTCTATAAGAACTGGGAGTACAAAAAAAAAAGTTCTTAAACGAACAAACAAATAGCACGACTAAATGAACAACGCCAGACGGAATCAGACAAGACAAAGGAACATTAACGAAACCAGAGCTTTAAGAGAAACTTCTTTTGAGAAGAAAAGGAACGCCAGCTGGCTTCCAACCCAAACTGATGAGTGTGCTCTTGGTTTGGATGGGGAAAACTACAACAGCACGTTTAGATTTCGTCATTTTCTACCAGTGATGCTCAAATCTTTTTACCAACACTGCAGGTGTCTGTTTCTCTCTCAGATGGTTGATGCTTGGAGATATTATGAAAAGAAGCGCAGAGTACAACCTTGCCATGCTGTCTCACACCAGACTAGAATTCCGTCCTCTTCACTGAACCTTACCGATCACCATGACAATAAAAAAAAATCTCAAATTTTTGTGGTCCTACATGCCCTGCTTTCGGGTGATCTACTTTTGGATATTTTCTCCTAAAATAACTGGCATCAAAGCTGCCGTTATTCCTGTATTCGCAGGGCGTCGTTGGAAGAATGGGGTTGCACTCTCTGGAGAGGAAGGAGTGGAGGAGAGAGCGGGGGTGGGGAAAGTGAAGGGGCTCACTCAGACTGCATACGTCACTAACCCATTGTTGTCGTCAGCAGAGAGCTTGCTTAGTGATGTCCTACGTATGCTGGATCAGAACATTCAACGCTGAACAGCACTGAAGTGACACGACTAGGGTGCAGTATCTCCTTGGCTGAGTGGCGTCAGGGCAACCTGATTCTGATTGCTTGGTATGATCTGTACGAGAATTATGATGGGGGTCCCATACGTTAAGTATTCCCTGGCTTTGTAGGGAGTAGCTCCAACAATGGTCAGAGGGCGAGGAAGATAAATGAGACAAAGAAGGACAGACAGACAGACATATGACAAACAGACAGACAGAGACAGAGTCAGACAGATAGACAGGTGTATATATATATATATATATATATATATATATATATATATATATATATATATATATATATATATATGTGTGTGTGTGTGTGTGTGTGTGTGTGTGTGTGTGTGTGTGTGTGTGTGTGACATATATATATATATATATATATATATATATATATATATATATATGTGGGGGGGGGTATGTGTGTGTGCGTGTGTGTGCGTGCGCGCGCGCGCGCGCGGTGTGTGTGTGTGTGGGGGGGGGGGAGGGAGAGGAGAGAGAGAGAGAGAGAGAGAGGAGAGAGAGAGAGAGAGAGAGAGAGAGAGAGAGAGAATGATTTAAAACGAAAGAAAAAGAGAGAAAAAAGAAGAAAAGATAGACAGTTGGGAGAAAGGGAGAAAAGAAATCAATAAATAAAAATGAAAAAAACGAAAGATTAGACAGATTTGTAATACAAAATGAAGCATCTTAAGCCTTGTGGAAACAGGAAGACAGACAGGAAAGAGACTCAAATGAAGGGAAGACGGCCAGAAAAAGGCCTTCTCGTTCTTTGTTGATCAACTGCATTCTGTCTTTGTGATGTGTGCTATATGTTTGGATCCATCATGATGGTTGTTTGTATTTATTCATGTCAAACAAAATATGTCTCGCTTGCACCAGTAAATTACGTACAACAGCATTACTATATTTTTTTTCCAACGTTTTCAAAGATGTATCAATATTGTGGACGTGAATTTCGATTTCTCTTTTTCTTCTTCTTCCTCTTTGTTACACTGCTAAATGCGCTGACTTCCTCAGTACAAGGTAAGTGCAGTACTATAGCTTGTAAGAGTTCGTTGTAGATCCCGTGGTAGGTGTTCAGCTCGCAGACGACAAAATACACCAGGCGATATTGAAACGAAGAGGACCCGTTTATTTACACACGTTGAAGAATATAGGAACAAAACAAACCACTGACCTTCAGGTTCAATAAGTCGTACAGGAGCTCAATCGTACATGCAGCAGCGAATATTCTACTAATGGCAGCTTCTCGTCGACTAGACTCAAATTCAATGAAGACTCGAACACTTCTATCTAGACTGGAACTCTTCAATAAATCTCATTTCTCTCTCTCTCTCTCTCTCTCTCTCTCTCTCTTGTCTGTGTGTGTCTCTCTCAGTCGCACAGCTCTCATTCTTTTGTATGATATTGAAAGAATATTCTCGAACCTACTCGATTATTCTTTTCTAGAATATTCTGCATATCAGTTGTCTTAACCAATGAAATCGCGACGACCGCATGCGAATGTAATTCAGTCAGCTTCTACAACATTCTCGAACGTTCGGCAAAGCACTAGCAACTTACGGAAACCTGGTGAACATTCTAACATAATCTTGAATATTCCAATCGCATTATCAATCGCTCCAAAAACAATACTGAACAATCAGGCATACATTGACTTTCCAAACATTTTAAACAAATCAATAATAGCACCACACTGACCGAAATACAAAGATCTAAAAGCGATAAATAAAAGGAGGCTTGCAACGCGTCATTATTGCTATGACGTCTTTCACAAAAGTTCCCCCTCTCTTGTCTCCCGTTTAAATTGTAACAAACTTCTTCTTCGCATTCTTCGCATTCTTCTTCTTTTTCTTCTCCGTCGTCGTCGTCACCGTCGTCGTCGTCGTCGTCGTCGTAGTCTGATAGCTTATATTTCTGTTCAATCTGCAGTAAACCCCCTTTACCCCTTCATACTTTGCACCCCCCCCCCTCCACCTCCTTCTTCCCTTCCCAACCCACCATCCACACGCCAGAAAGTCTCTGTAAGGAATGGCAATGAGAAGATCGACAGAGGCAGACTGTAAATGCTTTGGAAGAGACGGAGGGAATAAAAGGAAGGAAGTGTGTGTGTGTGTGTCTGTCTGTCTGTGTCTGTGCGCGCGCGTGCATGCGTGCGTATGCTGTAGTCAACAACAGGGGATGGGGGTAGGAAAAGGAGGGATCGAGGGGGTGGGGGTGGGGAGTGGGTGTGAGAGGAGGGGGTCGAGGACATATTACAAGCGCCAAGTTCCCTCGTTATTCCCTGTGACGTGGAGAAGATTAGAGAAGAATAAACAGAGGGATACCCAGCCAATGTTTCCACCTGATCCCCCCAACATCTTGCTTCCCCTCTTCAGTGTCCATTTGTCATGGAATCTCTGTCTCTGTCAGGCTTTTCTGTATTGCCTCCTGTTTGCCTGTCTGTGTCTGTCTAGTTATTTGTCTGTCTGCTTTTTCTAATAATGCGTGTTTCACAAGTTCCACCGCTGTTTGCCTATACTTTTCCATTGTCTTGGTTTCTTTTTGTCTGCCCCCCCCCCCCTCCACCTCGGGTGTGTGTGTGTGTGTGTGTGTGTGTGTGTGTGTGTGTGTGTGTGTGTGTGCGTGCGTGCGTGCGTGCGTGCGTGCGTGCGTGTGTGTGTGTGTGTGTGTGTGTGTGTGTGTGTGTTGTGAGTCCATATCCGTTTCTCTACCATCAGTCCGTCATTCTCTCTCTCTCTCTCTCTCTTCTCTCCTCTCTCTCTCTCTCTCTCTCTCTCTCTCTCTTTTCGTGTTTTGTCACTCTATTTCTACCTTTTTCTCTATCTCGCTTTCCCTGGTGTCTCCATTTTTTTTTTCTGTTTTCTTGATCAACCCACTAATCAATTAGTCAGTCAATAAGTACATCAGACCGCCATCTAATCAACCAATTAATCAATCAACCAATGTATCAATCATGCCATCAGTCGATAAATCAAGCAAACTCCTAATCAAGACAATAACTTAGCGATTCGTCGCAGATCAATCAGTAAATTAACCAGTCAACTAAACCAACAGGCAACCAAGCATCAATTATTCAGGCAGGCAGAGAAAAAAGTACAATGAGGGGGGAGGGGGGGGAGAGGTGAAGGGAGGGAAGGAGACACATACAGAGACAGACAGACAGACAAACAGACAGCAGACAGACAGACGGTCGGACAGACGTACAGACAGGCCAGCAGACTGGCAGACAAACGCAGAGAGAGAGAGAGAGAGAGAGAGAGAGAGAGAGAGAGAGAGAGAGAGAGAGAGGAGAGAGGAGAGAGAGAGAGAGAGAGAGGATACTAAGGCACATGCTTCGATGTGACCTTTCAGATTCTTTTAACTGTATTAGCACGCCTTCTAAAGGCTTTGTACAGATGCGAACGCAAATTCCTCAGTATCCTGCAAGCTGTTATATTACTCGTGACTAGGAAGGTCACAAAGAGTGAACATGCATCTGCCTAAAACTTTGACAAAGTCTAGCACAGCAAACAAGTTGTCTACTGTATCTTGTTTTACAGGTTTGCACTGGAGGGCTGATCAAGATATGAGAGACAGACAGACAGACAGACAGACAGACAGACAGAAAAACAGGCAGACAGAGAAACACAATGACGGAGAGACAAAGCCACACACACACACACACACACACACACACACACCACACACACACAAAGGCACGCACGCACGCGCGCGCGCACACACCACACACACACACACACACACACACGAGACGTGTTACAGTCAAGACGTGTTACAGCGCTGCTCTATGTTTGAGCTAAATTAGGGAAGTTCGATCAAGGTGATTGTGTTGAATTTTTTGTGACTGTTGTGTGTTGCATCTGTGCACTAGGGTGTGCACTCTGATTGTTGTATGAATACTTTGAAGGTCAGCAATTAATGCATTTATCGTGACTTTCATAATGAAGAAATCGGAATGAAGAATCGGTTTTGCTGAATTGCTGAACTGTAAACGGTGATCACGCAGTGTTGTCCACGTTGGATCAAAGGTGACCCAGCATTGCTTTTTGTGTGCACGTGCAACAGGTTCGTGAGCCTCCAACAGTGTTCTCGCTCCCTCTCTTTAAATAAAAAAGAAAAGAAAAGAAAAGAAATCGGCCTACCACAGGCGCTAGAAGAAATAACCAAACTTTCCTCGTCAGCTTGATTTTACAGATCATATAACGAGCGTCATGTCTTACAAAATATAAAGTAAATAAGCTGGCCATGGTCCGATGTCTGTGTGTAACACTTTGAATGGAAAGAACTGAAATGAACTTCAAGAACATGATTAATTCCAAAATATGGAACAATCATCGATGATTAAGAAAGTAAACTTCAGCCGACGTTGGATCCCGACAAAAAACATTTACTTGCTCAGAAAAGGAATTGACAGTATGGAGAAACTCTTTATTTTATCGATATTCTGCAATTGTAGAAAGTGAAGTAAGAATTGAAAGAATAGATTTTGATAAGGAAGACAAAATACTTTCTCTTTCAACATGGATTTGTTACCCCATTCCCATATGTCTCAGTAAATCAGTGGTTCGATTATTCGTCCATGATTCCAAGAGGATAACACTGACTTTGTACTTTACCAGAAATGGTTCAGGCACTTTTCTCTGCCAGGAGCTGATTGTTGGCAGTGGAGTCAAGAAGAATGCGAGGTACTCAAAGACTTGGTGTTAGATTATTGTCAGTCTGAAGACTTAACATCTTTACAGTGTGGACTGATTCGACATCCTGTTTCCTTCTTACAAGAGGTGTTTGACATTATCCATCTCTCTTCGCCCGTTTCAGCACCCGCAGATTTGCTTATTCCACTCACCCCGGGTCATGTCTGGAAATTGAGAGCAGAAGTGAAACGAAAACAGACTTAACTCTACTGATGTTTATATAAAAGGAAGTGAAAACTCCGAGACAGAACAAACAGAAGTCAAACCAAGTAGTCCTTTGGATCACACAGAACCCGAGCCGTCAACACCAACAGTTCCTCACAGTGAGTTTTCCCACAAAGGAAGTGAATCAAGTACACAACATGTTACTTCAAGTTCAAAACAAAGTGCCAGACGCTGTAAGTCAAGCAAATATGACAGAAGGCGAGTACTTTTCCCTAAACGATTGTATGACAAAACCACCCACCAAAAACTCCAAAGGCTAGAAGACAATCAGGACCTTATGGCAGCTGAGTTAAGTGATTTTCAAAATACATTGATCTCCATCTAGAAGACGTCAAAACATCTATAAAAATGAAATCAAGCATCATATCACCCTAAAAACTGAAAATCTTCATCAAACAATGGAGGTTGTAAGGAACATATTTCCAAATTAGAAAGCCAGATAATAACTCTAGGCAAAGAAAACCATTCCTTGAAAACACAAATAGGAACTCTTCAGTCAAAACTTAAGCTTATGATGGACAAAGGTCCTACTCAACACCTTCAACTCAATATGAAGTGCAGCACCCCCACCCAGCTGAAACAAGGAGAGAATTTACTCCGGTTATTGAAGATCCTTCAAGTCAAACCGGTGACAAAAACACACTCGAAAGTGAAACACTCAGTAACGCTGTAATTTATTCAAAGAAAATACCAGAAGATAATGTATCTCTGAAACAAACAGTCTAGAAACATACATATTACTAACAACTCCTGTGTTAACTCAAAATCGTTTTGAAATTTTAGAGGAAGAAAACTGTACCACAGAAAACCCGGAAAGTGTTGAATGCAGTGACAGCAGTGCTGATCCTGGAGATAACAATACTTCCCAACACAGTGTGCGAAATCAAACACCCATACGACAGAGATCCCTTCGCAGGTGTTTAACGAAATCAAGATTCCTGACAACATTTCTTCAGTCCTCATCGGAGACTCTGTTTTAAGGTTTATTGATCCAAGACGGTTAGGAACTGAAGATCGTGTGTTTAAACTGTGCATTCCGGGAATGACAATACAGAACATGATCCAGTGGCTTCATTCATTGCCCGATAGCTCACCCATGTCCAACACATGATTGTTCATGTTGGGTCAACGATTGTCCGGCTGGCCCAGTGTCTGCTAAGCAGTGGACAGAACTGATTACTCTGTGCAAAAAATCTTTTCCGTCAGCTTGTATCACGTTCAGTTCTATCATTCCAGCACGGGGACGCCATGTTCTAAATAATGCGATCTCCCCTCCAACAGAACCTTGCACTCAGCCTGTAATACATCTAAAATTAATTTGATTGATAATCATGACACTTTTATTACAAAAATGGCGCTCCAAGACTCGCTTTATACAAAGACCCTGTCCATCTTAGTCTAAAGGGAACGGCAAAGCTCGCTGTGAACTTTATGAAGTACTTGCCACGTTTCTTCCGTTACAACTCTGGCCAACACTCTGAAGGGGCTTTTCCACCTCGAAGACAACCCAGAAGTAATCAGAGAGTAGAAGAACTATCAGATGCCTTCCACAACACACTACACAGTGGCAGGACGGACTCTCGTGCCGAACAGAGTCGACCCTCTGGTCACAGTAGCAACGTTCCTGGCGTCCCATCCATCACTTCCATGGCCCACTATCCCCTGCTGCCATCCCGGAGAGGTGGTGGGCCATTCAACGACAGGCGGTATCCAGTTCATCCTGAGGGTCCTGTTCCTGTACGTCCTGCTCCTGCACTGCAGCAGTTGGAGGCCATGGACCAGACCGTTCAGCCTACCTTCCACAGACTCCCCCAGGACAGAGGCAATCTGTCTGTCTAGGAAACCCATGGAGTCCCTTTTCCTTTGTGCTCCAACCCACCCCATTACCCATTCCAAGGACCTTGGTACCCCTCTACGTCACAGCCATACCCCTCTTCCCTGTATCCACCTTCAGTCATGGGTGACCAAACTCATACAACTACCCCAAACCATCAGCAGTTACTCCATGACCCGCGTGTAGCTGTGCACTCCCCAACACTTGGTATCCTGGAGGTTTACCGACACAACCCGGACAATACGCCCTTCAGCTGATGAACATGGCATCACAGCTTTTCCACCAACAGAGACCTCAGTAACTGAGTTCTTGTATTCACATGTGCGCTAATGCGCGCGCGTTAATGTGTGAGTGTGTGTGTGTGTGGGGGGGGGGGGGGGGGTGAGGGGGGGAGTGCGTGTGTACATACGTGTATGCGTACACGGATGCGCGCACCTAAAACGCTTTTTTATTTGAGTGAAAATCGTTTTTTTTCCCATGACAATCGACATCAAGATATCAAGTCTGAACGTTAGTATGGTGAATGCGTGTTTTTTGATATCGGACCTGGGAATTTGTAGTGACTTAATTGTGCTTGGTGACTTGCTTGGACCTTGAATTTTGAATTTGGCGGACTGCGATCATTTCTGTTAAACTTTATCTGCGTTTCTTAATGCATTTTTTTCTGGTTTGAAGATTGTTGTATTTGTCTGTTATTCTGTTGGTTTCATCAATATTATATATATTTATTATATATATTTTTTCCCCCTATCTGAGTGAATGCGTGTATGAATGTTAGAGATTATTTTGTAAAGAATCTTTTTTTTTCATTTTTGTCATTGAACTCAACTGCTGTTGCAGTATAGAAGATACAGTGTGTGCAGTGTGTATCTAGTAACGCTGAAGGCGGTGTTCACTTACCCGAACTATTTGTCCTTTCTTTTTTACTCTCTGAGCTTTCCATAACTCAGATATACATTGCATTACGTGTTGTATATACACATTCTAAACTGAGAAAACTTTTCTAGACTTATTGAAGTTATTCCCAAACGATCTGCACATGTCTTTAACATTAGATACGTGGCCAATAAACAAGGATCTTCGAATAGGCTACTTGAACATTAACAATGCAACAAATAAGAAAGACATATTGCAACTATTCTTCACAACAATGGTAACAATTTTCATGTATTTTGTTTCGCCGAATCCCGTTGTCCTCACAAATAACTGATGCTGATATGAATATGCCAGGATACCAGATAATTCGACTGATCCACATAAACCCAAAACCACAGGCATACTATTGTATGTTGCTTCTTCGTTAAACTACAAAAAGCTGAATAATCTAGAAAATTATGACATTGAATCTGTATGGATTGAAATCAGAATGAAAAACAGTAAACCACTAATCACAGGATTTATATACAGAAATCCATCAGAAACTACAGACTGGCAAGACAAATTTAGTGTCCTT
Source organism: Conus ventricosus (assembly GCA_018398815.1). NCBI lineage: Eukaryota > Metazoa > Mollusca > Gastropoda > Neogastropoda > Conidae > Conus > Conus ventricosus. Next base: position 45,162,121 of record CM031625.1, read on the forward strand.
ATGGATGAATGTAACGATGCTAAGTTTTGAAACTATCATTTTGGGAGATTTTAATATAGATTTAACGAAACCCAAACCCAAGTGGCAACAAAACTACACTTTACACGGCCTAGAACAACTTATTGACAAACCAACCCGTGTAACTGAACATTCAAGTACCTTAATTGATCACATTTACACAAACACAAAACAATCTATTATTGAAGTATGTGCTCCACCATGTGGATGTAGTGACCATAATCCGTTTGTCTTACTTGGTACAAAACCGTGTTAAAGTTCCAAAGGTAGGGCATAAGATCATATATTATAGAAGTTTTAGAAACTTTCAAGAAGAAGATTTCCTTTCAGACCTTGCCACGGCACAGATGGATTACATATATCAAATAAGAGATCCTGATGAAGCAGCTGAATATTGGATCAGTACATTTACTTCTGTATATAACAAGCATGCTCCATTCATAAAGAAAGAGTCAAACAAGAAACAAAAAACCCCCGTGGATAACAAAAGAAATTGATATAGAAATTAAAAAAAGAAATCATTAAGCAATTTCGGAACAAGTAAAGAATTTCGAAAACAAAGAAATAAGGTAAACTCAATGAAACGAAAATCTAAACGCAATTACTTCCAAAAGATGTTAATTTCTACAAAGGATTCACGTCAGATCTGGAAAGCTATCAACATGTTGAATAATAAACAGGTATCAAGAAGTCAGCAAATTCTTACAGACGTATCTGCAAATCAGTTAAACAACCATTTTGCAAATATTAAAGATAAAATCATATTACATGACAGGTCCAATGAAAATGATCTCAGTCACTTAAAACATTACCTTGGTTCAAAGAATATTTACTTTCCTTTTACTCTCCAAACCAATGACGGTACTGGATGTCAGTAAAAGTTTCTCATCTTTAAAACAATCTGGTGCACGCGATTTAGACGGTTTAGATGTAAAAATACTAAAAGTTTCATGCCCAGTGATCTCTGACACGCTAACTTATTTATACAATTTGTGTATAGAGAAACAAACTTTTCCTCTAAAATTTAAGGAAGCTAAAGTTATTCTCTCCATAAATCTGGTGATACATCAAATCCATCAAATTATCGACCTGTTTCTATTTTATCTGCTTTATCTAAGCCTATTGAAAAGCACATGCAAAAGTCCCTCTATTCTTACCTTGCTAAAAATAATTTACTCAATGAAGATCAGTCTGGTTTCCGTGAAAATCATTCCTGTCATACAGCCCTCATACAGCTCGTTGATAGCCTTCTATGCAGTATAAATGAAAATAAATTTACTGGTATTCTTTTTATAGACTTTGAGAAAGCGTTTGATGTTATAAATCATTCTCTGCTACTGCGCAAATTAGAACTGTATAAATTAAATCCAGAATTCATTAATCTCTTGGCTTCTTTTTTATGTAACAGAAAACAAGCAGTAACAGTTAACAACAAAATGTCAAACTTTTTGCCTGTCAAATACGGAGTACCACAAGGCTCTGTATTAGGTCCTCTTCTGTTTTCTATCTATATCAATGATTTACCTCTTTATGTTAAATGTAAGTGCGAAATGTTTGCCGACGATACATCGCTCCATTCCAGTGATTCAGACACCCATAGACTAGCAAACAAATACAAGATAATATTCATGGACTTACTGAATGGACCCAACTGAATCATATGTCCTTAAATGCAAACAAGACCAAATGTATGTATGTATGTGCTCGACAAAAACGGCAAAGAATGAAGTCAAAATTTCAACCATTGTTTATATCTGACAAACAAATTGAAGAAGTAGATTCACATAAAATGCTAGGTGTAATAATTGATAAGGATCTATCGTGGACTGACCATACAAAGTCACTGGGAAAACGTCTTTCAAAAAAATTACTTCAGCTAGCCAAGATTAAGAATTTCCTTGATACCCATTCTCGTAAGCTTTTCTTCTGTGCTCACATTTTATCAATAATTGATTATGCATCGACATTATGGGACAGCTGCAGTGAAACCAACTTAAAAATGATTCATCGAATGTACAAAAGAGCACTAAAATTAGTATTGTTAAGATCAAGCACTCTGACTACAGAAGATTATAAAAAACTTAGTATATTAACTTTCCACAACAGACTTTTGTTAAATAAGGCAGTGGTATGCATAATGTTATATACGGCAATGCTCCTAAAAAGATAAGCGACACATTTAAAAACTAACATCCATAGACACAATCATTTTTTATCTATTCCCAGACCAAGAAATAATCTTTATAAATCTAGTTTTTTATACTCTGGTGGAAATGTATGGAACAAGTTGCCAACACGCTTTAAAAGTATAAACAATAAAATCCAGTTTAAAAATAATCTGAAAAGGTATCTCATGAATGGTTCATAACTTACATTTTCCAAAACCTTTGAAATATGGTTTTATGGTTTTTCACAGTGTATGCATGTGTATATGTATATCTATGTACATGCTCTGCATGAGTGTGTGTGCCTCAGAGGAAAGGGTATGTCAGTGTCGACAATATTCTTAGAGTATACGTACGTGCACATTTGTGAAGAAAATGTACATATTGCACATAACCAATCTCTCTCTCTCTCTCTCTCTCTCTCTCTCTCTCTCTCTCTCTCTCTCTCTCTCTCTCTCTCTCTCTTACTTTATGGAATTTCCCCTTCTCATTTGTATATCCCTACTCCCCCCTCCCCCCCCCCCTCCCCCCTCCCCCCAACACCCCCCCCCCCCCCCCTCCAATCCATTTCTTCTCTGGTTTCTATTTGTTGTTATCTCTGACTTTCATAAATTTGTGTGATTAGTCGTCGTTTCACCGACTTTTTTTTTATTTTTTTTTTTTATGGATGGCTTGATGTAAAAAAGCAGATTTATGCTTATTCAATGTTCCATCTGAAAATAAAATTTTGACTTTGACACACACACACACACACACGCACACACACACAAATGCACGCACGCACACCACACACACACACACACACACACACACACACACACACACACACACCACACCACACATGCACGCACGCACACACACATACACACACACACACACACACACACAAATGCACGTACGAACGCACGCATACACACACACACACACACACACACACACACACACACACCACACACACACACACACACACACACACACACACACAGTGAGATAGACGGACAGACAGGCTGACAAAATGAAAGGGAAGAGTGAAAGAAAGAAGGGACAGAGAAAGAGAGGGAGAGAGAGAATGAATGAATGAATAGACAGGCGAACAGACTAACAGACAGACAGAAACGAAGGCGATGGACATTGAACAGACACACAGCCTGGGAACTTGGAAAACACCATTATTAGAAAAGCCGTGGAAACCCTGCGTCTTACCCAAATACAAGAAAACTCATCTCAGAGGTTCGGAAGAGAAGAGAATGCTCTCTCTCTCTCTCTCTCTCTCTCTCTCTCTCTCTCTCTTCTCTCTCTCTCTATTTTGTGATGGTGTGTGGCTTGTTGAATCTATCTGTGTTAGTGTCGTGTGTCTATGAAATTCCTTTTTTTATTTAAAAGAAGTTGTCCCTCATATAAGGATGAAAAACAAATGTGTCCTTTTCTTTTCACAGATTTACTGATGGACATTGTTGGTTTGGCTGAGGGTGGCTACCCAGCAAAGTCATGCTTCGCATCATCCTCAACCGACTGAAATCCAAGGCTGAGGAACTGCCATCAGAAGAACAAGCAGGTTTTAGAAGAGGGCGGAGCACTGTGGAACAAATGTTCAACTGACGAGTCCTGATTGGAAAGCATCTACAACACCAAAAGGACCTCTTCCACAATTTCATTGACTTTAAGAAGGCATTCGACCGGGTGTGGCACAACGGCCTATGACAGGTTCTCAGAGACTTCAACACACACACACACACACACACACACACTGCCTAAAATATCAATCCTTGATCGAATAAAGGTTTTCTGAGTTCTCAGTTCTCTCTCTCTCTCTCTCTCTCTCTCTCAAGCAGGCAAACGCGCGCGCTTTGCGCAACTCGCTCTTGAACCATCGACGTTCACGCCTCGGCGCGTCACAAAAAGACCACGTGACACTGGCAGCGGAGTAATTGCTTCATTCAGACCACTGCCTGGCGGTGCAGCGCCTTGATCCCTGCGCGCTTCTTGCAGGCGGCCCCCTCCCCTTTGATGCCGGAGGGGGCCGAGCCGGGGGTCAGATGAAAGGTCCAATCGATATTCCTCCCTCAGCTTTGTGATGAGTGTGTGTGTGTGTGTGTGTGTGTGTGTGTGTGTGTGTGTGGTGTGTGTGTGTGTGTGTGTGTGTGTGTGTGCGTGCGTGCGTGCGTGCGTGCGTGTGTGTGTGTGTGGTGGGTATATGTGTGTGTGTGTGTGTGTGTGTGTGTGTGTGTGTGTGTGTGTGTGTGTGTGTGTGTGTGGTGGGTATGTGTGTGTGTGTGTGTGTGTGTGTGTGTGTGTGTGTGTGTGTGTGTGTGTGTGTGTGTGTGTGTGTGTGTGTGTTTGACATTAGTCTGCACTCTCATCAACAAGACATCAGGACACAAGTGCCATCACCAGTGTCCTTCAATGGAATACCAATTGAATCAACTGACAACCTTCGCTATTTTGGGTGTAGGCTTTGACAGAATGCCAACCTTTAGAAAGCGTATTGAAAACATTGTTCTTAAATGCAAAAAAGGCCTATCAAGCAATGGCAGCTAATGGCATTGAACAGCGCCATCTCTACCGACTGTATCGCGCCCTTGTACTAGTGTGATTTATTATGGATTAGGGCTTACAACACTGTCCAACTGCAACCTTCTCACATTAGAAAGAATTCAAAATGAAGCAATGAGATTGATCCTGGGAACCACGAAGGACACACCAGTTGAAACTATGCGATACCTGCTCGACCTTCCTTCAATGCAGACAAGACACAAGCTAGAACAGGTGAAGACATATTTCAGAGCACTTGAAAATCCCCAAAACACACTTCACATAGCGGTCAAGGAAACAAAAGGCACTCGGCTAGGACGTGCAAAATCATGGACGGGACAGGCAGAAGACAGTATACAGCTTGTGTGCCAGTTAGCAGAACTCAAAGAAACCAAGGAATGGGAAAAATATCCAGACCACTTGAAACACCTCTACCTAATTGCCATC
>CM031625.1:45172282-45174782 GCA_018398815.1 Conus ventricosus
TGGGGCATGGCAAGTGTCACATACACACAGACACACTGAGAAAGGGGCATGGCAAGTGTCACATACACACTGACAGACAGACAGACACTGAGAATAGGGCATTGCAAGTGTCACATACACACAGACGGACAGACTGAGAATGGGGCATGGCAAGTGTCACACACACACACACACACACACACACACACACACACACACACACACACACACACACACAGAACACGTGTCCACTCACTTCCAGCGGGGTAGAGTCCCACAGCCGAGAAGCAGAAGGAGGTGCAGTAGGAAGGGGTGTAGGTCACATAGCCGTCTTCACTGCAGTCCCCGTTGTACCACATGCCAGCGAAGGGACTGCCGCTGTTGCAGTCGTAGCAGTAGAAGGGAGCTGCAGACAGCATGGCCATACTGACGTCATTTTGGGGTGTGGGGTGTTGTTACGTAGTACAGAAGAAGAAAGGGGAAAAAACAATATACAAAGCATATACAAAGCATATAAACGTACTCACAGTTTATCGTCCTGAAAAACGTCACAATCAAGCATGCGTCATAACGCATTTGACGTCACAATCAAACATGCGTTATAATGTATTTCGTCACTGAGATATTCCATAAAGATGAAAACCGTTTGGGGCCGTTATAGCCGTTAGTAACGGCTTTTCTGGTAAAATAAGCATTGAGCATCATCCGTGACCCATAATGAACATACCTACAAATTTTCAGAAAGATCGGCCCAGAAGTTTTGTCTGGAGCGAGTGGGACACATTTTGACCACAGACAGACACACAGACACATAGACGCACAGACAGCATTTCTTCGTTCCCATTGTAAAGTACCCCCTGCTCTATAAGAACTGAGAGTGCAAAAACAACCAAGGGCTCTTATTTCAGGGATGATGAAATAATCTGTCTCCACAGTACGAAATGAGTTTCAATGATGAATCTTGCACGGAACCCGAAAACCGTTGTTACATCTGACAACATTTTTCACAGCAGGGTCGTGTTTGTTTGTTTGTTTGTTTGTTTGTTTTGTTTGTTTTTGTCCCTTGCCCTGCTTTCAGCTTCATCTGAAGAAATGTATCACGCGCGGGTCACGTGTTTATCTTGATTAGCAGTCAAACACACACACACACACACACACACACACACACACACACACACACACACACACACACACACATACACACACACACACACACACACACACACACACACACACACAGATAGACAGACAGACAGAGAGACGGAGGAAGACAGGGGAGTGAGAGGGGTAGAGAGAGAGACGGAGAGAGACAGAGAGGGAAACAGACAAACAGACAGAGAGAGAGAGAGAGAGAGAGAGAGAGAGAGAGAGAGAGAGAGAGAGAGAGAGAGAGAGAGAGAGAGAGAGAGGAGAGAAGAAAGCTCACGCTGAGGGGCAGACGTAGTGGTGGTAGTAGTGGCGGTGGTGGTGGTGGTAGAGGTGGCACTGGTGGTGGTGACATTGCTATAGCCTTCAGTAGTACTGTTATTCACAGTGACGTCATCAGCCGTAGTCGTCGTGCTCATCCCACCGCTGGTGACGGCTGCGGCAGCCGTTGTGGTAGCGTCGCCTGCAGCATCGGTAGTCGTGGTTGTGACGCTGATGGCGGTGGCGGCGTCTGTGGCTTCCTCTGGAGAGGTGGTGGTGAAGGTGGTGGTTGAGGTGGCGTTGAAGGTGGTGGCATCCGGCTGGGAGGAGGTAGAGGTGGTGGTGGTAGTAGGTGTGGACGTGGTGGTGGTGGTGGTGGTTGAGGTGGTGGCAGAGTTAGTAGCTTCGGGCTGGGAGGTGGTGGTGGTGGTGGTTGAGGTGGTGGTAGAGTTAGTAGCTTCGGGCTGGGAGGTGGTGGTGGTGGTGGTGGTGGTGGTAGGTGTGGACGTCGTGGTGGGGGTGCCGATGGTGGTAGTCGCTGTGGTGGATGGGGGATGGTGGAAGCCGTGGCCAAACCTGTGGCAGTTCAAAGGCATGATATACAGACGCAGTCAGCGATAGGGAATCTCTCTCTCTCCTCTCTCTCTCTCTCTCTCTCTCTCTCTCTATATATATATATATATAATATAATATATATATATATATATATATATATATATATTAGGGAGGGGGCTTCACCCTAAGGATCTTTCATGAAAATGTTCAGCAGGGAGTAAAAGAAAAGGAAAATGAGAAGGAAAAAAAAACCCAGCGCAATAAAGTCTTGGAGATAAGGAGAAGAACGAAGAAAAAAACAAAAAGGGTAATGAAGCCGGGTGTAGTGGGATGGGATGGTGTGGGGGTGGAAGGGGGAGGGGAGATAGAAGTGTTGGAAGGGAGGGAGTAATGAGGAAAGGGAAAAAAAGCGGAGGGAGACATACAGAAGAAGAAAAAAAAACATAATGATAATGAACGAAGAAAGAAATAGGCGAAGAAACTCCGGAAGGAAAAGAAACCAGGTGTACAAAAAGAAAAAGAACAATGGAACATTTTAGCTATGATTTAGAAGGGAAAA
>CM031625.1:45179782-45184782 GCA_018398815.1 Conus ventricosus
TTCATCCGGCAGATGATATTAGACGGGGAAAAAAAAAAAGAAAAAAGGGGGGGGGGGGGACAAAAAAAAACAACAACAACAACCACTGAAGTCATTTCTACACATACATCTGCATACACTTATGAAAAAGAAAACAGCATATCAGTTAAGGACCTTCATAATAGTCTAGCTACATCAGAACTGGCTAAAGTGGCGGCAAACTCAATTATGCATGAGTCAGACAGAACTTGACTCTCATTTTCATATTTGTCAAGATTGATACCTTTCGCCTTATACATTTTAGTTAAAACTGGACAATCTAATAGAAGGTGGTGCACAAGAATGAATTTTCCACAGACACACACAACTTCAGGAGAAAATTTGGTCTTCCATGTGTTCAGCCTTAATTTTGTGATAATCTTAGCAAGATGGCGTGAGCAGCTAGGCAGTGTGTAGCATTTTTCACAGAAAAAGGTTTTGTAAACGTAGTGTTCCAGGTTGAATAGTATTTCACACTTGGAAGGATGTAATGGCAAATTTAGCACACATTCTGAACAGTTTTGTGCACCAAGTTTTAGCTAGATTATCTGCTATTTCATTCCCTCTGAGACCACAATGTGAAGGAATCCAACAGAAGTCTACGATTATACCCTGAGACATAATACAGTGTATCAGGTACCTTATTTCATATAACAAATCTTTTCTGGCCTTACAATCCCAAGTTTGCAGTGCTTGCAAAACAGACTTGGAATCAACACAAAACAGCACACTAAAAAAGGATATTGGAGTACTATATACACAAAATAAAGCCATCAGTATAGCATACAGTTCTGCAGTGAATATGAAAATCCCTTTCCGAGATGAAAATGTTTTCCTATATTCAGATTTGGAATAACGAAACCAGAACCGCTGTCAGCTGTATCCATAACTGAACCATGCATCAGTATAGATTTTAAGGTGATTAGGATATGAATTTTCTAGGTGTTCTTTCACATCGTTCACTAGAATGTTAATATTTTCTTTTTTCTTTGAGACCGTATACTCATAATCAAAATTTCCACTCAAGTGTTCCCAAGGAGGCATCATCGGAACCGTGGGGAACTCTGGAATCGATGTTAAATCTACATTACACTTAGACATAAGTTCAGCGGTATAATTCATTATTGGCTGAATATATGAAATTTCCTTGGCTCTACTTGGAAAATCTTTATTCGAATTTACAAAAATATCATCAGCAACTGAATTTTTTACTGACAAGCTTCGAATCACATATTTGGCTACTTCTAGACATCTTTGCTCCGATAAAGGTAAGATATTCGCTGCTTTGTAGCTCTTATATGTATTTGTTTGTACAGGAACTCCTAAACCTAATTTAATAGCTTTACTGTCAATACTTTGTAACTTTTTTAAAAGATACTTTGGTGCTGAAAAGTAAACTTCTTGTCCATACTTTAACTTGGAGCGGACAAGAGCCAAAGACAGATGCAAAAGGGTTTTAGTATTTTGACCCCAAGGTTGGCAATTAACAATTTTAAGAAAATTTAGTCTAGTTCTAGCTTTAGATAACAATTTTTCTATGTGCATTTTCCAGCTTAGTTTTGGTGTTAAAAGGACTCCCAAAAAATTGACTGATTTCTGATATTGCAACAAAGTGCCATTTATATTCAAGGATGGGAGTACAGGCGGATTTTCTCCATTGTTAAACAACATTAAACAGGTTTTTTCACCAGATAATTCTAGCCCATTTTCTTTTATATATGCCGATAAATTGTCCAATTCATATTGATATGACTTCTGCACATGATTAATTGACCTCCTCTTTGTATGTTTTCTTAAACTAGTATGCATCCATATTGCGATGTCATCAGCATACTGAACTAAATGGATATTTTTGGACAGCGCAGAAGGAAGATCATAAAGGAGAACTGAAAACAAAATTGGGGCAATAATTGATCCTTGGGGATACCCATATTAATGTCCCTGAAGGAAGAATACATCTTACCAATTCTTGTACATATATGTCTGTCCATTAAGAAACCTTTTATGTAAGAATACATGTTGCCTGAAATACCAATCTTTTTTAATTTGTAAAGCAACCTAGCATGCCAAACACTGTCGTAGGCTTTTTTAACATAAAAAAATGTAGCCATCGTACTTTTTCTGTGGGCAAACTGTTTTTTTATTTGATTTGTAAGTTTTACAAGATGGTCTGTAGTGCATCGACCCTTTCTAAAACCAGCCTGCTGGACTGGAAGCAAATAGTTCTTTTCACAATAGTACATCAGACGCTTCAATACAATTTTTTCCAGAAGCTTCCCGACATGAGAAGACAAAGAGATTGGTCTATAACTGCTTACAGAAGTATTTATCTTGCCTTCTTTCAGAAACTGGTATGACCACCGAACTCTTCCAAATTTTAGGGAGAGCGCCATTATTCCAACATTTTTGGAACAACGAGAGTAGTACATGTTTCCAGGAAGACGGCAGATGACATAGCATCTGATAAGAAATGCCATCTAGACCAACTGCTGAGTTCTGAGATGAGACTGATGATAAAGCTTCTGACAATTCTGAGACCTGGATGGGAGAATTCAAAAAATGATCTGCAACTGGATCAGGATCCCAATAGTCCTCTTTTTGTTCCTCTTTCAATCTATATTGCTCATTTTCTGCCTGTAGAGATGAAGACAAACTATTCTGAGAAAAGAAATCAACAAAAGCCTCAGCTTTTTCATAAGATGTAGGAAATTCCTTTTCTAGCTTAATTGGGTAAAGTTGTTTTTTGTGACCATTTTTCATTTCTTTACTTTTTTTCCACATTTTAAACATGTCTTTTGATTCTGTAATTTCCTTCTTACAAAATTCATCCCAGTATGCCTTTTTGCTTGAGCAATTATTTTATACAGTTGTTTTTTTTCCTGTTTCATAGTCTGAAAATTTTCTTCAGTCTTATTCGGATCCACCTTTTAAAAGCCTGACGTTTTGATTTTACAGCTAATCGGCATTCTTCAGTCCACCACACGTTACCGAAAAATTTACCAAGTTTCCTATATCTACTCCTTGGAATAGCACTATCAGCAGCTTGAATCAATATTTTGGCAAAATTTGAATAAAAAACATCAATGTTGTCATCTTCAACCGACGTGTATCATATGTCATCAGACTATTTGCAAAAGCTTCCCAATTGGCTAATTTATAATTATAATTTGGGATTTTGTCTTCAACATCTGATATGTCAGTGCTAATTTCATCATTCAAATTTATTGTGATTGGAAGGTGATCACTTCCAAGGCAGTCTCTCCAGTGGACCAATCGCAATCAATTGCTAGATTGGAGATACCAGCGACAAGTCTATAGCAGCTGGTTTGTGTGTTGATACATCTGGGATTCGAGTAACTCGACCATCATTTAACAAGATTAGACTGGAATCAACAATATTTTCTAGAAATCTGTTAGAAGACACTTTTGAACATTCTGTATCCCAAAAAGGAGCATGAGCATTAAAATCGCCAAGAATGATCCATTTCTTAGAAGTGAAATCGATGTTTTTCAGCCAGTCCGTATTATCATCTTTGGGCCGTAGGGATAATACACTGAAATGACATTATAAACTGAGGTGTCATTAACTTTTATCGCAGCCCCTACAGAAAAGCAGTCTTCAGAATCTTGTAGTCCTGGGCATAGAAAACTTGTGGAAAATTGTAAATCACATCTAACATAAATAGCGCACTGCAACCTTTTCATTTGAAATATTTACGTTAGTTAGTGGTGGATAGTAGAAATTCTTAATATTTGGAAGCTTTGATATTTCAACATTTAGCGATTGAAGCGCTAATACACTATAATTTCCCTGTTGTACGTAATTTTCAAAGGGCAGAAAATTTGCAGAGATTGATCTGGTATACCACTGTAATATTTTCAAATTGTTATATACTTGTTTCTTCACAATTGTCTATAACTATAAGTCAATGTGTTACTTGTGAAAAAAGAAAAACTAATCACTAGTCAGGACTAAGGGTATTTTCCGACGATGCCTATGGTCTATGGCGGAATGCCGCGGGAGGAGGTAGACCATACATTCCTGGCGGTGGTAAGGATCCTGGGGTCTGGAAGGCCAGGGACTGCAGTTGAATGCCCGTGTGCCGCTGAATCTTCTACCTCTCTGTCTGCGTCGTGGTCGCTCCCAGAAGAGGCGATGTAGATGACGGCCTAGGTTTCTTGCCAGTAGCCGTGCTCCTTCGCCATTTGGATGGAGATCATCTGAAGGTGATACGACTTCTGGATGTTGTCGTAACCCACATGAGAAACATTTTGGTATTTTTTCCAATTAATTCAGAGTAGGTGTGGGCATTATATATCACCCGTTTTGCTTGAAGATGTTGTGATTTGACAGGATTGACTTGCTGCACACAACGTGGGACTGGGGAAAGATTTGCTGACAGATACCACAGCAGAAGCCATGTCTTTTCCGCACACAGCGGCGTCTTTCCCTTTAAGGTCGTTGAATCCTGTGTGCAGAACCACACAATCTGGAGCAGGATGCAGCGATTGACTTGCTTCTTCAGCAACCTTCTTGATGTTGTCAATGGTGAAAGCTTTCCTTGCAGCCACTTGTAGTCCATAAGCCATTCCAGGCGTGTAGGATTGACTCGGTTCATCGTAGAGTCATGAAGAATAAGGACACGGGGAGTATCTGTGGGAATCGTATTTTTTTGCCGGCATTGATTTGGGGTTAACTTCGGCGTTCTATTTGGTGTCACTTTATCTACGTCATTGGTAGTGACGTCATTTTCAGTACTGTTCTTTTGGCTATTTCTTTTGTTTTGTTTTTGTTTTTTATCTTTTCTTTCGTAGACCACCGGCCCTACAGACCTTTCAGATGTCATCTTGGATGTAGGGACCGTTGGGACTACCTTGACAGCGTCCGCATAGGAGCGATAACCAGAGGTAGGTGTTACGTCCGTCTGGGTTTGACTATTGACAAACGCTGTTATCGAACGGGCCTGCTCAGTTTTTCGATC